>JAPSGF010000001.1:48555628-48598456 GCA_035772895.1 Perdix hodgsoniae | reverse complement strand
CCTGCCTTCTTCCCCCTTTTTTTTACCACTGTTACTTGCAAACATTCCGTGATCACATTACTGTAACTCTTCATATGTTTATTTGAAAGTGTGCCTGCACAAAGAAGTGTAATATATTGTGTATGCAACTATTCACAATACCAAAGATCTTCTCAAAATTCGAGTGTTTCTAAGACACATGGCTGAGTCTTGCAGAAAAGGAGGTGGTGTGCCTTCAGCTACCATCTACATCAGAGCCATGGACACTACAGCCATGAAACCAATGTGCATGCTCGTAGCTCACAGCAAATGTGACATACCAAGCCTAGTTTAATTCCTAGTGAAAGAAGGTGTCCATGCTCGAGGCGTGCATGTTAGCTAGGAGTATGCACACACTTCAGTCAGCAGAGAGGCACTGCTCAACTTTGCTAGCATCGCATTGTAAATGAAGGATGGAAAAGCTCAACCAAGGAACTCCAGGTTGAAGTCATCCCTTGAGGTCTTATTGACAGGACAATGCCACATGGGTTAATTTTTCCAGCACATCACATACTCTTTCTCTAGTGCTATGGTCCTCAGCATTTCATTTCATTTGAGGGTAAAAATGGAGAGTAAGTAATGAATATATGACTTGCTGATTCTCCAAATTGGAATGAGGGCTGCCTTTAGTAAAAAAGGAAAATGGCGCTGTTGTAAAAGTCATTGAGCTAAAACACTGTTCTGAGATGTTGTTGTGCAAGTGGCATCCTTTGTTTTAGTAGGGGAAACCCTGCTATAAATAAAAGAAGAGTCTAGATGCTTTTTATACTTTTTGATGTTAGATAGGTCGACATTTTGCTGAAGAGATGGAAAGGTAAAAATATGTACAAAGAGATGGTCAATTTATGCCCTAGATTTTAAAGCAGAATAGCTCATTGATCTTGTCTAGTAGTTTTGCTTAAAATTCAGTGGTACAATATGTCTCAGAGCCTGAAGAGATGAGTGAGGATCTATATAGCTTGCGTGAGTGAGAAGGAAAAGGGAAAAAAAAATCTCCCATTACTGTGTAGAGTGGTTGTCTTTTCAATTATGGATGAAAAGATGAGTATGACCCTGAGGGGCTGGATTCAGACAGAATACAAGGGGAGAAGAGCCCTAAAAACAAGCAAAATCTTTACTAAGAGACGATTAAAAGGGAACATAAATGTGTGGAAGTGTTCTGAAGAAGGGAGCATCATGGATGGGGAGAAAATGATTATGGTGAAACATGGAATAATGGTACTAAATTAACAAATGGAAAAGGTCTGTTGAATATCAATAAAAACCTTTCTGTTTTCTTGTGGCATCACCTCCCAGGGGAAGTTGCAGGAGCCCCATCATTTGAGTCCTGGTGAATGAATTGGGACAAACTACAAGAAAGTGTGCTTTAAGGCACATTACTGTGATGTTCAGTCATGGAATTACTAAGTGGCTCATTTCTCTCACCACTTTACCTGGAAATCTACAGCATTAGTGACAGTAAAACAAAAGACAATCGGGGCAGAGGATAGATTCTGTTTACACATGAGTGACAGTGCTATAGCTGTAGAAAGCACAAAGGCATATCCAAACAGATCAAAAGGACCAATGATGGATGCTAGTACATGGGAGAGGAAGATGCAGAGAATAAATAAATTGCACAGGGAATGAGAAAGGATGGAGTAAAGCAGCTTGCCAAAGGCAACCAGCACCCTTGGACAGGCACTACCAGCACTTGATAAAGGCATTTGTGCCTTTGGGAGTTGTCTCTGGGGCCTTTTTCAGCTATACTGTATTTCAATCATAATGAAATCCAGTCCTCGTAATCTGTGAAGAGGTTCTTGAAGAATATGCTCAGAATGTCCCCTGAGATTAGACCAGTTATAGGTCACATCTGAACTCTCAGGCTGTTGCTCAAAGCTCAGATCTGGTCTTACATCCCTGTTTATGAATAAATTCTATGCTCATGCATGCACTTCAATTACTTCATGGGTAGCACATATCCACCTTCTTGGAGTTAAGCATACACTCTAAAAGGTTTCTACAATGATGTATCTAACTACAAAATAGCATAAGATATTCCACTGAGTCAGCTCAATATTTATTTTAAAGGAAACAAAATCATTTTGAAGTAGAGTCCCTCAGAACTAAATTTGAGTGATCTAGGGATGGGCTTTGAAAGGAAATGATGATAGCAATCTGATCCTTTGGTTTTATTGAAAATTCAGGTGCACTCAATGCCCAGAATCTGTTGTTCATTCACTGGAAGAAAAGGGCATCAGAAATAACACAAAGGGAAAATGTGACTAAACAGCAAAGCTTCTAGCCTTTCCTGGAAAGTACCTTCAATAGAAATAGAAATTTTGTGATAGAAGTATGACCAATCGCTTAAGAATAAATCCTCACCAAAACAAACAAACAAAAAAACCCAACCAACAAACAAGGAGTCATACGGTGTTTTAAAAGTAAAAGTAAAATAAAATAAAATAAAATAAAATAAAATAAAATAAAATAAAATAAAATAGTTATAAGGCAAATTGCCTCTCATCAGGACAGCAAAGAAAACTAATTTAATTTCTGTAATATAAGACAATGATTATTAAATCTCATGAAAATAAATTCAGCTACCTAACAAAACAGCTATAAATGCTAAGTATATTGTGTCAAAAATTAACATATGAACTTCAAATCCATGCTGCAGTTCAAAATCTGATTTAACAAACTGCTGCTATTAAAGTCAATTGGAGAGCATTCTATTATAAAAACAAATGAAATTTCAACTCTACATGAAATAAATAATTTTTTCAAAGCCTAAGCAGAATGCATTATCTTAACACACAATGATTTAAATTATATATTAAACTCAATTATTTTTATTACTACTTTTCAATTAAGGTGACATGATTAACTCCTCTCTTATTAAGAGTTTCTCTTTGGATTCCACCTGCATCTGTACTTTGCTACCTTCTTGAGGAGAAATTGTTGGTATAGACATTTTAATCAAGTCCTCTGGAATAAGCAAGATATCACATAGCATCACTGTGAGATTTAGCAGGCAAAAAATGTTTTCCTCCAGTTTTGGCAGAATTCGAAGGGAAGAGTAAAAGTTTGCTAAAGTTTAAGAACCTAACTGTTCACTTCTTATCCAGGTTTGTCCTATGGTTATATTTTCACCCAGATGAAATTATCACCTCATTTTACTCTTTTTCTTCTTATTATTCCCAGAAGAGGTAACTCAGTGTGAAATGCAGAAGCTACTTGTAACCTGAAATAGATTCCCTTGCCTGACTTCTCAATGAAATTAGCATTGCCAGCCATTGGATAGGTTTGCTGAGGTAATGTAAGCAGTTATGCAAAAATATCATTTTCTTATATAACATCTTCATGTGTATAGAAAACAAATTAAACAGCTCTGATTTTGAATCCTTTATTTATTTGAGTTGGTCTTCTTGAGATGTTCACCATTCTTCAGATATTGCTTTCTCTAAAATAATTTCTCTGAGGCAGAAGTCACCTCTTCAGAGTTTATAAATATTTTTTTTCTGATATTAGTAGGATGTGAAAGTTCTTTGAGCATGTTTTCAGTCCAAGTGAGCAATGAATGGAGGTTTGCCCACAGTGCATCTCAAGGGCTTTTACTACAATTGCAAACCAGGCTAAGAAAATTTTTGAAATACATGGTCTGCACATCCTGAAAAACAAATGCAAGAGTTAGAAGTGTTAGTCTTATCTCTTCTTACTGGCTCTGGGGAATCTTCCTTGGACTCATAGAAAGAGCTTTGAACTTTTGCTTGAATGAGGATACCAGATTTGACTCACTATCTCCGTCATATGTGGAGCTGCTGTTTATAAGTCAAGAACACCAGCACTGATAGAAAGTGAAAGCCTTCATAGACTCAGTATTGAATTCATGCTCCTTGCTTATCTGCTTGGGAGAACCCATGTGATGTTATGTCTGTGCCTCAGCAAAAGCTTTTTGTTTACTTATTTGATGAATTTGTGTTTAAAGAAAGAAATTAATTTTACTAATTCCTCTATGTGATCATTAGAAAGCTTTTAATGAACACAGTAAAACCCAACTAATTATCACAATGGCATTTAACTCTAAATAAAATTGACAGGAAGCAAGAATATGATACATATAATTTTGCACAGTTTATTAAAATACATCTATCACGTTTTTCTCCTAAAGTAACCTGATCATATTATTCTATGATAATTTAGCTAATATTTTTTTTTTCTGTGCATTTAATATTTAAGTGGCTTTTACTGATATTAAAGTCATAATGCATTTTATGGAAATTACCTTGCATTCTAATTACTTTTCTTGGTGAGGAATGGTAAATAGAATTATCTCGTTATGCTTGTTGTAGATGAAAGCAAAGAAATAACTAATGACATGAGACTGCTAACAGAAAAAAAAAATCTATATCCTTTTATTTTTCTTCAAGTCCATTTTGCCATCAATTCAAAGATGCACAATCCTAGGTTCTAGCAGGAAGCAGGGGAAAAAAAAGGAAAAAAAAAAAAAAAAATGGGCTCTGAATGGCAAGTTGGATGCTTTTAATGTCAGTAGCTTCCTTTTTTTCTATGGTCTGCCTTTCCAAACCCAGGGTTAGGATAGTAGGGAGTTAGACAATGCACTACCTCAAGAAAGCAAGAAACACAAACAACTTTGTCCTTGAGCACAAGCTGCCCCAAGCTTTTAGTAAATTAAGCCACTTTTAGAAAGCTATAAATTGTATCTACAAGAATGGTGAGGTCAAGGCCTGTGTAAGAACCCTTGCCTTGTCCATTTTTTCTCCTGCTTATTTCATATTTATATGAAATACATTTACTGACAAGAAAAACATGGAAGAATTAATTGCTGAGAAATCAAATTTTCATGTCAATTCTTCTCTCAGTTACTCTACTGAAATCCAAAGAGGTCGTGGCTAAGGCTGGATTAGTGTGTCTGGAAACAAGAAATAATTTCACGAACTTTCATAGATAGTGCTGCCTGAACTGAGACTGTTTCGTAAGTCATCTTTTGGGGGATATGAGGTGAAAAACCTCAAGGGTAGGTGAAGATTTGAACTTCAGTAACTGATGAGACTGTTGCAGCATACAGAGGTAACACGATCATCTTCCTCAGTCAGACAACTGAGTGGTGGGAAAAGGTACACTTGGAACTTTCCTTGCCACAAATAATTATCTGTTTGGGGACCCTCAGTTTTGTGTCTGCTGTGGGTGAGAAGCTGTGAGAGGAACAGGGGTGTTTCCAGTGGAAGGAGTGTCCTGAGGCTTTCATTTTGTCCAATGGGATGACCACAGTGCTTTTAACTTCACAAGTCAGTATTTTCTGTAGACCTCTCTGAACTCACCTGCAACGTGAATATTGTAAGAATATTATTGCTCTCATTAATTTTACTTTCAGTCTTTCTGTACTCGTAACTCTGGAGTATTAGTCATTAAAAGAAAATGGGTGGAAAATATAAAGTGAAGCTCTAACTCACAATAAAAATGCAAATTCAGTTCGAAATATTCTGTGATTTTCTGTCTGTGTTAAGTGAATTTTTCTACTTAGGGGAGGGATCCTAGAAAGTTCTGTGAATAATGCCTATTTCAAAATCTTTTAATCTTTCCTTCCACTTGAAATGACATTTAAATGAAATTCTATTTTTGAAATTTTACTCTTCAGCTCAGTTCTTTTTATTTTTGAATGGCAAGCAAAAGATTTCTTTATCCACCTGTCATCACAGAAAGTAGCATTGTAAACTCTTGCATTATAGTATGAGCTACAGATCTATTCATTCCTTTTATACTAAACCATTTTCTGCAACATTTACCATAGTTGCACAAACAATAATTACAATAATATTTTACTAAGGATCATATTATCAGTATGGAATATTTAGAAAGGTCATTGTCTCATGTATGTGGTACAGGCAAAAATAAAACTGTCTAAGAATGTCATTAATATTTACTGCAAATGTATTTTAACATTCCAAATTTGCTGTGCACATTTTTCCTTTTAATAGAACATGTTTCTAAAAGGGATTAAATCCTTATTTGATTTTACTACTGTACATATTACAAATGCATTTAATTTAAGTGACAAAATAAAATGTAGCATATGACATCCTAATCTGATGTATAGCAGTTTCCTCAGCAATCCACTACAAGATATATCTTTTTTTGTAAAAATGTCAGTGTTGCCTTAGTTAGCTCAGCAGGGCCATATATTCCAGCAGCACTGCACCTGAGTGCCTTGACTTACAGAAAGATTAGCTGAACTGAAGGGATCTCCAGAGGGAAAACAAAAGTGAGTTGAAGGGGACTCATTTTTTTACAAGGTACAAAGAGCTCTCTCTTTTCCTGCACCCCCACTTATTTACACATATGCAAAAGAAAAATCAAACAAACAAACAAAAAAACAACAACAGTGCTTTTGTAGGTCTACTGCAAGACTTATGGTTGAATTTTAAAGTCTCAGGCTGAGCAGTTAGAACCAACACGATGTAGCTGCATATCAAAAGCACATTCTTCTTTTGGAGGTCACCAAATATCTTGCTGATGGAAAACAAATAAATGAGTAATAACATTAACTCAATGATTGGGTTATGGGCTTTATTCTCTCTAGAATCCTTGAGAGGTTTCAATGTGTTGACTTCAGCAAGTCAAAATCCTCTCAGGGCATCATGACCATTATGACCTCTTTTCTCTCAAATTATGTTATTCCTGAATAACAATTATGGAAATTAACTTATTAGTGCAAATTGATACATGATGCTGGACCAGCAGAATTGACTGTTCTATATTATTTTATTTATTTATGCTGCAGCACTAGTTATAGTGCAATAAGCTGAGACAGACTCTACTATTAATGTAGAGGGATACTTAAGTTATGGATAGACTGAGGATTCATCTGTGTGAGATTTACCTCAGTAACAGCAGGGAATATTCTGGTGTTATCTACAATTTGCTATGGTTGAAAAGCAGAAAAGAAAGTGCTTCCACAACACAAGCCCAAGATTTAACATTCATTGAACATTTGTTCTCTGAGATTCAAAATGAACTACTATTTGTTCAAAATAATTTGCACCTCATTGAAATAACATGCTGTATTTTTTTTTTTCTCAGATTTTCACTCATTCACTTATTTTCCAACCAAATTTGAGAGAGAGAAAAGAAAGCTTGGTGCAAAAACAAGCAGTAAGTAAGTGCCATAATGGGGGAAAATCAGAGGGGGGAAGCTGAAAAAGATACTTGAGAGCAGAGGCACGGGGCTCTCCATGGTGCTGCGATGTGGCCGGAGGATTCGACCAGCATCTGGTTGTGAGATGGCATTGGGATGTCCCCATACCGCTCGGACATAGGAGGTACTTCATTGGCTCCTTGCACCTCCAGGATTACTAGTCAGAGAGTAATAGATTCCACTCTCAGACCTCCAGCAATGGAAGAAAATCTGCCTGTACAAACAACTGCGCTGCACAAGCACCAACCAAAAACACACCACAGAGCTCCTACTGACACAAAAGCTGTGTACTTGCTGCTCTTTCACTCTCTCCATGGAAAGCCAGGAAGAAAATCTGAAGGAGAATTAAGAAGCTTGCGATGTGGCCGGCTGCTTTCACATGCAAATTTTTGTCTGCGAGGCTTGAGATTAGAGACACTGCCGTGGGACCAAAATGACCAGCTCAGAGCCCTGAATAAGGAACTTCAAATCAGCTTTGCCACTGCACGTCATGCTTGCACAGAGCCTTTCTAATCTGCCCTGGATCACCCCAATTAATTTGGGAGCAGCCCCCGAGGCTTAAATATGCTTATATCAAATATCTGACAAACCACCAAACATAATGAGGGGAAAAATAAAATTCAAAGCCTTCCGAGATGAGGGGAAAGTAACTTAAATTTCCCAGGAAAAATAAAGATTAATCTTTCAATTCCTTTCATGTTAGTCCACAGAATTACAACAGGAGAAGTAGTAAAACAAATTTTAATGATATGCTTCATGTCACAGCTAAATCTGTGGCATTTTTTTTTACAATGGCAGCATTATGATCTTTTTTTTTTTTTTTTTCCCTCCAATGGTTACAATAGAAAGCTTTATTGTTCTTTTTTCCACATTCCATGAGAACTTTTAAAATGGAATGTTTTCTGTGAATTAACAAAGCCCGTGTTTGCAAATGAAAAAGCAGAGAATAAATACTTACACAATACAAGTCAAAAATTACCTATTTAAAACAAAACAAAGCAAAACAAAATAAAAAACAGTTACCTTTTACTTTATTGCATTTGCATATGTTTTGGGGAAAATCTGGTTGCAATTTTACCCAGCTGCTGAAGAGAGCCCATTGACATCACTAGAATAGAAACTAAATACCTGAACAAAACCAAGTAAAATCCCTTTTCTTGCAGAAGAAAGAGGCATAGAAAATCATAATTACCCTTTCCAGCTTCTAGCTTCCTGAACCTACTCCTGCTGGGTGCTACTGAGCTGGGTTTCCCCAGGCTTGCATGTCCCAAAAGGAAGAGTGGGGGCAAGTCCCTCCATAAGGCAACAGACTGCAATCCCTCCTTCTTGCTTGATGCAGGCATGGGAGAAACAGGGAGAAAAGGGAAAGCATTTTGTATTAATGTCCAATGGGCAGTCACTCCAAACAATGTAACGCTCTCGGTCCTTACAGTCAGGCAACGGGTCGTAGAAGCGATGGGAGCTATAAATTTTGTTATTAGTTTGGTCTTCTTTACTATGGCAAAGGCAAAAAGGATAATGAAACCCATAGCGCTTTGTGGACACCTAGGCCTGGATCTATCTTTTTGTATTTTGGATCAGGATAGTATTTAAAACTTTCCTTACTGAGCCCTTTCATTTTCTTTTTATTCTCAAATGGTGGCTTTCCGAAGAATTTTAAGTTGTCAGAAAATAAAACAACAACAACAAAAAAAACACCACCATGCTTCATCCTTTCTTAGTTCTGGTAAATAAATGTGAGTCTGCTGTCAAGGAATTCCAGAGATCTCAGATATCCGTTACATTTGCACTTGTCTTCTTCAAACAGCTCACATATTTCTGGGCCCCTATGGTCATAGTGGGAACTAAGCCAAATCCAGCTAACAAAGATAGCAAAGTAAACTGGAAAGTTTATGAGGAATCCCTTGTTGAAACAAGGAAGTCAGTACAAAGCTATTACTGTATTTTCTTCTTCAAAGAGATTTTTCACACTTTCTAAACATTTTCAGCCTCATCCACCAAAGTATGCCTTTCAAGTCTGTACCATAAGCTTATAGTTAGGTCAGGGGTTTACAGAGAGTCTTAGTGCTCTACGTCCTTCCTTCCCCTACAGTGTCTGAGGTCTGCCTATTTTAACAGTAGAAACACCTTTGCAATTCACCAAAATCAGTGGGAGAAGCATCAAGTGTAAAAATACTGGTTATGTTAAAACTGAAGTCTTCTCCTACCAACGTAGATATTCAGATCCTCCAGGACTTAAATTCATGGTCCTATGATACCAGCAGTGTCTCGTCTCTTTCTCTGTAACTTTGTATTGCTTAGGTTGAGTAGGCCTGTACTCCCATTGAGCTGGCACCAAGTGGAGAGAATTGCTCTCATTTATTTGGGCTTCTAATCACCACCCATATATCAAACTTACTGGTAGCAACAAAGCAAAGCTTAACTTTTCTTTCTAGGCCTGCAAATACAGGTTAATCGGGGAGGCAGAGATGGTTACCTGCTTCTCCATTAGTGCTGATACAGTATAGAGCATAAATCACACAGTGTTGTGATGAAACCCCTTGCCATTTGGGGAGAGGGGTTGCCCTTCTGAGAAGAGGAAAAACATGCAAGAAGTTGGAAAACGAGAGTTCTGACCTAAGGACCTGACTTCAGTTAATGGATTTAGTACTAAAAGTAAATTATTGCTAATATAAGAAAGTGGAAGACAATCTTAGCTATTAATGAGGACAAGTATGAAGTAATTATTTCTTGTCAGTCTTAATGAGAGCAAAGAATATGCCAGTGGATTACTACTTTCTGCCTTCACTGGGGTGAAACCTTCTGTTGGAGCACAAAACATAATACAAAACAAGATGGAAAATAACCTGATGTCACTGTTTCAAGGACATCTTCAAAAGTGTTCATTAAATATAAGTTATACAAATGTTTGGCATTGGCTTTATTCATACATTTAAATGCATTCAATATGATTTTGATCTGAGGAGGAACAATGAAATTATAGCAAGTAATTTGTTGATAATAAGCTCTGTCTGGTTTTTGTAATTAAAAAAAGTGATTAAGTAAGACTAAGTCATTAATGCTTGAACTGTTACTGCTGGGGTATGCATAGTAACACACAATTTATAAACTTTTGGCAGAATGATTTATTTACCAGCTCTTTTTCAAGTATTTTCTTACTTTATGGCATTTATAGAAAGTGAGAAATAATAAGTTGATAATTATGAGCTGAGAAATCATCCCAATAAAGACCTGAACAATTGTAAAGCAAGGTCCATTCATGGAGGGTACAACTGCTGAATCTTGCAGCTCAGCTGTTTTGTCATTTGCCGGGTTCATTATCCCAATGGCAAATGGTCATGTTTAGCAGGTAACTAAATGAACTATGGAGAAGACACGGCCCTCCAAAGCGAAGACCTCAAGATCCTGTCTCATTATAAATATGATCTGCTTTTTTTTTTTTTTTTTGCTTTTGCTTTTTTTTTTTTGTAGGGCACATGTATCCACTTCCAAGCTCTGGGCTAATGCAGAAGCATCAGCAGAGAATGGGGCAGGTCTTCTGATATTCACTGAAGCAGTAAATACAGGAAGTCCTTTCATCCCAGGTCATGGGGAGGTCTGGTATCTCACCACTGCGTATATGTAATATTCAGTGCTACACCTACTGTCCACTCTCAGCTAAGTTTCCAAACCCATCACATTTTTTGTGCTGTGGAGTGGAACTTGCATACCAGACAGTGCTATGAGTATGCAGGGGGAGAAAGTACACCCCCTTCTCCATCTGTGGGATGGAAGCCAGCATCATAAATACACTGTAGCAGTTTCAAGGCAGAAATATTGATTAAAGAGATTATTTATAAGCAGAACACCACCTGTTTTTGAATTTCATGCAATTTATAACTTGCAAGAAAACTCACAGGGAAAAAATCATTTTTAAATTTTGTGACAAGTGTCACAAGATGGACTTACAGTTGTTACACCTTTTCTTTGAAAGAAGGCATGAAATCAGAGCAAAAATCTACTACTTTTCTGAAGAGTAAACAGCCAGAATAAAACAGACATCCCTCTACACATGTAGATGTATAGCTATATATAGGCTATATATAGGCTGTATTATATATTCCTCTACCAAGCAAGTATATTTCTTTGAGTACAGCCTAGTCTAGTGATTGGTGACCCTTCCCATGGCAGGGGACTTAAAACTAGATGATCTTTGAGGCCCTTTTCAATCCAGGCTGTTCCATGATTCTATGATAACTCTATCATAATAATTCTATCATCATAAATGAAAGTGAAACCAATATTTTCTTTTAGAAAAAAACAGATTTTCAGATCTAGCCTAGGTAGAGATATAGGTTTGGGTTTAAATTATGTTGGGAGCAATGCTGTAGTTCTGTATATTCACTTTCAGAGCAGTTTGGTGCAGAATTTTTCATGAACTGGAGATAAAAATTATTCCCCGCTATACTGAGACTGATTAAGATCTATCAAACTTCAGGCAAATCACTTTCTGCTCAGTAATGCCACCTATGAACAGCCAGAGGCCTTTAAATTTATTATTACTCTTGCTGAGCAGCAGCATGGCTTCTGGATCAGTCTTGTAGAAATTATGAAATGATGTCAATAGAGGTCTTATTTTCCTGCACAAGGATACTATAGGAGATAATGAGAGACTACCAAAAATCAAAGCCTTTATTTTAGAAAGATTTACAGCTGCTGCTTCATACCATAAGTCAACACTGAATAATTAAAAGACTTGTAATTAAAGGCTAATTTAGTATTGATTGTGTCCTAGAGCAAGGAGGCCAGTTCACTGTTCTTGCACCATCCTGTGCAAGCTTCATCAGCCAGGCAGGGAGAGCATAATTATCCTGAGTAGCCAGCAGCAATTGGATGACAACTGCTCCAATCCATCCCTGAATGCTCCACAGGTTCTTTAACAGGAGTCCTGAGCAGGCTATGAGGAAAAGTCATTACTTTCCACGTCTCCAGGATCACACAACCTTCAGAGCACTCCATGTTCCAAATATAAACAATGAGTCTACTTCATTTAGGAAAGTAAGGGCAAGGCATGCTTCTTCAGTCCAATTGTTTCCTGGCCTCTGCACTCCCACCCATTATGAAGGCATTTACATGATCCACAGCATTGTCCTACTGATGGACCACTTTGGATTAAGCACCTTTCTCAGATGTCTCTGGTTGATGCCTCCCAGAGCTTTTCAGAAAAATGCCAGAGCTGCCTTCCAACTAGAGTAATAAATGAGAAAGGAAAAGCCATGGGTACTGGTCTACAGTCTACAGACCTATGTGCACCTATGCAGCCTTACACATAATTTAGCTGGATTTGGTGAAAGTGGAAGACTTCAGTTTGCTAGTGTGCATGGAGAACTTATCATTTCACTGAAAAGGAACACCTATTTTAATACTGCAAAAGCAGCTGTCAAAATTCAGGAAGTCACATTTCTTCCCATGACACCTTCACGATCCTTCGATTAAATTTCACTGTCCCTTAAGTGGTGCATTGCCAGAAACCAATTGATTATTTTTTTCTTTCAGGATTCCATATGCCTCTCATACACATCATATATCATAGAAATTAGGTCATATTTAATACACTGAATCATAAACATTAGAAGTGGAAAATCTCATTAAGTCACCAAATTTATTCCTTTGTCAATGTGAAAAGGTTCCCATGTAGAATAGAATTTAATTTTTAACACAACACATATTCAGCCCTCAAATTCCTTTTTTGTCGATATCCCACAGAACCCAGTTAGTCTTGCTAGCATTGATTTTTATCATAATCTGAATGTCCTTTATGAAACTTTATTCTAAAACTTTAAATTATATCTCTCATTTGCTTTTTCTATCTCTAGAAAAGTAATTTTTGCTGATAATAATCTTTTTTTTTTTTTTCCATGCAGTTTGAAATATGAATGGATGCAGCTAAATATGGAAATATTCCTCTAACAACCATATATTTTAATACTACAAGAAATAGAATGGTACTGAATCACTGTGGGGTGGGGTGATTGTCATTTGTTTTTTCTGCCACTGAGGAAGAGCTGTGTGTAGAGACAGGCGACAAAGCCACATCTGATTAGCCTTATCTCCTTCTACTTGCCCTCACTGTGAGCTGTTTTCTGACATTGTTGACCACTCACATAATGTAATGCAGCCAATGGGACATCAGAAAAAAAAACAGATGGATTTAGGTATCTGCTTTTGGCTTTACAAAGTATTAGGAATATGGCCAGAGAGGATGAGCTATTTATGGATTTGAATAATATTGATCACTTTCTCTTAAGGCTTCACACTGTCTTATTGGAACCTTTGGTTGCCAGCCAAAGGGCAATTTCTTACCAGTTTCACTAATTTTCCCACTTGCAGCAATGTCACCATCCTGCCTGACCTTTCAAATCAATTCATCTTGAGATACATTATTGACTAATTTCCTGAAATTCAGGTGAAATGGGCCCATTTTTAACCTTGCTCCTTCCTTACATATTGAAATTACCCTATCCTCTGGTACTAACATTGCCATTAGTAAGCAATCAAAATTCTTCACCAAAGGCTTTTCGATTTTATTTGCTCTTTCCATGCTGATTGCAGTGATGTATTTCATCTATTCCTGGTGCTTTGTCAACTTTTTAATAGTTCTGAGAGCTTTAATTGCCTTATTATCTTCTCTACTTCAGTGAGGTTTTTTACTTTAGCATTTCTATTCCCCTGAAGGAAAACATGGACTCTGGGATATTACAGGTCCTTTATTTCTTAGGATGGAAAAAATCACTCAGACCCTTAAGGATATCAACTTCATCTCCCAGCAACATTTAATCTATCATGGTCCCTCTTTATCTTCCTAATACATTTGCTTCTCAGGCAGTAAAAACTTCATCATTTGTACTGCTCAGACACAGAGGTGTCCTGCTGCTTGATGTGCTTTTCTTCCCTTGTGCAGTCGAGAGCTGGGTGCAGATGTAGAAAGCTTACATGTGGATGAGTCATTGCACTCCAAAGCAGAGGTACAAAATGTATTTGAGTGACAAGGCTGTAAGCAGTCTCTATCACTTTCGGTGGCAAATGGCTCACCCAGCTCTTCCCCTCATGTGCCTATGAGATCAGTGGCTCCAGGTAATGTTGCCCTACTGACCCCTGTCCATCTTGTCATGACTTTCTCCAGCTTTACCCAAACTGATTGAGCTTAGAGCATCACCAGTGATTACCTTTCAAATGAAACACTGTGAATCATGGAACCATAGAATCACTAAGGTTGGAAAAGATCACTAAGATCATTTAGTGCAATTAACTCTTTCTGAGCAGAAATTGTTCCTAATATCCAACTTGAATTTCCCCTGGCTCAACTTAAGGCCATTACCTCTCCTTCTTTCATGGTAATCTGGAAGAAGAGGGTGATCCTAACTTCACCACAGCCTCCTTTCAGGGAGCTGTAGAGCAATAAGGTTTCCCCTGAGCATCCTTTTCTCCAGATTGAACAACCCCAATTCCCTCAGCTGCTCCCCATAAGACTTGTGCTCCAGACCCTTCACAGTTTTGTTGCCCTTCTCTGAACCACTCCAGAGCCTCAGTGCCTTTCTTGTAGTGAGTGACCCAAAACTGTACCCAGCACTCGAGGTGTGTCCTCATCAGTGCCAACAGTGCCAATTACAGAAGGACGATCACCTTCCTGATTCTGCTGGCTGCACTATTTCTAATACAAGATTCTGATGAAGAGACTGTGGACAAGGAGCTAGAAAACTATGAGAAACAGCAAACAGCTGTGCTGAACTGAGAATGAAGAGATGAATAACATCACAGCCTGAATTGAGCCATGAAAATCATATGTGAAGAAAAAAATGTATTCCTGCTTGGAGCTATATTAACTGGAACTTTCATGTTATTTATGTTTTTCTTCAGATACACACATATAGCAAAAAAACAAAAAGAAAAAAAAATATAAAACAACAACTACAACAAAAAAAACAACACCCTAACACTTACAGTAAATCTACTGTACTCTGTTACAAGCTTGGAAAAAAAGTGTTGATTGATTTGCTCATCTGAGTTATTTAGAAAGAACCGAAGGCTGCAGCCCTGTTAGTTTCTGCTAAAGTGAGTATTTTTTCCTCCTGAATAAAAACATTTAATTTAAGGGTTCTCAGTGTTTGTGCACATATTCGTGTTTCAAACACAGGAATTAAATGTCAGCAGACCTACACCTTCAGCTACATTTGATGGCAACAATGAAGTCAGTACGGCCACACTGATTGATACTACCTGGGGAACTAACCCGGAGTTGTTACTTTCCATTGGACATCACTAAGAGATATACACAGATTTCTGAGTGAACGGAAAAGAAAAAGCAGCTCATATGATGACATGAAAACAGCAGCTGTGTCTGAAAAGAATGGTCTGTTCTGTTGCAAATAGATTAGTCATTATTAGATGGCTCCAGTGGGAACGATGTTAGTGTGGGATCTAATGTCCCCTGTATTTCTACAGAAGGCTGAGAAGAGTCCTACAAATTCAAAGATCAGGCTTTTGTTTGAAAATTACCCTCTTCCCACAGTTACAAGTGAAGTCTAAGATTACAGCTGTGAGAAGAATTTCCACGATTTTGACAACAGCAGTTTCTGCACATTGCACTGTAGCTACCATATATAGGGCTGCATAAGATTATTTCCATTTTTCTTAGTAGTTTTTCTGAAACAGACAACCAGAACAAGACTGTGGCAGCAAAGATGCTGTGGGTGAAGCTAATGGATTTAAGGTTCAAGAGCAGGTTGGAATAGATCATAGAATCATGGAATCGTGTTGGAAGGAACACTTAAATGTCATCCAGGAACATCACTCTGCAATTAACAGGGACATCTACAGCTCCATCAGGAGCTCAGAGCCCCATCCAGCCTGACCATGGGTGTTTCCAGGGATGGAAAGACACCCTCTCTCTGGACAATCTGTACCTGTGTTTCACTACTCTTACCATAAAAAATAAATAATTCCCTATATCCAGTCTAAATCTCCCCTCTTTTAGTTTGAAACCATTTCCTCTTATCTTATCACAACAGACCCTTCTAAATTGTCTGTCCCCTTCTTTCCTATAGTCCCCTTTAGGTACCGATAAGTCTCTCCCAGGTCTCCACAGAGCATTCTCTTCTCCAGACTGAACAGCCCCAGTTATCTCAACTTGTTCTCATAGAGGTGGTGTTCCATCCCTTGGATCATTTCTGTGCTCCCAATGTACGTGCACAGGTTCTACGTGTGGCTAGTAGCCACAGGGGATTAAGTCCAGTTTGAATTTGTGAACTGTGAGTTTCCCCATAAATCACTGAGAAGGTGTACTAATCCCATTCTGCAATAACACTAAATAATTCAAAGAGCTTTGTCTGCCTCTCTGTCTCCCCTATGTCTATGAACAGCTTCAATCTGGCTTCTAACACTTAAATCATCTCAATTAGATGGACAGAGCACCACCCGCATGGGCAGGCTATATCCAAATGAAAAGACTAGAAATGCTGTATCTTGATTCTTGATGAATTAGTTTTACTGTTGATTAATAATCTTCTTTAATAATGCAGTCTTTCTTTTGGATCAGTAAATTGCTCCACAGAACAATTTAAACTGACTGCAAGCATCTGTTTCACATGGAAATCCATGCACCATAGGTAGGGTGGAGAATTTTCTGAACCTGTGCTGCTTTGGAGGACACGGGCTTTGGTTTCCCCCCTGCATGTGTATAGCTGTGCAATCTGTTATCAGTTTTGCTCCCTGTGGTGAATAATGAATAGCATATTTCAGTAGGTATTTTCAAATAAAAAATAAGTCATGCTAAAATGCAAACGTGGGGGGGATTAACAAACAGTTCCAGAGATATCCTAAAGGTATCTGTGTATAAATTATATGATAAGCCAGGAATGGTTTAAAGCAAACCAGACTCAGTGGAAAATAGTCACAAAGCAGCACTTCAATATCTGACCAGGTGCGATCCTTACCCAGTGCCCAGGGCCATGCAATGCTGCAGTTGCACAGTGAAGGCAGAGCCTTTACCACACAGACCTGCACCTTGCCCTGCTGTGTCCCTGTCACAAGCAGGTGAAATGACAGCTAGGAACTTGGAAGATTAGGTCTCAATCCACTTCAATACATGAAATGCATAACCTCGAGGAATTGTGCAAGGGATTTAACTTCCTTTTTGGGAGACACAGTTGATGTCTAATCTACAGCTTGAAGCCACGCTCGCTGTCATTGCACATGAGTGCTTTAACAGGTTGACAGTGTATTTTGAAATTTCAGTGAGCCCAGCTGATCAGATCAGCATGCTCAGAAGCAGCAAGAAGCAACCTGTTGTGAAGCTTGAGATTCCTTATTCTTCACACGGATTACTTTTAAGGCACCAAGAACTGCTGCTAAATAAAGGGGTAGCAACACATATAAATAAACAGAAAACACACTTGCCGCTTCAGATGAGAGTGGAATGGTTAATAAGAGAGGCAATGACATACAATCAAGGCTTTCCATCTTTTCAGTGATGTGTCACAATCTAAAGGACATTGCAGATGTCAGCTGATAATGGAAAAGAAAGTAGAACTGACACAGTATTAGAGGAGAACAGAGAAATTGCTGGGCTGTCATATCCTAAGGAGATAAACCACCAGAATTTCTTCTTCTCAGACACAAATTCCAGAAGTGAATGCTGGGCACGGCTCCTCCTCGCAGCATCTGACAAACGTGGTCAAAAGGAGGGGCTGTGCTTTGAAACTTTCTGGATCTTTTGGAAGCATCAGGAAAAATGAGGAAATGAATTTCCAGATTAAATATTTTCAAGTGAATTTTAACCTCAAATTCCTCACTGAGTTTGTTGGTCACTGAAACGCAGTCACATAAATTTAGCAGAGCATTATTCTCCATTTGCAGGGCAGGGCACGATTGGATATCTTCTCTGACTGGACAAGAAGGAAGAGTACTCCTATGGAATCACAAATAAGGAAGCTAGTAACCAACACCACAGAAATAGATGTTGGCACAGAGCGTGTGCTACTATAAAGTCATCTTGTGAGTAGTTATTGAAGGAATGGATTTTGTGTGAAAACTGGAATCTGTTCATTACAGGATAAGTAAAAGCTTCTTTAGCTGTAGCCAAATGCAGTTTAATTTAAACTGCATTCACGATGACAAAAAGCATAGTAGCTAGACTGCTTGAGCTAATAATACCCTGCCTATGTATTTTGCTTACAGATGGTCATTAATATCATAATGACAGACAGGCTGCACTGTGTGCAACTATCCTATTTAGTTTAGCTAGGAAGAATTGTCCAGCTATAATTCAGTGCTGAATAAGTGGGGCATTTAAAGGAAAGGTAATTTGAGCTATCCTGCATGTGTATACAGGCAGCCTGAGACAACACTACTAAACATATTGCTTCTACATATACGTCTTCAATAGGACATCTCATGTAGTGCTATGGTACATATCAATATTGAACAGAGAAAACCAGATGAGGGAGAGCACAACTAGTCCAACTAAACGTTTTGCCCTCAAGACTATTTCCCCCCCAAAACTTTGAAGATTGAATGAACCTGTTTGGACAGTTGTGGCTACAGAACTGCCATGCGTGACAAATGAAAAATACTACTACACTTCCTTGGAGGCGGGAATTAAGAATGGAGTCACTGTGCTGGTTAGCAAAACTGTACAGGTTCTTGAACAGACTTTTTTCTCCCCCCTTTCTTGAGAGTGCAGTATGGGTTTTCCTTTGGTTTCAATCAGAGTTCATCTTTTCGTACTTAGATTATGTCTATCTGAATGAAAATATTTCACATGTAATTTTTTTTCTCTTTGAAAGCCAAGGTGGTGTTTTCTTTTTAAGCTGATAAACTGGTTACTAGAATACTGTACTCCCACTACAGAGAGAATTAGTTGTCCACCATACAGCTTTGCAGCCAAGGGAAGACATAAGGCTGTTTTAGAGTCTGTCTCTAGGGACCCAGTACTCCAACAATTTGTTCTGTTGTTTGTGTCTCAGAAATCCTCTAGAGTGCAATCCAATGACCATTGAAGCCAACTGGCATTGAACTGCATCATAAATCCAAATCTTATGATCGACAGGGTTTAAAAATCCCTAGACAGAGAAAATCTGTTGATGCCTCTGGCACAGTGGCAAAAATGGCTAACAAGAGCTTGTCTGCACAGGACGAGAATGGTAGGAGCAAGGAGATATTTTTACATCTGCTTCTGGCACTGGTTCTGGCATTGATGATTTAAAGATAACACTGGAAAATGAGAGAGGGAAGAGGTAGAACCAGGGCAATTTCTTAAGAGTGAACATTGATTTTATACTACTATGTCAAATACAGTGTCTTCGTTACATCAGGTCAAAGCTGGATGCCTTTTCTGAGGGTAGGATTTAGCAGAGGTATGGGAGAGTGATATGGGACCTGTACAGAAGGTGAGACTATTGTTTGCTTTGTGGCTTTAATTTCTAGGCATATGTGAGCTGTGACAGCCTTTCCAGAGGGTTCATGAGCAATAAACCTATTTTCACAGCTTTCTGAGGAAAAAAATATTCTGATTGAATTCAAGTGTGCTGGCTTGTACAGAACAAATAAAATATTTGATTTGATTGCACCTACAGGAAATTTTGTTTTGGAGAAAATTTGGGTAGCTTCTTACCATGACGTAATTTGAACCAAACTTGTCCAATTTATCTTTTTTTTTTTTTTTGTCCTTTTTTTTTTTAAAAAAAAAAATGTTTGTTTTTTACTCTAAGGGTTCTTGTTTGTGTGTTTTTTTGTTGGTTATTGTTTTTTAATTTTGATCTTCTTATGCTACTTTTTCAATTTTTTGTCTTGTCTATTTCCTTTTACTGACACTGATGTGAAGAGATTATACCATGTCATACTTCTCTTGTTCTTTTTATTTCTTAGCATCCAATCATGTCCATTCCTAAAGACATTACAGAGCTTAGTAGACTTTTGCTTTGACTTGCTATGAGTGATCCTATGTTGTCATATTATCAGCATGTGCAGTATAAGGTTTCCAAAGCTCCCAAGATATCCATGTTTCTTAGCCTCACACACAATTTGAAAACTTAGTCTCTATAATGCTTAACACTTTCTCTTTAACATTCCAGTTTAACAGCAAGATAGTAACCACAAGAGGCAAAATAATGTTTTTTAAAATGGTAATTTAAATTCCAAAAATAAAACTCTACTTACATGGTAAATATGGTTACATGGTTAAATAGAAAACAATTAAAGCTAGCCAAAATATTTTCATAAAGACAGGGGGAAAGTATGAATCCTCCCATTATGAAATTCCTTTCTTCTTTGATCAGCTGGCTGGAATTTTTGGAAGGAGCATGCAAATTATTTCTGGTGTTTGATCAGCACTGTCACATATTAGAAACACTTAGCATAAAGCAGATCAAGTGGTAAAGCTGTTAAAAGGCTGCCAAAATAAATGTCCACTGGAATTCTGGCCAACTGTTCAGCTTGACCATGATTAAATCCCTTCTTATTTGCTGTTGCTGAATGCATGTGCCACAAGTCTGTTTGCTTGGCTTTATTGATCTGGCATACTTATTATCTAAGCAATGATAATGTTTGCCTTCACACGTGGAAGCTTACTAATAAGTGAAGTAGAGCACATTATGGTTATTATGTTAGGTGCTTACTTTATGTTGTTTATGCTTCTTGTATCTAAAAGTCTGAGTTACCTAATTGCACAGCAGTCATTGCTGTTCTTAGATGATCAGCTGCATACTCTAATTAACAGGAAATAGCTAATGTGATAGATTTGTAGAGGAAATAGAAACTGGTTCTTGTGCACATGGCAATGTATAACTGTGCATTAGCAGAAATCAAGATCTGCTCAGACTGGCATTTTGGCTGGCACCTAGCTTTTAAATAAGACTATCCTATACTCCCTAATTTGAGAACAGCTGCTTTTGTGCTAAGCTATTCATGACCGATCTCTTATGCCTGAGTACAAAGGAAGGCGAGGGTGTGACGTTTGGTGTTTCCTATCATGGTAAGCCCAACTACCACGAGACTTCCAGATCCAGAGTAAACTCCAACATGGAACAGGCTCTCTCATTTCATCTCTATGAGGGATTCAGATTTGAGAGACTGCCAGAGCAGGAGGGAAAAACAAGCTGATTGAAACAGTAACAAGAAGAACTGCATCGTACTCAACTGCAAAACCACCATTCTGTTCGTTCAAAATTGCATAATCCAAAAGTTCATCCCACTTGGATGAACTAATGTGCCAGACGAGGAAAAGTCTGTGGGAAAATACAGCTAGAAAGTGCAAAGGGCAAGTCCAGACTGCAATCTCATCATGTAATGCTATTTAGAAATTTTGTTTAGAAACAGATCAAACAATAAATTAAGCAATAGGTCCATGTAACTGCTAATGTGAGTGTATTGTTCCAGAGGCTGAAAACGTCTTTACAATAGCTAGAAAAAAACTGTTGATAGTTCATAGGTCTGGTGTTAATACCACCCTTCAGCTAAAACAACTTTTTTCAGGAGTTTGTATTACTGGGCAGCTGTCCTGAGTATGTTTAGAGTGGCCTTTCTGCATCATGTTTCAGATTATTTAGTTTTGAAAACAGAAGTCAACCTCTCTCAATCTACAGTCATAAAATGCATTCTTCTTTGTCCTGTCCAATCAGTTCATTCACTCCTGAAATCCAGTCTTCAGACTGTTCTCATAAGTTCCCAACAGCACTTAAACTTCCTGCTCCTCTTCCTCTGTCCTTCCTCTCTCCACACCACACTAATGACTTATTTAAAAATGAGTTTTCTTCTGAAAACCCCAAATGCATTCCTTTGCATTGTTTCCAACTCATGAGGTCTCTAATCAGCTCTCTCATCAGTCTCCGTATGCACAATTTGCCCTTTGCCTCTGAAACTACATTCCCTTTCTAGCATTTCTCATGCTGCTACAACTCTATTTTCCTGTTTCTTAGTCATTCCTCTCAAACATATGTCATCATCAAGGACTGCTACTTTCAGAGCCAGACCACCTAGTGAGAAGTGGACCCAAGACCTACCTTTGAGTAACGTCCTCTAATCCATTGCCATCTCTCTGTCAGTCAGTTCCTCAGTAATTTAATGCTTTGCTTTCATCTCCAGCTTGCTCAGATTAACCAGCAATTTCTCATGTAACAAGCTGAGGGAACTTTTCCCTAAAAGAAAAATAACAGTCCTATTGAAATAAAGTCAGAGTTTGTTGCAACTTATTTTCAATACTTTTTTTCTGTGTTTCATCTTCTTTCCTCCAGAATTTATCTAAGACACCCAAACATACTCTATCAGATTATTTTGCCTCTCCTTGTTTGCTTGCCCTTTTCTCTGTTCTTTCTCTTTTCCT
Source organism: Perdix hodgsoniae (assembly GCA_035772895.1). Classification (NCBI taxonomy): domain Eukaryota; kingdom Metazoa; phylum Chordata; class Aves; order Galliformes; family Phasianidae; genus Perdix; species Perdix hodgsoniae. Next base: position 48,575,888 of record JAPSGF010000001.1, on the reverse strand, counting down.
CTCTCTCTCTTTTAAAACATATAGGGACTCACAGTCATATAAATATTTCTTTTTCTCTTTTGCTCTCAAAATTTCATATTCCAGTTCTTTGAGTTTCAGCATGGGAGAGCACTCATTCAAATTACATCTCCAAATACTGCCACTTCCATTGCCTCAGTTACTGTCTCTTCAGAAACTCCATTAATTACCTAATCAAATGAAAAAGATGGAAGGGAAGGTTCACCACATATTGCCTCTGCCAGAATCATCCATATCTATATAATTATTAACATTTAATTGTCCAGCCTTTCCTATAAACATTTTTTTTTAAGACTGTAACATTACCCAGTAATTTATTCCCAAGTATTCCTATACTCACCATTAAAGATTCCTTTCTAATACAATTTTCCTCATCTACACATTAAACTCATTAGTTCCTGCCCCAGACAACATGGACATGGAAGGCAGACCATATCTTACATGTAACAGCCTGCTGAAGTGCTGTTATGTACCCCTCTGGGACTATTTCATTAGCATAAATACTCCCAGTTCTTTGGCTCATGCACAACTGGTTGTATTTTCTGAGATCCTGACTTTTCTTCTTGCATCCTGTTGGAACACCATCTTTTTCAGATTACTGTGCTCCAGTCTAGCAAAAATCTCACAGAACCTTTGTGCTGAATTACTCGATCTTCTTTCTCGCAGCACTCCTGCCTGAACTAGATATGGCATTGCTGAACTCATGTCCACCTTCTGATCTGCTATAATCCCAAGGTCTTTTCCCATAAAATTGCTGCCTGAACCAGTTGCACTTCTCAGATAAATTTGGTGGATTATTTCTGCTAAAATACTATTACGTAATATTATATAGAGGATATATCTTTTCCCTGATGAACTTTGTTTCCTACTAATTTCAGAATGCTCCTTCAATAGCCAAGCTAATTTTGAATTTTCAGTGATCTTGTGGTACCTCCTTGCTCCATATCCTCTGCAAATTTAATAAGCATACTTCCTATTCCATCATCTCTGTTAATGAAAATATTGAATAAATGCAGACTTAGGACAGGCTTCTGCAGAATGTCACTCAATACTCACTTCCATTTGGATAATGAACCATCGATAAGTACTCACTAATTATGGATTTCCAATCACTTTTTCACTTCTCTCATACCAGTTTCATCAGGATAGTACTTGCCTAGCTTGCTAATGAGAACATCATGTGAGATAGTGTCAAAAGCCTCATTAAGGTCAAATACACACAGTGCTTCTCATTCATTCACACTGCCCTTGGTATGGTCAAAGAAGACACAATTTGCCCTTGACAAACCCATGGCGCCTGCTACTTATCTACTTTTATCTTCCACTGAACAAGAAATTTTTTCCAAGAAATCAAAATAAAGATGGGTGGCCTGAGACCTTCACAGAATTTCAGGTTTCTTTGTCTTCATAACCTAAAATTCTTGAGCTTTACTTCTATGCATACTTGTTTCTGACTGCTACTGGAAACAAATAAGCAAGAAAATAAATAAATAAATTATATATATATTTCTCCTTAAAATCATTATTTCAGCTTCGGGAAATGTGTAACTCTTCAGTAGATTTTGTAGCATGCCCTAACAATGAATAATTAATGTTGCTTTATTTCTGTTTTTCTCTGCTTTTAGCTGTAGTGTTTATTTTCCCTATTGAAGTTAATGCAGCTTTCTGAACTCTTAAGAGCTTGCTAAGCTTTTGTTTGTCAGCAAGAGGGCCTGCTGGACCACTAGGCTGCAAAAAAATAGAGAATGCTAAACTCTCCACTCTATTATTAAGCTAATCCGTGCACATTTGTTAGATTTTAGAGTGTTTAGACTTTCCAAAAGTGTTTTATTACACCATTTAAATACTTCTATTCATGTTTAAAGGTCAGGCAAAATCAATCAAAACGGATCAATTTACAGTTTAAAAACTGTGTTAATGTGACACTGTTATGGTAACGGAGATAGAGAGACCACTCCTTGCAGGGATAAATTAAAATGGATTTAGCAAAATAAATAACTGCTGTAATTGTGAGGACTAAGAATTGAACTGATGCATCGAAGAGAAGTAAAAGGACTTAAGGATGAGTTGGCAGCTGATACAATTCTAGGCAGTGATGCTGTTTTTAATCCAAAAGAGAACTAGTCCAGAATCATTCACTGAACAACATAATTAATATCTGCAGAGTTGTCTTTTCTTTCTCTCTCTCTTAATTCCTCTAACTACTCCTAAGCAGCTCCATCCACGGTGTTCACATCACTCAGTCGAAGCCTGGCTCCGTGCTGAATATGCAGCGTGAAAACCGACTGAACATATTCATAAACATTCTTGCCTCCAACTGCTTCTCCTCCTCCCAGTGACATGTTTGCTTGGTTTCAGATCATTTCATTACCTGGCAATCTTACTTGCTGTTGCCTGTTTAAAATTCAGACATTAAAAGAATATTACAGGCTATGGTAGCGCTCTTGTACAGCTCTCCCTTCAGTCAAGACGAAGCAGAACATGTTGGAGGCTGAATGCAGTCTGTCAGCTGAACTTTCCTGCTCTTTGCAAATTCTAAGGAAACTTGGGTGAGGCAGCTTGACAATTCAGTGGCATCTCAAAAATGTAAGGTCTTGCTGCTGTTTTTTCCTGCTTCTTTCCCTACTTAAGAGGTGGAATAACCCTCCAGTTGCCAGGGTGGTGATGAATTTCAGTAACTTGTCCAGAATTTTGAAGGCAAGTGACAAGTTAAGGAAACAACTTTCAGTATGTGTCACTGTCTTTGTGATTTTTTCCTTTTCTAAACAGCTCATTAATCACACTCAGCTCTATTTTTATATTTCAGAGGATATGAATATATTTGGTGGTATTTTTTCCACACTCTCTCAAAGGTCAGAATATTTTATCTCATCAAAGGAAAGAAGCACTAATTTTTGCAAAACTTTTAGAGAATGAGGGATAAAAAAGCAATTTGGTCACATATCTCCTATTGCATTTCCAAATTCTAACTAAGTCTCTTCTGGAGCACCCAGTGGGAGTGCATGGAACCAGGTTCAGATCAGCAGCTCAGGACAGTAGCCCAGTGGTGTACAGACAAGGCTGAACAAACCTCTTGGAACAAGATGGTTTGGCATCTCCATTTGTTTTTAGAAGCCAAAGCAACTTCATCACTTTAAAGAGCTCTTTAAAAATCTGGAAAAAACTGTGTTTACTGTCTTTTGCTTTTACAAGATATACTTAGGACTAGCATAAGAAAGGCCAATGTGCTGATGAGAAATTGCTCTAAATTCTGCTTAAGGTTAGCAAAAAATTTGCCAGAAATCTCATTAGGAGACCCTGCTTTTGTCAGTTTTACAACCGAATTGCAATGTCTTCAGAACCCTGGGTAAGCATCACTGTCTGTGCATGCAAATGCTTTTCCCAACCAAGCCCACATCTTCTAAGATTTACCAGTTAATCAAGACCACTTTAAATCCTTCAGCAGACAGCAGACTAAAATAATAAATAATAATAAATAATATATAATATAATATATAATATAATAAATAATAAAGAATAGCAGTTGGAGTAAAATTTAACCATTTAGTGTTTTCAGCGGTAGAAAACATTGTCTCCTTCTTAAAGTGAAGATTTTGGTGTTAAAAATCCTTTAAAGCATAAAGAATAATAAGTATTTAGAAAAAAAAAAAAAAAAAAAGGACATGCATCTTAGAACTTACATGTAGCCTTAGGTACATTTGATCACATCCATCACATTTGTTTTACTTGTTGGTGAGAAAGTATCCATCTGGTTGGGTCTTTCCAACCCTCTTTTTACAGGCCTCAATACCCTGACCCAGGCTGCTGTAAGAAATGGGTCAGACCATTGGGTTTGAGCACAGGAAACGAATTTTGTCTCACACTGTTGTGTCTTTGGACACTGTGCTGGCAGCTGAGTACATTTTTGACCACAGCAGAATAGGTCCTGGAAGGCAGGAAAACTAGAGCTCTGAAGCACTTGTTTTTAGAAGACTGCAGCTGTCTTTGCTAATGGAAAGCAATTGAACCTCTGATATTACTATAATGGGTGTTTTTTTCCTCTCTGCTTTCTGTCCTCGGCTATCCTAAAATAGCCATCTCGGTTTTGGTCATCAGTTCTTCAAGGGGAAATTATGTTACTGAATGGAAAACTTTTTAATGCCGATTGCTGTATCAGTTTTCAAATCTCTGGAAAATAGCGTTTCTGAATGGAAACTGACCCTCCTCTCCCACAGATAATGCTGTCACTGTAGCAAATATCATGTGTCTCGTGATACTGACTGCCAGTTCAAATTAATTACCCAGGATGTTCCTCCCACACCCTGCTGCAAGATGTCAATGCTTATATTTATAACTGGGCTCTACGAACCCAGCAGACTGCATAGGCAAAGTCTTGCCCTCATTCTCTTCATAAATGTTTATCAAAAAAAGAGAAAAACATTTTATTGCACATTTCACTTCCCCCTACCATCATTTCTGCCACCAAACAAACAAAACAAACAAACAAAAAACCACCACCACCAACAACAACAACAAATGGTATCATACAGAAATTTGTATATTTGAAAAATTAATAGCAGGTTCCTGTGCTTTAGCTCAGCTCCAGAGTAATGTGCTATACAGATTTATATTTATGACCTGGACAGATGTAATCAAAGTGCTAAAAAAAAATGAGCTATATCGAAGTGTCAGTTACTACTTAACACTGAGGCTTACTATTTTTTGGAAAGGTTGTTTTCTTTAATGCTAGAGAGATGAAAGATTGAAAACCTTAGTTCTAGGAACTGCATTTTTTATGGTTCATAGAGATGTCTCCCTGAGGACCCAAAACATGGTGGCATACTTTGTTAAGGAAATAAAAGCTTGTCTACTTAATAAGCATGCTATCCTTTCGTATTTAAAGATACCTAAACAGTATTTGCATTTCCCTACCTGGTAAAACTTCAGACAGACATCTCAAGCCATTGGGTAAACAAGAGAAATGAGCGTTCCCATACTTTATCAGAAAGGTGTTTTTTGATGTTTAAAAGTACTGTAATCCACTTAAGGAGATCATTATAGCAATGCTGGACAGACTTAATGAATGTTTTGCTTTGATCGCTGAGATTTGATGTCAGGAATATCAGATCTCAAGAAAAGCAGCTGGATGTAGATCCTTTTGCAAAAGGAATGGAGGATGAATAGCTGTGCCTTTGAAGGAGTGGAGCTAAAGACGAAAAATGTATAATTTAATTAGTACCCCTTTAGAAAATATGAACACATATTAATGAATAGATATGGACATTCCAGCTGCCTTGTTCCATATCTGTCAGTCCAGGTAGACGGATTCACAGTGACTTGGCTTCAAAACCAATGTTGACCCCAGGTTCTATGTACTAACTCTGTTTCTTGTGGGCTCTCTTTTTCATACAGTCTAGTTTTCTTGCATGAAGAAAGCAGGCCAGCTATTTCTCCTGGTTTGGAATGTCATTCATACAGTAGTGGTGCACAGGGATCTTTGAATACTTTGAAAAAGAAGCAAGAAGGTTCAAGATGAGATATTTCCTGTTCTTCAGTGTTTAAAGCTGAATGAATAGGAATGGAGCAGATCTGAGTCTCAAAGGACGCCGAGTCTTTAGGCTGACATAACCTTCCAAGCAGGTTTCTTTAAAGGAACATACTTAGGATTGCAGACATTTTAGATTTTGTGCATTGTCTCACAAAGAACTTCAGAACTCAAACTGTATTCATGTCTTTACTACTTTTTTGTGCATCATCATGCCAAATCAATAACATTTTCTTTCCATGTGTGAAAAAATATTCTTTAAACATAAGAGTTGGAAATCAAGAAGTTCTCGTTACACATTAATATAATGTATTTCACAGAGAAATTGTAAAGCCAAGAAATTGAAGCTTCTAGAAAATTAATATTCTAGTACTTTATGTTGACTGCTGAAATAATCAAGCTTCACAAACATCTCCTCAGAAAACAAAGTGAGCTCTTAAATTACTGTTAGCAGCATACAAATAATTTCATCTTGTGCTTTAATGGATGGTCTCAAAAGCGGTCACTGAAGTTGCTAATAGCAGTTAATTGTGTCAAATGGAAGAAAATATCTTCCCATTGTGAGCAGGAACACTTCCAGGAAAGCAGTCATGAAGAAATAATGCTGTTTTGTGGAAATTGCCTTTTCCATTTTGGGCACTTTTTGCAACTAATTTTATATGTATTTCAGACATGGTTTTTTTAGTTTGCTTTTGTGTTTTTTTTCAATGTTTATTTTCAGCTTCTCCCTTAGGATCAGGAAAGGAGAAAGGGAAAGGAGAAGGTGCTCTGCCTTCTCCCCCATGGCTCTGAAAACTGCTCAAAACACCATGAGAAGGGCTGAGTAGCTGAGTAGCGCATAAAGAAAAGAGGTGAGGGTAGCTTCTGTAAACATGTCAGAGAAACATAAGGGCAAACAAAAAAGGAAGGCAGTTTCTGAAAAATGAAATTTTAAAGAGTGAAAAATGAAATCAAAATCTTTTTACTGCCGACTGAACAAGAAAGACCTGCCAAGAAGGAGCAACAGCAGTAGCTCATCCTTTCTGGTTTCTGGTTTCAGTGAGTCTATGTAATGCTTTCAGTGGTAGATATCTGATTTCTGTGTTTTCTGCAACACCCTGCTACATCTTGTAGTAGGTGTAATTATTGATTTGGCCACACAGTTGAACAGCTCAGTAGATAAAACACTGAGGTCTCTTGAACTTTCTCAGGTTCTTATCTTCAGACATGCTGGCAGTTTTTGGAGAAAGAAGCAGATACACAGACAAACATATGTTGATTTATTTGCTAAAGATGATTCAGTCATGATCATAGAAAAGTCTGGAAATGGTAGAGTCAGTGCTTATATCTGGAGGTATGTTTCCATAATAAGATGTGCCTTAGTAACTGTTTGTACTCCATCCAGCTGGCCCATTGGAACACAGTATTTTATGTAATTATTGCATAAATTAAAAAAGATAAAACATGTAAATGAACCTGAGTGGTAGTAATAGATGATTTTAATTACCCAGACACAGACAAGATTGCATTAAGTAGAGGAAATATATTTCTATATCTGGAAGGAGAGTGGTTTCTAATTCAATCTGAACATCGGCTGACAGGCAAAGAAACAAAACTGGGTTTGAATATAACTTGAAAAGGAGGTTGAAGAAATAATGTTATAGGACAATGTGGACTTCAGTATACAAACTGTGGTCACAAATACACTAGAGAGGAAATTAAAATGACAATCAAAGCTAAAAACAGTTCAGAAGTTGGACTGCAGCAATCGAGTTCCAAATGGCAGATGGGGATACTGCATAAGACAAATTAAATAAAGATCTAAAGAGAGAGACAAAAGAAACAAGGCTAAAATGAACACTGGATTCTTGGTGATAGCTAGACTTAATATACTGCTTGTCTTACACCTGGTTGTAATTCTCATTTTTCAGAGGCTGGGCAAATAACCCTTTCTGCAAACGTAAGCTGAAACTTGTGTGTACTATCTGAAACTCATAGATCTACTTATCACTGAAGGCAGAAGTACACAAATTCTGGTGACAATCCATAAAAACCTGACATCCCTCCATCTATTTTATGTTTGCAATCAAATTTCTACTTGGAGGAGCTCTTCAGATTCCATGTCATTGTCCAGAGCTTGGTTCAAGTAATTTATTTTTTTGTGTGCCCCTCTTTCTCTTTGTTTATGTTCACTGCATATTTCAACAGTACAGGGGCTACAGGAATAAGATAAATTTTAGGAACTAGTTGTGGATACAGGATCCAGACCTAGAAAAGAGCCTGTGGGGTGCTGAGTTCAAACTTCTGTCGTTAGGTGCAAGTATGTGGAAGGCTTTTACACACTGGGAAGTTTTACAGAATACTTGCATTATATGCTGTCTAGTTCTTTAGACTATCACAATCTCCTACACCTATGAGCAGAAAATACTTGGAAAGGGATCCAAAGCTACGTAAACTGTACTGTGCCATGGAAAAAAAGAGTGGGAGAGATACATGGGAATATGAATGCCGGTAAGTAGATGAGATTGCCAAATGATCCCAAGCCACCTTACTTCCTATTAAAGTGCCTCGTCAAGCACACCTGGTTGTCAAGACATGCTTTATATGATTGCCAGACTTTAAGGATCACCACACCTCCATTTTCATTTTTTTCCCTTAATATTTAAGCTATTCTATGTGCCTGCTTGATGTGACAATATTCCAGCTGTGGTTCTCTTGCTTTTCCCACAGATGACCTCAGATTCTCCAAAGTCACTTGTAGGCTTACCTGCAAGTAATCTCACTATCCATGGGGATGTTTGGAGGAGATCATAAGATAAAAGTTGCTGGAACAGAAAACTTTATATGAAGAGTATTTCTGTACCCTTCTACTCACCAACACCTTCCTGATAATGACCATACATCAGTACTGTGGACATCACCACCACATGGACAACGTCAACAGGTTCTGGTGATGGTACAGTCCTACACTCTACAGCATGGCCCTCCTCCACAGTGTGCTGGGGGAGATATTCCTGTAATGAGTATAGAACGTCTCCCCCATCCAGCTGCTGGAGTGAATCTTGCCTTGGTCATGGTTGCATGCAGCTGTGATACGTAATAATACATTGTTCTGCATGCTAATATCGGTGTCCCTAGTGCTTGGGAAAAAAATGCTAGCTTAGCTAGCTTCCTCTCTTGCTACCTGATGTTCAATAGGAATCTTCACTTCCCGAATAGCTCATGCAGAAGCATTTGATCCACCTGCAACAGGTACCTGAATTTTGAATCATTCCAGAGCAGAAGTAAAACACAGATTTTTTTGCTTTCTTACAGCAGTTAAAACTCATGTTCCAGAGATCATCATCATTATTTTTTACCTGTGGATAAGTCAAATAATCTGTGATATTCAGCTGATTTTATTTTATTTTTATTATTATTATTTTATGATGTTCAGAGACTCTAATCACGGTTTGACTTTGAAAAGAGGCAGGAGCTGAATGATGCACAAGTGGTTGGACCAACGCTAAGGTCCAAGGTCTGCTTCAAAGACAGAGACCTGAAGAAGATATGCCATGATTGCTGACATGAACACATGAAGCCAAAACATCAGAGCAATTAAGGATAAACACCCTCATTTCACTGTCCTAGGAAAGCTGAAGTAAACACCAAGGTAATGATGATATCTAGCTATTAGAGAACAGGACTGGGAAGTTAGTGACAGTTGGGCTGATAATGTTGCTGACAGTCTGAGTGATTTCTTTCCTTCAGCATTCACAAAAAGAGCTGAAGGTCACACTTCTGAAACTAGGATACATTTTCCTGGGGGGAAAGTGAAATGTTAAAAGGCTTTATGATTATACCAGAGCAGATAGGCAATTAGAAATATTAAAAGTTGACAGGCAGCAGGTCCTTGTGAATTATATCTCAGAATTAAGGATTCAACTAGAAGTGGCACTGGAAATAATGAGAATCCTTTGCTGCTGAATTGTGGTAGGTCATCACAGACCAGAGCAGAGAGTAGGTCAAACAGCAAAAGGTAGAAGGCTGGGTTAAATACAGCAACGCTGAATAAGAATTAACTGGAAGAAAGAAGGAGGAAAGTTAGATGTCTTTGACTTGAGCAGAAGTTGTAGGAAATGCTATTCAAGAATGAAGGCAACAAAACATCTGGTGATTTCAGGCCTGTAATAAAAACATTTAGGAATTCCAAAAGAGTAAGGGATATGTAGCAGCTGGAAAAACAGTGAAGAAGAATCAAACCAAGACATGACTTAGGTTTTTCCGTCATTTTCTTGTCCTACACATTCAGCTGAGTTGTTGGCTGCCATTTCACTGAATTAATGTTACAGTAGCAGGAGGGTATTCCCAAGGTGCAGCTTCCAGACCAAGAAACAGTCCTTACAGGAGTAAGAAAGCTAATCCCTGCCCTCTTCTTAACAATGGTCTCTACAGTTTCTGTGCAGTGAAGTTAACCTCCCAGTCCTGAAGCAGCTTAAAATAAAATTGAAATGAAAACATTCTCTAGCCTCCCCGTTCACTTCAGTTGAACATGTTACTTAATAACTGCATGGCTTGCTTGCTTTGAGACTGTACATAAAAACCCTGGGGAGTTTGTATTTCCCTGGGACAGCAATGAAGGTTCTGCCACCATCTCACAGTCATGCCTTTGCTTGAAAGTTTTTAGAAGAATGAGAGCTATAGTAAGTGCAGAAGGTTAAACTGATACAACTGAACAGGCTGCCATAAGTGATCTTTTGGTGGAGAAGAATCACCTCTGTCCCATCGTTATTTACACATAGCATAGGGAATCGTGACCAGCCCTTTTATGTCTCATTCTGTTCTAGGGTATTACATGCAATACTTTTTGATTTCATTTCACTTTTTAAGTCTCGTTGTCCCAGTGTTATGGAAGCATGTAAAGACACTGCTAAGACATGAGATTCAGTGAAAGGAAGATGGAAGTAACATGGTGTATTGCTGTTACAATCTCTCTTATGCTAGATGGACGTAAAAGAGAGGAAACATCCCACCAAGTATAAAACAGAGTTAACTCTGAAGTTAGAAAAAAAGGGGAAAATAAGTGACTTTACTGCATCAGAAAAAGGATTTTATAGAAGAGCTTCAGATCAGAGAGGTGTAAGCAATAAAAGTTAATTTCAATCCGTAACACTATCTTTTTAGCAAAGTCCCAGGTTGTAGCAAGAGAGAATAAGCTCAAGTGCAGCAGCCACAGATGCAAAAACAAAGGAAAAAAGCTGCTTAGCATCAGAGAGCCTCAGGTACACAGAGAGCTCCAGCAAGATACCCTCACATCCACTGCCAACCCCTAAATGAGATCAGGGAGGGAGTGGATCCTGGCTCCACCCTTTCTGGTCACGCAGGTGTATTGCGTGTACCTGAGCTCCCCTGGGCTGCCCTGCCTTCTCACCAGGTGCTCAATCATTGGTTCAAGCCATGACTTAGCATTTTTGCTACACAATGCCTTATACAGCAATAATCTCATTCAGCTCATCATTTAAAAAAAAAAAAAAAATGACAAAAAACAAAAAACAACAAAACAAGATCTCACTAAAAAAAACAGGTGCCACAGCTAATCTGTCTTCTGTGGAAATAAGAAAGATGACTACTGTTTAACACTAGGAAAAAAAAAATAATGGAAACAAGATGAAATAAAAGAAATGCCTGATTCTGTAGCTTGCCAAGAATAAACAGAATCTAGGTATGTAGCAGAACTACTGCATGGTCGTCATGACTTACAATAGATATATTCACTGCCACATTTAACTCTATTTTACATTCCAGCCCTTCAATGCAGTTGCCTGAGCATGACTGGACCAGCAATTCAAAAAGACAGGCTGAGGGAACCAGGCTTGTTCAGCCCGCAGAAGAGAAGCTGTGAGGAGACACTGTTGCATTAAACAGTGTTTAATGGGGATTATTAACAGTAGGGGAATCAACTTTTTACATGAGTAGACAGTGATAGGACAAGGAGGAATGGTTTTAAGCTCAAGGAGGGAAGGTTTAGTTTGGACGTCAGGGAGATGTTCTTTACAGAGAGAGTGGTGAGATACTGGCACGGGCTGCCCAGAGAGGCTGTGGATGCGCCATCCTTGGAGGTATTCAAGACTAGGTTGGGTGGGACCCTGTGCAGTCTGGTCCAGCACCAGATCTGGAGGTTGGTGGCCCTGACTGTGGCAGGGGAATTGGAACTTGATGATCTTGGGACCCCATTGAACCCAAGCCATTCTATGATTCTATGACCCCGCTGTAAGGCACTGAAAATCATAGAATAATAGAATCATTCAGGTTGGAAAAGACCTTAAAGATCATCGAGTCCAACCATGACCTAACCATACTACCATAACTCTAACAACCCTCTGCTAAATCATGTCCATGAGCACCACACCCAAACGGTTTTTGAACACGTTCAGGGATGGTGACTCAACCACCTCCCTGGGGAGTCTATTCCAGTGCTTAACAAGCCTTTCTATAAAGAAGTGTGTCCTGATATCCAACCAAAACTTACCCTGGTGCAACTTAAGGCCATTTCCTCTCATCCTGTCACCTGTCACCAGTGAGAAGAGACCAACCCGCACTCGCTGTGAGCACCTTTCAAATACTGGAAGAGAGTAATAAGGTCTCCCCTCAGCCTCCTTTTCCCCAGACTAAACAGCCCCAGTTCTTTCAGTCAAATCATAGAATCAAAGAATGGCAAACCATCATAGAATTGAACCGTGTGGTTTGAATTTCTGGTTCTGGACCTAATTTGCACAGTTAAGAAGAATTTTACCTCATTTCCTTTTAAATATTTTATGTTTTGTCTATTGCAGTTTAATAAACAAGATTTTTCACTGTTTATACTTACTTTTACTTTAGGAACAGGTCAATTTATTTGCTTCCTAGTTGCTCTGCAGCATACTCTGTAAAGACCGAGGAAAGCCTGAATGCTAAAGAAACTGCTCTAGCAAGTTGCTCAGGAATTTTATGTAAACTACACAGTGAGACCAAATAAGTCAGCTCTCTTTTATAATCAAGTTAAGAGCAGCATCACTGCATGCTGTGCTGTAAGATATGGTTGAAAAATAATTTAAGTAGAATCACTTGAAAATACTATAAAACTCTCAAATCATCAATCAATTCACCAAAGTATTTGAAGAAGACATTTTGACCAGTTCTATGCCACAAAAGCAATAAATGATCTATAATTAAAAGACAATCTTTTTTGAACTGAGAGAAGTGGAGCAGATCCCAACTGGAATTCTCCCAGTTTTGTTATCATTTTCACCCAAAGCATTTTTTCTCAACAGAAAACGAAATCTGTTTCCTCATCGTTGGCTAAAATAATTTTACTTTATGTAAATTTTGCCAAAACATAAACAATTTGCTGTTCCTCTTCATCCTTTTCTGCATCCATTGACACTCCTGCTAAGAGTATGAGGGCACAGATAACTAGGTGTGCTGCTTGTTTCCCAGCATGGGAACTGTCAAGTTAAGAAAGTGTATGACATCTGAGAGCAGTGAAACAGTTATTGAAAACCAAAGCCCTACATGTCAGTGAGAAAAAAAGTGGAAGCTTATCTCCAAAACTTATCTAATCTCTGTATAGTCATAGCAGAAATCCATTTTGGAAACACTAATCAAGAGGGTTTAGAGATTGAGTTAGAAGATTCAATAGTCCTTGAAATACAAAAAAAAAACCTGAAAAATGATGACTAACACTTCTCTTCTGTGGAAGGTGAACATTCAGCTGAATTGGGATGCTGGTCTTCAGAATGGGTTCGTGCTCCTGCTGCAGTTCTTATGGCATTCAGCTGAGACTTTGAAGGATCCATCCGCACACCTGTATGCAATTACAGCAAGAGCTGTCCTCAGCTCCAGTGCATGAATGTTAAGGAATTTTTGTGTCTCAAGTGAGTACACACTACAAGATCCCAAATTCTGGTCAGTGTGAAGCCAAGGGCACACATGTAATTTTATTTCTACTAAGCCCTCTGTAATCAGAGGGATTAAAACCTACCTACAGTCATGCATGCGGCTGGGCAAGGTTCCCTAGAAGCACAAGAGCATGAGGCTACTCTTGTCTATCTCTCTCCAGTTTATTTATATGATGATTCCTACCCTTTATTGTCACTGACAAGTAAGTCTCTAGATTTGAGATTTGGTAATGGTCAAAAAGATTGAATTAAGAAGGAAATACTAGACTGATCCATCACTGGCAAATGTTCTTCAGATTTAGTCTTTGGTGACAGTTCATGTGAAGAACTTGTTTCGCTTCAATTTTTGACATGGAAATTGTCCTTTTAAACTTGATTATCGATATAACCATAATTAACATAATCCTGGCTAAAATTCTGCAGTTGTCAGAATCCAGTCCAGATGGGAGGACTTAGTTATCCATCTAAGACTGAACAATCATTCTTGTAAGTCAAATATATAATCGAAAGTCCTTAGCGAATGTGACATGAATTTTGAATTTTTGGAAAAAATCTCAAAATACTTCCCTGTGATACTGAAGAGCACTCAGCAAAGCAATTGCTAAATGTACACAAAGGTTTAATAACTGCCTTTTATAAATGTATTTATATATCCTGCTTTGGATGCCTCACTTTGTCTGCATGACATTATTGTTAATGTTCATTCTGCTCCTTCCTGGACAATTGCTTTTATTTCCTGAGTAGGCTGCAGTCCAGCTGACCTTGAGAACATGTAGAATGGTGTTGCACGTGGATTCTGGCTCAACCCTTTCTTCTTCCCACTATGTTTGCCAAAAAATAGACAGGCAAAAATATCAGTCACCTTGTCAACAAAGATAATCCTGTCGTAATTGCAGAGGACAAAAAAGGCTGTTTGATTTTGTGTCTATTTGTCAGCAAAGAAATAGCACAGATTCTCCTTCCTGCCCCAAGTATTCAGTAGTATGATGCTATTGTTCATATCGAAAAATGATGCACAGGTTTGGTTCAGCCATGTTGTGGATCAGCCTTGACTAAGTCAAAATGTGAGCCCTTCCACCTCCCATTATCATCAAACTCCCTGAAAGTGAGAGCAGCAGATTCAGATCACTGGAAAGCCGAGATTAGCTTTTTTGAGCTAGGTGCAGTACTAATATCCCACATACTATGAGAACCATTACAACATCATTGGACACGGAGAACAATTAGAGCCATAATGCTACTGCAACTCATAACATCACTAACAACCCAGTTTTCAGGGTACAGTGACAGCCTGCTCCATACCATGATTCATGGTTCAGACACCCAAGTAAAAGACTGCCACAGCTGCACTTCCCAGAGTCCTGCCCTTGGAGACTGCTATACAGCCAAAATGGGACATACTACATACTACAAGTATTTATATAACCATTTTCAAGCACAAGCTGTCTCCCAAGAGTCATGTTCAACATTTCAGAATGGAAAGCTAGAAGCCCTAGCAGCTTAATTTACCAGCTTAATTTTTGAAACTCCAGTGAGCTTAATGTTCACATTTTGGATGAAAATCTTTTATCCTTAACTCTTGAAAACCAATGACTGCATAACCTTTTTCATTGCTGTCATTATTCAGGATTTGTCTGGCAAAATCATATGTCAATAATTTTGTCATCACATGGCTCCTCGTTCTACCAACCTGCATTCTGTGATTCTCCAAAAGCCCTACCTTAGACATAGGATTAAATTGCACAGTTGTCCCTTGGTAAATGTGAAATGACACTTGGATTCTCCTGCCTGGCCTCTGTCTACTCATGACATCTAGAGAGACACAAAGCTTGGGACCAGAGCCTGGGCCCAAAGACTGATGATATACGTACAGCTTTTGATCCTACTTATGCTTCTTACAGATGTCAGAGCTGCAGGCTTAGTGGAAATATCCTTATGGCCATCAAAACGAAACAAAAAGCCAAGAAAAGGAGGCAAGTTTACTAACACATAGATCAAACCAAAGGAATATTCAGGGAGCAGCATTGTTTTCCATGATGCTCAGCTTGTCAATGAATCACAACAAATTCCCAGTGAGCAGTGCCATACTGAGATGCTCCAAACGCCCTGTGTGGATTGCTGTTCCCCTATAGCTCCCATGGAGGAAAAGCACAGTCATGTGCTCTAACGGCCCACTTCCCCTAACACAGGTCCTATGCTGGTTCTGCTACAAATCTCAAACAGCAAGGTTTGCTTAAAAAATGCTTATAAATCAAGCAGAAGTCCTCCGAGCTTCAGACCACAGCACATTACAATCTGGAAGACGGGAGAAGGAGGTAAAATATGGGTTTGTTTGCCCATATCAATTGCCTTTTTATCTCCTGTCTTCTAGGTACAAAGGCATTTGAAGTGAAGAGATGTCACTTTTGTTTTGTATGTTCACGGTTTCATTGTAATAAATTATGTCTTTGACACATTCTTGCAAACAAGGAAAGAGAAGAGAAAATCCTGCTCAAACCCCTGTAGTCACAGGTACAGAGAAATCACATGCTTTCTGGTGATGGTCTTTGACATTCAGAGAAATAATGTAATGCCAGGTGTCTTAAATGAAATTTCAGACACCCTGTGCTTCCTCATGCTGGTCTGTAGCACTCGTAAGCCCCCTGCCCCAATCTGTCCTACCTGGGTCCCAAAATCAAAGCCCTAAAGAAGGTGGATGGGGAGAACTCATTGCACAGCTCTGCCATGCCACGACATTCATCATGTTCACAATGTTGTAGGGACACAACAGTGAAAGAAGGCTGAAGTGGCTATTGCATATTGCAAATATCTGAGAAAATGAAGCAGAAAAAGCAGGAGAATGGGATGACTGGGCTCCCTGCTGGCCTCATTGCTCATACATTGTGTGGCTGCAAGAGGCACTTGTATGGTCACCCCTCTCTGTGTGCTCATCCTCAATGTGTGTCTATCAGCACTGCTCTCAGTGGGGGTTTAATTAAAGTTTGTGAAGCACTTTGGCTAAACTCGGATGAAATATCCTAGAGAAGCACAAGATATTTAATCCTTTGATAATATTTATTTGACTGATGCATGTGCTGGAAGGGGAAGGAAAACCAGGGCACATGTCAGTATAAAAACATCCTTTCTCATTAAAAAGGAACAAGCTAAATTAAAAGGTTTGTGGAATGTGTTTCCTGACAAACCTCAGGCCTGGGGGGAAGAGTGCTGGAGCAAGATTTGTGGCTGGAGTTTGCTTATGTGACTCTTTGAGCACAACCACAGTGCTTTCTACAACTTGTGAGGCTGAAGGCTAACTGATTTCATTACTCTGTAATAATACATTCTGTTTATATCTGCATTATAGTGCCATTTAGTTCAGCTACAGCAGGTATTAATTGCCTATTCAGGCAAAACTATGTGAGTTTTTTTAAATCATTTTTCAAATTCACGTAGAAGCTGGTGACTTTATAATATTCTGTGAGGCCCAGTTGGAATCCTTCCTGAAAGTTCTGGTAAAATTTCATGTGTATTTTGTTTCATTATCTAAAAATCTTTAATCTTTTAAAGCTGACATAAAATACATAGTTGTTCCTTTCACTTTATTAATTTCAATTTGTTGTGATCCCATATTTGCTGTTTTAAGAATCTTCCCAATCTAACTTCAAGATTCAAAGCCAAAAAAACAGCCCATGGTGTAAACTTCACATCTGTATTGTGTTACACTTGGCAGGAGAGATAGGTGCGCTCATTACTGGAGCTCTGCATGAGGTGAGAGTTCAGAGGTTATCATTCCTGATGGCTTACATCTTTACAGATGTTTTCCCTTTGTGAACAACAGAACTGCTTGTCAATCACAGCTCAAACCTACAACACAGATGACCATACACCCTTTTCATGATTAATTCCATGCTTTCCAGAGTCCATTTTTTAGGGTTCGGTAGTGAGGAAATGATTACAGATTAACAGTTGCAAGACATCAGTTAACATTTTAAATGAGTGTGGAATATGGCAAAATAAAATAACAGTGAAAAAATACAACTATAGTCAAAACATATGTGAAACTTCATCTGCAATAATCTTGACTTAATACTAAAGCCTGTATCACGTTTTTCCAGCCCTGCCACTGTGGTGTACACTGGGTGTGCACATGTAATGTGCACTGCAATAGAACTGATCATCTAAGCGACATTTTGAAGTAAAACCTACATTTGATTGGATCTGATTTAGGTACAGAACTCATTAGAGTACTTAGTCCTTGTTTGATTTCGGTAGCCATTTACAAAACAAAACAAAAAAACCAAACACAAAACGCACAAAGAATGAGTGAGTATGGATGTTATTTGATAGAGGAAAAGCTCAGAGGAAAGTTCAGTTAATTTACCCAAATCTCGTAGGGACCCAATGACAAAATGTACCTTTTTTTGCTCCTGAGCAGTACAGAGAAGCCCAATATTTTATTTCAGTGCTTGCAGTGAATAACACTGAGAGTTTATGTTACAAATCCAGCCCCAGACTACAGAAGAGACCCACTGATCACTTTTTCTGCAGTAAATCTGTCTTAGCCCCCCAAAAGAAATTTTGTTTCATTCTTTATGAACTTCAAAATGACTGCACTGTGGTCACTGAGGTATCTCTGGGTGTTCAGAAAATCTAAAGATAATTTCCTATGGCTCTGAGTAGATCACAGAAAAGCAAGTAATTTAAAGAGTTACCCCTCTTCAAGTAATCTTCAGCATCCAGCTGTGTATGAATTCCTCATCACCTGGAGCACAGCTCAGATCAGTGATGTGAATTTTACACAGAATGAATATTACTCCACAGAGCAATGGACTTGGAAGTCATACAGCAGTAGTTCCCAGAGCTAAGGGGAAATCTTAAAATGCCTGCATTAAATCAATGGACATTGTCTGACGACTCCATATTTAGATATGAATGTAGATCTCCCATTCTTATAGTTTTATAGTCATCTTTTTCCTTAATACTAGAAAGAAACGTGTTGTTTGTTGGCATATGGTTTTTAATTCTGATTCTACACAGATAAGTTCTTTATAAGAAAGAGTACCTACAGTGACACAGACTTGAAGTCTGCATTATGCATCTGTAAAGACTGAGTGGGGATGGGCGACTTGTCACAGGCAATAAAAAATGTCAGTGACGCATGTTTGTGTGTAGTCTGTGAATGCTGTTTGATGTACTTATCAGTTCTTTCCTACAATATGTCGTAGTTACCGAACAGCACAGCTTGGCTATTGATGGGTAAAAGAAGGGGAAGATAAGAGAATAGGCAGACAGTGATTTGGATGCTGCAGATGATATTTTGCAGGTTGGAAAGGACAAAGGCAATCTGCAAGCACCAGCAGCTGATACGGCTTCAATAGAAGATAATTCTGGGCTTGGAGACAGAGAAAAAACAAATGCACAGTAAATCATGCAAATCAAGTCTAAATGGTGGGGCATTTGACAATAAGGCAGAAAATGATGGAGTTGGAGGTTGTTTCTTTTTTTTTTAACATCAATTTTGTAATAAACTTATTGTTGGGCTGATAAGCTATTAACCTCTTGGGGCAAAAAAGGCAGTGATGCTGGAGCTTATTGGGATAACAACTAACTTGTAGTGGGAGAGAGAAGACTAAATAATGTTACCCTTAGTTCCTATTTGCCAACTTTCCTGAGCCCTCTGGGAAAGTTGCCGCTGGACAAGAAGCAGCCAGTTGGTGGGAGGGAGGGGGGACAGCATTTAAGGGTGAGAGGTTCTTCTTTCCATTTCATTATTTGCAGTGAACTACTTATATATTTAAATCAAATAAATAAAAAGAAAACAAATAGCTAAACCAACATATAAACAAAAACAGTATGGCTGTTTTATGCTTGCATTCCTCTGTAATATCCTCTGAGCACTTCCCTTTGGAGTGGATGCTGACCAGGGGAAGAAAGCCAAATGCAGCTACTGGCAATTTCTTTGTCACTGCAACATCTTGCAGGAGAGAGTGGTACTTGGGGATAGAGATAACGACCAACTGTGGCACCATGCCATGGAACTGTCAAATTATCTTGAGAGAGGATGGTAATGAATGTGTATCACTGCTACATATGATTTGCTTTTAAGCAGGTAGGTAGGGCTGTGACTGAACACAAGCCATTAAATTATGAACAGAAGGAGAGCTATCCAATTTTCTGCCTTGCTAAGGAAATGAATAGTTTTAATGATAGCTGAAGACTTTGAGTTTGCCCTTCCTTTTGTAATCTTCCTCAACTTATTCCTTTAAATATATAAAAGTAATTCTCTACTCCATTCCATCAATTTGCGCTGGTATAATTGCATGGATATCTTTGGAGAAGCCAGATTTCATTTTGGTGAAGTGAAAGGAAAAATGAAGTTCATTGTTCAAAATCTCCCCTCACAATGAAACGAGTGGAACACAACATTTTACTTCCACTCCATTGATGGAATGTCCTCTGCAAGAATAATTTGGGCCAGGGATATCTTTCCTCATCTGCATTGCACCCATAGTTGCTTCCTCAGTTCCGTAGAGAAGTTTCATTCGGGAATAATTTCCCAGTGCTTAGAGAAGAATACACAAAAGGTGTACATAAAAAAAAAAAATAGAGAATGGGACACACAGGTTGCTGTAAGAGCAAAAACTACATTCATCATCAGTAGGTTATGTCACCTATCATCTACAAGCCTGCTGAAATACAAAAAAAAAACAACGTTATTCAGATCTTATAGATGGTACAGATTGCGGTCACTCTAAGATCATATCCTTAGAAAGAGATTGCTGTGTTGAAATGCATGCTTCATAGAGAGACCTGCAGTAGGAATTTTAGACTAGGATCAGCTTCT
>JAPSGF010000001.1:48436321-48555528 GCA_035772895.1 Perdix hodgsoniae | reverse complement strand
TATATATATATATATATATATATATATATATACATACATATGGATGGATTTCTTGTGAAGGGGGCTTTCTGCCATTGCAATCTGACCTTACTGTCTGTACCTTAAAGAGAACAGTTTAAAAATGTATGTATTAAGGATACTTTCAGTACATAGTGAATCTTCTGAATATCTTTTATCTAGTACTAATTAAAAGTATTTCACCACCAAGACATTTTGATAGGTTTACAACTTATTGACAGTCCTGTTACCATGTAACATAATTGATTGGTTCTCTCCTTGCTTTAATGTCTGATGTTTGATTCTGCTAAATCTTTAAAATATATTTTTGACTACATCATCATGTAGGTCTTTAAAGTAAATGTTCCTCAAATGCTTTTTTCAGGTTTAGTAAGATCTGTTTAACAAATAATTGCAGAATTGAACGGGGAGAAGGATGAATGCATGAAATATTCATATAGGCCCATACTCTACAGTCAATAGACTAAAAGCTTGTCTTGCAAGGCGTTAAAGTCTGGATTCTCAGTTGAGACAGTCTGACATAGCTCCGTATGGATCACAATTTAATTTTCTGTTCTCCCTATCCTAGCAGAGGCAGCAGAAGAGGGGTATTTCTCCCCTTCCTCAGAGCTCCTGATCTTAAATTACTTGGATCTTGCTTACTGATCTTGGAATCCAAAAGATCATTCGGAAGGCAATCAGAAACAACTTGGATAAGGCCAAAATAATTTGAAGTAAACATCTCTGTGTCTATGCACATCTGTGTATAGCATCCACGATGCTCTGATGGGATCAATTTACAGGGATGGGTAACCTTAGAGCCTGTAACTATTTTAGCGGTAATGCTGTGACCTCGGTCCAGTATGGCAGAGACTATGGATATGGCTTTGGCTTTGGCTTTGGCCATGGATATAGATGTGTGGTTGTGTCTTATTTTATTAGCTGGAGACAAGAGAGAAGTTCTGATGAGTTGTAAATATGTACCTACCTATGCTCTGAAGACAATGGGCAGTGATGAGGGATGCTAGAGGATCTTCCCTTTAGCTGCTTGTTTTTAAACATCTGAGTTAAAAGCATATATCTTGGGAGAGTTCCTCCCCCTGTTCAACCAAATAAGAGGTTTGCTGCTGCTAATAAATTTGTGGCAATTTCTGGGAATTCCTTAGAAAAAACTTAAGTCTGACAGAAATTATTTTTAAGAGTTAGGCTTCTGCATGGTTTTGTGCCTTCTGAAAGCCCGCTTTTTTTGTAGAACAAAACATCAATTGAAGTCATTCCTATAACATGTCACTAGAGGGACATGAAAACATGAAATAGATTAGCTCCTGTTGTTCTTAGTTATTGCTCTTCAACATGGAAAGACACAGCTGGGGTGATTTAGGGCTTTCCCTTCTCTGCCTGAATGAAAGGGCTTTAAAATATGATCTTTGAACTACTTGACGCTAATATAAAAAGAAGAAAACATACACTAGTGATGAAGATATTGAAACAGTAGAGTGGTACGCCAGCAAGTCTCAAAACAATGAGATACAAAGAAACACTGTTTTTTACAATTCTTTGGAAATTAACTTCCTAGTACCTGGTATTTTTATTAAGCTTCCATACACACACACACATTTTTATAGGGTGTGCAGTGTTAGGCCTATTTCCAGATCACAGCTGCAACTGCATTTTGGCCCTGACTGGCTCTCAGACATTGAGTTTGCAGCCTTTTTGCATCACCCTCTCTGCCCCCCACAAAGTCTCTACACTGGCCTTGGCTTCCTGAGCTGTCTCCAGCTGTTCCAACACACCAAAGTTCAGCCAAAACTCCTTCTCACAGGGGCAAACAGCCATCCCAATAGCAAAGATCTTTGGCACCCAAATGTAATGAGGGCATTTCTCTATTTCCACAGGGAGTTCCTGGGTTCCTCCTGCAGAGTCAGCTGGAAAGTGCTCATGGCTCCTATCCTAAAATTATAGAAAACACCACTGATACCGTCTGGTCCAACCACATCTCCATGATTCTTGAACACCTCCAGGGACAGTGACTCCACCACCTCCCTGGACAGTCCACACCAATATATTACCACTCTTTCTGAGAAGAAATTTTTCCTAATATCCAACCTAAATATCTTATCCTGTGTCCCAGGTCACCCCTGCACCACATGGAGTTGCAATTTTTTACACACCATTTGTCCAAAGCAACTGTGAAAGTGCTCATTATTGTTTTCTCTTGCAAAGAACCCCTTGGGTGGCTTTTGTTTTGCATGAAGTAATTAAGGAGAGGAAGCTGAGCCCTTCCCCTTCATGCCTTTGTTTTGTCTGTGTATCGAGTTACAGGTGCAGGGTCATTGTGTGAATGTGTCAACCACATCCAAGTGGTGGCAATAAATAGCTCCAGAAGAGAGAATTTCTGTTACTCTGCTTCCGTGAAAAGATGAAGGCCGTTCTTTTTTTTTTTTTTTTCTTTTTTTTTTTTTTTCTGGCTTGTTTTTATTTTATTTTTAAAGAATGTAAAGACTCAAGAGAGCATTTAGGTGTAGTCTGTCCCTCATTAACTCTTGAAGAGTTATGCATGCAGCATGATTAGTTACACGTTGTACCTGTCACTGCCTCTGCCCTTTGTTCAGTCTAACTAAAATATAGTTGTACCTCATTTCAGTAATAGACCTGACCTAGAGTAAAATGTGCAAATTCTTACGGAAAGTACAATAATTGCAATTGATTTACTCTTCTATGGGGAAATAATGTCTGTCTCAAACAGTAACAATGGCTTTTTCTTATTTGCTTTACATTAATATCATATTAATCTGCATTCATAGCTACATACAAAACTGTGAAGCATACTTAGTATGTTTTCCTTTGTTTTGCTTTTTTAGTGTTTACTTTTCCCCCAGTCCTAGTGACAAATACAACTCCTAAGATGTGTTAGAAAGTCTGGAAAGCCACTTCTTTGCACGTTCCATAGAGGGAAAGATAAAGTACAAATCAAAACATTGTCTAGAATCAAGAAGGCTGCACCTCACCTAACGTAGCCATAACTCCCATGTTTATTTTTGCTGTTGGTCCATACTGGTTAAGTGGGGAGACAATGCCCTATTAATGAGGTATGGGATTTGATCTCTGGAGTTTCTTATTCCTGGCTCAGAGCTTCTGCTTTCAACAAATATCTTTTACATGCATACATGACCTTTTTGGCTACCTACACTTTAGTGCACCTGTCAAGATGGCATGGTGCCCACTTACGAAACTGGTCCAAACAATAAGGCATGGAAGAAACCTCCCTCTGCAACTCTGTAAAGGCCATTCCATTGCAGAGCATATGGTACACGTGGCTCTTGGGTACTATTCCAGCACCCAAGGTTTTCTGCACTGAAATCAGAGATAGAGAGGAGAGGAAACCATAGGGCCAGTGTTGCAGGAAAGGAAGGGGGGGATGGGGAGGGACAGTGTTTGGAGAGGACCAAGCCACCTGTTCTGCAGATGACACTATGTGAGACAGCTGGTTCGGGTGTCTGATGGGACACAGCATCAACTGCGAGATGGCCAATCCCACCAAGACCCTGGCACTTGAGAGAGGGAGTCCTGATCCAAGAGTCTGTGGCATCAATTCTGGAGCAAGAGCTGTGGTAGTAGCTCAGAGAGGTTGCCAGAAAGCTGACACCAACACTTACCATCATGGGTAAAGGACCGGTTATTTTTCTCAGGATTCCTGAGATTTAACTATGCAACATTGATCTCCAAGCGAGAATGCTTTTACCAGCATGGTTTCCTTCAAAACAGAAACACTTTGAGAGACATGTTTGATTGTTCTGTTTTGTTTTTCTTTTGGAGGGGATAAAATTTCAGTTCAGCAGCAAATATCTCGAAGAGCTCCATGTTGTCAAAACAGCAAATTTGACAGCACAGTATTTGGCATAAAAGTTTTTGAGGTTTTTGTTGTTGTTTTCACTGTGAGATGGCTGTTTGAAAGGCAGGTTTTGTTTTTCAACTTTGAGGTAATTGAACACATTTGCTCACTTGGAAAGCGACGTGCTGAGCTCTCCAAATTGTATTTAATTTTGCCAACATATATACCTGTTCTGTTTCAAACTGGAAAAGAGGTCAAAATCACAGAATTTCACATGAGGTGGCAAGTTCACTCCTGCTTTGCTTTGACTGCACTCAAAATATCACAAGGAGGATTTTCCAACAGCAGCCACTATTGGATATGGAAACATTTCCATATTTTCAACCTGTAATGTGGGGAAACAAACAAGGAAACAAATCATTGCCATGCTTTTTGATGACAGCTGCCAGAGATCCCAGAGCTATGAATTACGAAAGAAGAAATGGGAATTGTGTTTCATCACATAACAGGTACAGAGGCAGTGCCTTGAAACTGCCCAAAAAGCAGGGTCAGCACAAGCACAAAGGAGTGCTTTTCGCACCCTCCACTAATCACAGTGGGGAACTTCTTGGCACAGGATATTGCGGAGGTCAAAAGTGCAAATAGGTTCAAACTGAGATCAACAAATTTGATGAAGGAGGTGTATCTATTAAATACAGTATTCCGGATGCTACCTCGGGTTTAGGAAGTCCATAAGCTATAAATTGCCAGAAGAATTCCTGTATTTCCCTTGCTTCCTATAAGTTTTCCTTAATTGCCTGATGATGTTGGAGGAAGGGTAGAGAAGATTTGTTCTGACCTTGTCCTTGTCTCATTAGCTAGTCAGAGAACATGGTCAGCAACCACAGCATACTAATGCATTTGGAAAATGAAAATAAAAGCTCCAAATGAAACAAACCAAAAATTCTGTTATTTACATTTCTCCTAAAATGATCTATTTCAGCAAATCCTGTTTCCAACTTCAACAGTGTCTTAATAGCTGCTGCACATGGAGCAGGGACTTGTTGCAGAGACATCGCTGGGAAAGTGAAAACTGCACATCAATAGCAAACGAGTGGAGAGAAGAAAACAAAAATGAAATTTCAAGACAAAAAGAACAGAGAGGGCCCCATTTGACAGCTTTTTAATGCTCATCTTAATATTGGCACCCAATTACCATAGTGATTGGCAGCTGATTGACAGGATTACGTAATGGAGATGTCTCTGCAGAGCAAGAGCCACATTTTCAGAGATAAAACATCACTTTGTTACTGGAGGTGGGGCCAACACGCAGTCTGCTCAGATCAACGGAGGGTTTTGAACAGAATCTTCTATATTAACAATTCCTTCCCAGTGAAATTCAAGTGAAAGACAAATAGCCATCGGGACCTCAAGGCTGTCTAGACATCTCATCATCCTCACGGCCATCTGACGAAGCCTGAGGCAGCTGCCAGGCTGGCAGCACAGGGTGCCTACTGAGTTAGCAAGGTGGCACCCTGAGGCATTACCAATTTAACTGCAGACCTGAAAGCGTTCCTTTCAGAAATGTCTCAGAAGAAAATTTTATAAATAAAGATGCTAGTAAAAAAATACAAGGAGATGATGATTTTTCTTTTTGAGATTTAAAATAGCCTAGTTTTGTTAACAGGGACACCGTGCTCAGCATGATCCAGCCCTGTTTGTTCTGCAGGGCAAGTGAAGTCCATTGCTGTTTCCTCCACATAGTATTTAGCATGTGAGTAACAATAACCTCACTTCTACACGTGGTGCGTTGTATCTAGGATTTCTATGATACCATATCTATGTCCCTTGATTTTTGAGAATGAGGTCATGTTGGCCATGCTCAGATAATCCCTAGATTAAACCCACACATCAGCGGTTTTCACATGTACAGCAAGGGAGCTTTTAAGACTGGAAGAAATGGGATGAGCTTCTTCGGGGACTGAGCCAAGAAACCATGTGGTTGGGGTGCTCCTGATCATTCCCTTCCCTACAGGAGATGCTCCCAAACATCCCATTCATTTCGAATTGACTTTTATCCCATACTCAGCACCCAGTGGTGTTTAGAAAGACCTGGACTTCCAACCTACCATGCTTGAGAGTAATAGGATAATAATAGTCCTTCAGTCCTCAGAAGTACTACTGCAAGAGAAATAAATCTCACCTGCTATTGAGCAATTGTCCTCTGTGGCCCCTAACTGTACACTAGATTAATCATCAAGTTATTGCAAAGCTGGGGAGGGATCCATTGCAGAGTATGAGCAGCACAGAGCACATACCTGAATACACATACAAATGCATCTGCTCAGGACTTCGTTGCATGTCTTGGTATAATTAACAACTTTGGGAAGAGGCTAAAGGATAGCTTGTGGGAGTTGTAGTTTTATTACCCCAAAGAAACACTGAATGCACTGGGGTGATGAGGGGAGCTTATTTCCAGAGCTAAGAAATAAAGTTTTAGTCAGAGGTTGACTGAGTTTTATACAGTCAGCTGGAGCTGATAAATCTAACTCTTCTCTGATGACTTGAAGAAGCTTCAGAAACACCACATAGTTTTTACGCCTCTTTTATCCAGCAGTGTTTCTCTATTATTTAGCAGGACCTGGAAAAAAGCCCACTGAAGTCAAAGCAAAAACTTCCACCAGAGAGAGCTGGATCTGGACCTTCACAGAATAATCTTACAGGCCCAAGTTTTCAATGAGCCAACCTTCGAGAGCAGCAGATCTCCTGGACTACGTGCCAGGCAGTGTTTCGTTATAAAGATGCTTCCCTCTGGACTTCCAGCAATGACAACACCTATATGCATAAACACACATACAAGCCACGGAGAAGTCATCCATCTTAGAAAACGTGTTCTGCCTTCTAAGCGTTTCTGAATCAAAGACTGATAAATAAAACATAGGTTCAATGTTAAAAGGAAAAAAGAGCCCTTTTAACAGATTAAAGTGTTCACAGTGCCTGACACTGTGAAATAAGAGTGTTGAGCAGCAGGGCAGTTAAGAAAAAGGACTGGTTTCACTGACAGGTACAAGCTGTTGTGTGTCTTGTAGCAGCCACTGGCATTAAAAAAAAAAAAAAAGAAAGAAAAAGAAAAAAGAAACCCAGAAGCTACTTTCCTGGCAAAGCCCTCCCAAAAGGTAACAAGCTATAAGCATATGTAACTGAAGTTACACATGGGCCTAGTTGTCTCTAGTTAAATGTTGGCAGGCAAAGCTTCTCTTGCTGATGGAAGGGGAAGAAAATACATTTAAACCCATCAAAAACAAATAAGCAAACAAAAGCAGCATCCTTTCTCTTGCTAGAATGGTTTATTCCGGCAGAAGAGACTGCTGATTTTTTTGGCAGCACATCTTTTTTTTCCATCAGTGTCCTGCTGCTTCCTAAATCCTAGTGCATTGGCTCATGTCCTTGACTATTACTCCTCAGCATTTACAACAGAAGGGTGATAAAGCCCTATGCACTTCGTATTCCTTCAAGACTGTGAATAGGAAGGCCAGACCATACGAAAGCTGTATTTCTAAAGATTAGAACATTTCTCCAAATGAAGTAGAAAAGGGAGAGGTGGTGAACAACAAGACTAATTAATTTTGTCTGATCAAAAATACGTATCATTAAGACTGATTTTTCTCTCACCCTCCCCTTCTCAGCCTGTTGTACCTTAATGGAGGAGAGGGTTACAGTAGAGGTCACCGAGAATCCTCCTGAATATTTTATCAGTTCTGCTTCTTGTGGCTTAGCCTACAAAGACAAGCCCCTCTGTGTGAAGGGCATGGAGCTGAAAGCAGGGGGAGGAGAGACAAACCTATGTCTGCCCTTGCTTTGCTTTCTGACCAGAACACGGAGCACATAAGCTGTGGAGGTGGCTAACAAAGAATTAATTTGTGCACCATTAGGATCACAGTTGGTATGGAGCCTTGGTCTTACTAGCAAAATAGGGCACAATCAATGTGTATGAGAACCAGATGGTTTTGCTGTCAGGCTGGTAAGGAGCAGTTTTGTTACTCCAGGTAGCATCCTGTAACCCTTTAGGACTAATTTGCCTGCTACTTTCATGGATTCGATATGTTGCAGCAAGTGGCAAGTCTAGATTAAAGCAGGAAGAGGTTTCTCTGAGATGCTTTTCCCTAACGCAGCAGTACAATGTCACCATGAGGTGACCATTTGGGCAAAGCATATTGCCACTATGACATGAAAACAATTTCCATGCAGTTGTATAAGCCATCTCCAAAATGCTTAAAACAGCAAGGCATATGACCAAAAGTAGGTAGAAAACCTATAAAATTAAATTGCGTTACTTGAGACAGCCCAACTTTATTGATAATGACATCCTACACCAGGATGCTAATATATGCCTTTTTTGTATACTGATAATAGTCATCTGCAATCAGATGATGACTAAAACATCATTCTAAAATGATGACAGAAAAAGACCACCAAGGTCATCTAATCCAACTGTCAACCCACCCCCACCATGAAATTCAGAACTGATAGGAAGAAGTAATGCACAAACATACTCCTCACAGGAAGCTATTCTGACCTTCTTTTTTAAATGTGCACCTTTTCCAAAATTGTGAAAGAAGCTCCCACACTGGTCAGAAAGACTCAGAGCTCCCATGATACGTTTTACTCAGCAGAATCTCCAGTACATGCAAAAGGTGAAGCATTTCAACAATTACAGGTCTGCTATCAGATAAGGAGCAACCTGGGACTTTTCACTTTTTATTTCTATTTGTTTACTCACTTATTGCAAAGCTGACAGCCTGCAGACTGAGAGCTGAGGTCTCTTCACTTGCTATCTGCTGTCAGGTGCAGAACATTTTATCTTTCTTTGCCCACACGCTCCAGTCCTGACACATACAGAGAAAGATGCAGCTTCTGCTGACACTGACAATCAGCACCAATTAGGCCAACAGTTTTGTGGGGTAAACATTTGCCCAGTGGGAGCCTGAAGGCAACCAGCTTACTTCCTATAGGCTAATAGATAGCTATTAAGTAATAATGATTTACTGACCTCAGCTGGGCTCAGTCAGATGACCTAGATTTCATCAGTCTCCCCTGAAGACCTCAGCCCACCAAACCTGGGACTTGTGAAGAAATAAATGCCAACCATGACTTAGTTTATTTCTTAAAACAAACAAACAAACAAAAAACAGCTATAGGATATTTTTTTTTCTTCCTTTACCCTACTAAGGGAGATGAGTAAAATGGAATATCAGATCCATATGCTACAGAAACAACTCTTCCTCCACAGCATCTCATAATCATTTCAGTTCTCTACATACAGACCAGCAGTAATTGGATTAGCAGCAGGAGTTATGTGGCGTCAAAGTAAAGCAGTATTAAAAGAACTGAGCCACTGAATCAAATGCAATGCAGGCACATTTAACCACTGAAAGATAGGTTGAGCAGAGAACCTAGTATTACTACTCTAGGATGAGATGATCTTAAGTTGCACCAGGGGAAGTTCAGGCTAGATATCAGGAAAAGTTTATTCTCAAAAAGTGGCAATGCATTGGCACAGCTGCCCAGAGAGGTGGTGGAGTCAACACTCCTGGAGTTACTCAAGAACTGTGGAGATGTGGGACTGACGTGGTCAGTGGGGATGAGTGGATGGTTGGACTAGATAAACTTAGTGGCCTTTTCCAGCCTTCATGATTCTTTGTTTCTGTGGTTCTGTAATTGGCTTCTGGAGTCTGAGTCCCTCAGTGAATTGCGGATGCATGTGCAACATAAGTGCAATGGGGTATTCTCAGTTTTAGGATGTTAAATGCTAGTAACAATAAATAAAGGAAAATCTGTGTTCTTGAGTTGTTATGAACAAATTATGAGGGTTTTCTTTGCCTGATTCTTAAAGCAGCAGTAACTTATTAGATTTACTTTCCTTTCAGTCAATCTCACCTCTCTAGGAGGAAGGGGGTCCTTTTGCAGGTCTAGTGATGGACAATAGAATTCCCACCCCATAGAGAGAATTCCTTCTAGAAGTGATGGAGGTGCTCCAGCAGTATGTCCAACTCAAGGAGTCAGATTTAATCACAAGAGTAAGAAGAAGCAAACATGCAAGTATCTCCTTTGTCTTCTTTTTTGCTAACTATCAGATTCATTAAACTGTTCATGCATAGATAGTGTGAAAACTCTAAGCCATTCCTAGCTCTGCTAACACGTCTCCTTTTCTTAACACAACATTATTTCTTTACATTCACCTTATTATTCCCCCAAGGTACCTCATCACAGCCTTGTGTGGCCCGCAGAAGGCTGCAGTGTGGTGCTAGATATGTCTGCACTGCATGTAGTGGGATGGGCTCCAAACACACTGATGTTTTCACTTATCAGGCACTGGCTCTTTTACGACAACTTCTTTCGCGAAGCAAGCAAGCACTGTTGCTTTTGGAGTCAATATCAGAACAGATGGAGTTTCGGGAGGGTAATAAAGAGGAGGGGGCCTCACTGAGAGGTAGTGGGGAAGCTGCTCCAGCAGAAATCAAAGAGAGCTAAGGGCCTCGTGCAGGGTGAGAAGGTGGTGAGAGGGAAAGTGGTGTGATTTCAAAGGCTCAGACCTTGAAACCCTGGGGGCTGATGTCAGTGACTAGCCATGTCCCTCAGTGCCACATCTACCTTTGCCTTTAAAACCTCCAGAGATGGTGACTCCACTGCTTCCCTGAAACATCAAACCCTGGCCAATTTTGTCCTGGAGGGGTCTGTGTCACAAGACATCCTGTGAACAAGTTCATGAAGTTACAAACTGGATCTCCTACCCTCCAACAGTCTGGAGCCTAGTAGAGTTGATAGAGAACTATCTTAATAGGGATCCCTTTCATTTCTTATTCTGCAGAGCGCTGACAGACCAAACAAAATAGAAAATCTCCATTTTCTCAAGTTGGGTCCATTCCTCAAACTGTAGGTTTCTTTCTGAAATCCACTTTACAGCTACCATCACAGTCCAGGCAGAAGAGGCAGATGTGGTAGAAAAGGGTGTAAGAACTAAAAAGACAGTGAGGAGGAATGTCTCCTCAAGAGAGATGATGCTGAAGTCAGCCAAAACAGCACTTTCATTCATCTTTGTATTTCTGTGTCTCCCAAAGCCATTTTCTATGCATATCTTCCCTCCCTTTCCTTTTACTACAAACAGATGCTGCTATCTCTGCTATGATATTAACTTTTTATAACCCATCTAAAGAATTAATAGATTGTAAATAAAATCTCCCAGTTGTTCATCCAAAAAAATTACCAAGTAAGATGCTAAGTGTAGTCTGACACAAAAAGTGACTTTCAACACTGAAGCTTTCCAGCCTCCACTACAAGGCAGCAATTTCTGTCTTAAAAATAATGTTTCCTTTGTCAGGTGCATTCTCACTTTACTGATGTTGAAATGATTTATGGCAGAAGTACATACAAAGGTAACATTGTTATGTTTAAGTGCCTCTCTTAGCTGTAAGCCATAGAGCTTTACATATTCATTTGCTAAGAACATTGTTTGGCATGTTTTTTGTTGGGCATATTCTTGTTTTTGGATGCCTTCCTTTACCACCTCTCTGTCTCTTTGTAATGAGCATGTTTGTTTTTACAGGTACTCATTTAAGTCACTATTTTTTGCTGAATGGGAATATTGAAAGTTTGGAAATTTCAACCCTTTCTTATATTCCTTCTGCAGAGGAGTGAACTATGATATTGTGGTCCACCTCGTTTTTAGCTTCTTTGTACCTATTTGCTGAAATGAATCTCCAAAGGTGATGATTTTTGCAGTGTCTGAGGCCGAGTATCTTGTCTTCCTCCAAAAGAATTCAGAGATAAGGGTAGTTTTTTATCACAGAGCTCTGATTTAAACCATTTTACAAATTTCTCCCCCCAGAATGACTTCGCTACAACACTGCTATATCAAACAAGTGGCACAAGTCCAAGTCCTACTGTAAAATATCTCAGTATCTCCATTGCAAATGGAAGAAAAAGCGGTCAGATGAAAGAAAGTAGCACTTTATTATATCAAAGGTGAAGTTATGTCTTAAAAACACATTGTAGGCAACAGCTCAGAATGTCCTCAGGGTCCCTCTGACCCACCTGAGTGGCACAAAGGCACTCTGATATCAGTTTTCCTCTTGATTTTATTCTTCTGATTAAAATCTGAGCACATTTGCATTATTTTAAAAAGAATTCATTTTGTTCTTTCTATTCAGGAAACTAATTTCTCCTGCTCATGGATGTTCCCCTAGACTGAGCAAGTAACCAATTTCTGAAATTAAAGAAGCCCCAGTTAAGCTTTATTCCTGAATCTTGAAGGAAAAAAAAAAAAATTCTTTTTTTTTCTTTGCTTTAAGAAAAATGGGTGATGCATGAAATTGAAACTAGCTTTGCTGGATAAGACAAGTAAAGACGAAGCACTGAAAGCATATAAGCAAAGCTGACCCTTTGGCCTCCTGAGAATGCTAATCAGGGTGCCCTACCAATATTGTCTTGTTCTGCATGGAGTGTTGTTTTTTTATCTGAGACTAGATTTGCCATCTTCCCCACATCACTGGAAAACAGCAAGGTCTTACTCTATTGATTGAGCACTGGTTTGGTGCTCTCGGTGCTGGGTTCTGGTTTTCACCCCTCCAGGTCATTTATGTGCCACGTCAACCTTTTGAGATTTAGAAAAAAGTTCTTCACTGTTGTGTTGCCACAGATATTGTTAACTCCCTTCTCTTCTCAAAGTCATAATTTTCACTAAAAACATTCATACCTAAAATGTTGAAAATCTCTACCATTTAACTTACTATTTACTGGTGCTAGTGGTTCTAGATGAAATCTAAGAATCTTTTGTGCTGAACATGGCTTTGTCATAATAAGGTCACTCTCTAAGTGAAGAGTTCACAGATTAATAAAGCAAGGCAGACCAAAATGAGAAAGTGCAAAGGCAAGTAACTTCTAGGCCATGTGTGAAGGTAAAACAACTTTCTTGAGTTGAGATTATTGCCAGAGCCAGACAGAGTCCACAGTTCTCCAACCTCACTCTACTACTTTTCCCTTTCATATTATAACCCACACTATGGATTAAAAGAAACTGTTGACGTAAGTAGTTATTTTTGTGCCAGAAGAGTAGGAATAATGTAAAGTTAGCCAATCTCATGTAAACCTGAAAATTCAGCACTGCAGACCATCATACTGCAGTAAGAGAGTATTCAATAAACTCCTATTAGTATGCTTAAGTGCTTGAATAAATACATTATATTTATAGATCCCTTTTATTTTTATTTGCTTTAAGAATAACTTTAAATTGGATGTATACAATTCACACTGTTTCCTCCAAGGATAATAACTTTTCTTTCCTCTCTCTAAATCTCCATCTCTCCTCCACATTCCCTTATTTGTTGAGCTGGTAAATGACTGCATTTTTGCTAATTGGCCATCTGATACACCCCTTGCTGGCAAATTGGCTGCCACCATTTGGCATAAGTGAATAAAGTGCTGAATGGTAACTGCTTTCCCTCCATACAGCACTAACCTGAATTGTTGATCCTTTATCTTGAGCCAACTTTCACAGCCCTTTTAGGATACTCAGTCCATCTGACAAATTCAGTTGACTATGAAAAAATGTTACTAGGGTGGCTGACTAGCAAGACACTGTAGTCATGCAGTTGTCTTTCCTATAAAAGCTGAGATAAAAATTTCCCAATAGCAAGTATAAAGTGCATTTTGTGGGATGGTAAATGTTTGCCCCTCTTGAGACAAAGGAACAAAAGCCATTGCAAATCCAAACACCATATGATGGTGTTGATTACAGTGCTGTCTCTTAGGCAAGAGAGCAGTGCTGAGAGGCTTTATAGGTAAATGGAGACCCTCAGAATACAACTTGGAAGTGATCTAAGAAAACAAACGCTCATACAGACCCCCAAACCATAATGTAAGAGAAAACAGGCAACGCCAATTTAGATTTGATTTGACATCTCATTCCTTGTACATTTGTTTTTCATGAATGTATTTCATTGTCTTTGTTCATTGATAATTAGTTTCAGCCCTGTCAATGACATTTGTTTCATGATGTAATTAAGGAAAAAAAGGAGAAGGAGGAGGGAATTTGTGTCAGAGATGGTAGAATCTCTGCTGGAATTCATCCCAACCAATTTCCCTGAAATAAGAAAAATAAACAAATGCCCATGATATTTCTCAGCACTGCTCCACATTCTGCTATTGTCAGAGTTACCGTGCTGGGAGAAAAGGAGGGAAGGTATTCATACTGTTGCCTGGAGTCCGTTAGGAAGTTAGACACCCTGAATTCCCTTATATAGTCATTGGAAAAGAGATATCCCCAAAGGCTAATTCAGAGCACCCCAGAGCATGGCTTCATGGGGGTCAAGTTAGCTCATGGTTGATGCCTCAGTAGCAATGCACACCCCTATCTCTCTACTCCCAGCAGGCACTGCCACCACAGATCTTCTGAGCTACTTCAGACAAAACGAAGCTAGGAAGTATGGGCTGTTTCGTGAATTAAGTTGGTTTCCAAAAAGGGAAAGCAAGGAGGACAGTGGCAGAAGGGATGCAGCCCTCCTCTGAGTGACTCCAAGCTGTTATATTGTCTATGGGTCTGTAATTTATCCAGGGAGCTCAAGGAGACCAGGTTTTGACTCAAACACCTCACTTCATAACCTAAAATAAGGTATTCTGAATACCTTCTACTGCACCAGTAAGACAATCATTAACGTCCTGTTACTGTCCTGTAAAAGCCTAAAGGTTTCTTTCAGTCAACACTTCACATCAATTTATCTTCTCCACATCAGTCCCCACCATCCCACCATTCCTCTTTCTGGCAGAAGACCCACAAAAGTGGTGGGTTACTCACAACAGTCTATCTATCTCTTCATGCAGTTATCTCTTCCCAGACTGTGCATTATGCATTAAAAAAGTACTTCCTTTTTTTTTTTTTTTTTTTTTTTTTTTTTTCTTTTGGCACTTGATTATATCCTAAGTAACTTCCAGGGCAGGATTTCTGCTGATTCCTCTTGCATCTATTCCCGGTTATTTCTGTATTTCAGTCTAGGGATGTTTTATTTTCATGTGCACCCAAGACCTAACAGGAGACATATTATCTAGGCTGAGCACCATGTTCAAACTTCACTTTCCCAAGCCTTCAGTCACTTGCTTAATAAAAACCTGGAGTTCTTTGCACGCCTACTTAGTGAAAATATGGACTAACTCAGCAATGTCAGAGCTGATTCCTCATCTCAGCCACGTATAAAATTAAAAGTCCACCTATTCAATCTAACTTATGTTTTTTCTTGCATCAATCTTCTGATATTTTCCTGAGCAACCAGGAAGAGATTTCAGAGCACAATGGATGTGCATGTATCCAGAACCTCCTGGAGTCAAGTGAGAATCAATCGAAGGGTATAACCTACTATAATCATGTCATTTCTAAGTGTGTTGTGTCTGAGAAACTCCTAAAGATTACCAGGTCCAATATGTGGACTATCCATAACTACATTGGAACAGGGTGCAGGCCTAGGATGGCACTAAGTGACTTCATTGAGATCTTGAACTATCTTTCCATTGGCTTCAAGGGAGTTGAGAACAAGCCCCACATTGCTGAAGAGGTTCTGCAATATCTCTCACAAATTACTGAATGGAATCAAGTGGCAGTGGTGGCACTAAACTGAAACTGGTTTTGGCTTACATTGACCTAAATCACAACGGATTTTCAGGAGTGTTCAGGAGATTTTTTGCAGGATTTATCACCAAATGGTAAATAACTCAGGGGCACGACCAGCTTAATGCTGAGAGCAGTGCAGCTGAGTTTACTCAGCTATAGTAACTAGTTGGTGCAGTTTTACCATTTCCAGACCTGAGCCATCTTTGCAGGACTTTCCTCAGCTCTTCCACTCCCCACATCAGCTTTCTCCAAGCCATCACTCTGACCTGCACTGCACTTGGGTGTACAGGTTATCTGCAAGCCCTCCTGCTTTTCTGTGATCTCTATACACTAAGCATAAATCCAAGCTCAGCCCTGCAGTTTGCATAACTTGTTGCAAAGTGGCTGGAAAGGGAGGAATTCTTGCAGAAGAGCTTACTTTTATTTGTCAATATACTTGTTCTTCCCAAATAAAGGCACTTTATATAACATGAGATGGTTTGTTCCCCCCTCCTCATCTGTTCATTTAAGGGCTAATTCATACGCAAGCTAATTTGTTCTGGCCATTATCACAATTTATTTCCATTGCTACAGGGCAGCCAATAACTTTAATAAAGGAGGTTCCAGTTACCCAATCTTCCCAGTTAATAAACTGCATTGAAAGACCCAGAATGAATTGGCTCTCACATGCTACAAATATAGAAAATTACCATCCTGTAGTGTTATCACTACCACACAGGTACAATTAAATGTGTGTTAGGCATGGAGCTGCACAGAACATTACCAGTAATGTCAAATGCAATTAAAAAGGAACTATTGTGTGATTCCATCTGAAAAATCAGCCTTTTTCTATGTACATTCCTGGATTAGTCACCGGATAGTGCAATATCGAACTATTTGGTGCTTGGGATTCAAAGGAGAGCACTAAGTAAACAAAGAAGCATAGCCTGCTAGAGACACGGTTAATCGTGATGAGATGAGGGTGAGAGCATGAGATATTTATTTCCTGCATCACTGGAACACTGTTTGATCATTAATGCTGACCTTATTGGATATAGGCCCTGTTCAGAGGGTGGCAGGTTTTGTTTAGCCATGTGCATGATCCTTCTCCTCCAGAAGCAATAGTTTTATACAGGTCCACTGCTCTGTTTAATAGATCATCTTTCCATCATGATATGCTCTAGTTCTTCACCCTTTATCTTTGAATCTTTAAGTCTCAACCTTCTTTTTACATCCCAGTCATCCCAAAGACATCCCCTATCCACGCCATTGCTACATTAAAATTGTTACTATCTTCTTAGAATTCAGCTGTTTGAAATAAAATCGTCTCTTGAGACCCATCCCTATATTAAATAAATATGAGCTCAGTATTTTGATTACTTTCATTTAGTGGTTTCTTTTGCTTACGATGCAAAATTGCAGTATGCTTGGACCAAATTCATTGACTGAAAGCTGTAAGTCCTATTAAGTCTCTGCAAGCTGCACTAATCATCCTTACACCAGTATGTAGAGACTTATCAAATCAGGACACAGTTAGGGAGGGAAATTCTGAATCACAGATTCAGATTCTTAAAAGACAGCAGAAAATGAGATACGCTTTTCGTTAGACTGTTTTGCATAAAATTCAAAATCTACCTGGTATTAGAGGAAGATTAGTTTTGAAGTTAAGAGGATAAGCTCAGGAACATGAGTTGGAAGGAGACCCTGTGGGTCTCTGAGGGCTGCTCACATGACTGCGGGTTATCACACCTCAACATGATACTGCCCATTGACTTAATGGCAGCTGCTTACAGGGGCACTTCTCCTTGCAAAGCAAAATGAGCCCTGGCCCAAATGTGCATGTTTGCCTTGAACTGTGAGAGTGAATCAGATAACCTTTCAACTGACAAACAGTAATTGTCCGAGCAACTCCATGTCCTGCATATCTTGTGACTGGGTGCCTGCAATCTCATACATCATACAATCCCCTGGATTACACTGCCAGAGTTAGGTTTTAAAACAAAGCAGAAACTCCAAACTCTGCTATGATTTTCACCATGCTCTTTGAAAAACCTTTAAAATAAACACAATGCTTCCTGAAAAGAAGGATGAATTAAAAGCTAAGTATGGATCCATTACTGCCTTAGAATGCTATGTTGTATGTTGGTCACAGTGTCAGGCTTTGCAAGAGAAGAGCATAAAATAAAACATTTCTAAAACCATATTCTTAGACAGAATAAATCTGCCAAGCTCTGTGGAGACCAATGGAGCTACAATGATTTCCTCCTGTCTGTATCCAAGCATTTTCATTCTTTCATTGCAAAGTTCAGAACAATTAGAAGTTTTGTCTAAATGTCAAGTCAACAATAGTTCTGTGAAATTATTCAAAAATCACTCCTTT
The DNA here is from genome assembly GCA_035772895.1 of Perdix hodgsoniae. Classification (NCBI taxonomy): domain Eukaryota; kingdom Metazoa; phylum Chordata; class Aves; order Galliformes; family Phasianidae; genus Perdix; species Perdix hodgsoniae. The sequence goes on along the minus strand of JAPSGF010000001.1, from coordinate 48,537,705 downwards.
AAGAAGGGTGTGTTCAGATGGTTTCTCCCTTAGCACTGTTGAGGAGTGCAGCTTTCACAGATGTGGGCTTCCTGGAGTCAAGGCAGCTCTTGCTGGATGTGAATTTGGCAGTTAGTTAAATGTGAATTATATCTTCTCATGCTGGAGATGGAGAGTGAAATTTAGACTGAGAATTCACAGAATCATGGAATCATTAGGGCTGGAAAACATCTCTAAGATCATCTAGTCCAACCCCAGTGGATCCCCACCATGCACACTGATCATGTCCCTTAGTGCCACATCTTCATGGTTTTTCAACACCTCAGGGCAGCCTGCACCAATGCACTACCACTCATTTGGTAGTGCAAAGTTCCACTCTCTTGGAAGAAATTTTTCCTAATATCCCACCTGAAACACCCCTGGCACAACTTAAAGCCATCACCTCTTGTCCTATCACTGTTACATGGGAAAAGAGGCTGACCCCACATCTCTGTTATCCTTCAGGTAGCTGTAAAGAATGATAAGATCTCCCCTGAGCCTCCTCTTCTCCAGACTGAACAATCCCAGCTCCCTCAGCTGCTTCTAATGACATCATCATCCCATCCCTGTGGGGTTGTGTTCCTTTGCGGTTGTTGCAGTAAGCAGTGGCATCTGGAAAGAGGATGTGCTCTGTGCAGGCAACAACGGAATGCGGAGGGATGTGGAGGCTGCCAGTTGCAAATCACATGCTGACGTTTCTTAAACTGTCATGCTACTGTGGCATTACAGTTGTATCAAATGCATTGCATGCCATAATATTGGGTGGGAGCAATTACAGTGTGCATAATCACCGCCTTCCTCTCCCCATCTCCTTTCTCCTCAGCCCAAGCTCCATGTGCGTGTTATCCTGTGGGTGAAAGCTTATATAGTATGAATTAAAGAAAATTGCATGATTCCCTAACGTCCGCATCATGCAGATTGATTTGCGTTTACTTGTAACTGAAAACACATGGCTATTCACAGCATAAGAGAAATAAAAAGGATTACAGCAACCCGAGACCATGACTAAAAGGAGTTACTCAGCCCCTGCACTGTATCATTCAGCTTCACAGTGGAACAGATACCTAATCTAACATACAACGGGCCATCGATAATCAAAGAGTTTGTTACTCCCCAGCCAGCCTGGAACAATCACTTAAGCATTTGGCATGACAGATATCCAAGGCTCGTTTTGAAAGGGGAAAGTAGCACCAAAGGGAAAACCTAGGTAGGAAAACCTTTAGGAAGCTGATTGAAATTGCAGGTGACAAGGGGATTGATGGCAGTGGCAATTAGGTGGCCTCCAGGAAGTAAATAACTGTTGCAGATACAAAGACGTGGTTCTGTGCGGGACATCATGGCCATGCCCTGGTTGGGCAGCAACCCACTCCCTTCTCCAAGGCAGCAGAGTGATTTCCTGCAGGGCTGCTGCTCTGTACCTCATTGTCATTCAGAGAAGACCAGCGCTGAATATTTTCACTGTGCTCATACCCCGATGAGATTTTTCTGCCACGCTGCAGTCAGTACAGTGCCTGAGAAAATTACTTTGAGAGATGCTGGGCTTCAAACCACTGCTTTAAGTAGGCTCCTTTGGCTGAATTTAAAGCATTACGTGATTGTGGGTGTTTGTGTCCTTTGCTTTCCTTTTCTTACTTGCTTGCTTTCTTTTTATTTTCTTTTTATTTTATATTGCCTTAAAAATTCATTCAGACTGTGTGGATTGTTTGTTTTTTCATAGTTCTGGGCTCATCAAATTGATGGATAACTCTAATGAATCCCATGACTGCACTATTGAAATTATCTCAACCACCAAAATGTCTGTTTAATCTACATCAGAGTAGCTGTGCTTCTTTTGTGCCTGGATAAATCACGTAAGCATAACAAAGTACCTTGAGCGTTCATTTTCAAAGATCTGAAAGAAGTTGTCTTGTCTCGGTGCGGTTCTGCGGCTGGCAGCTGTCTGGCAGTGTTTCTGATGAAAAAGGGGGGGGGGGGGGGGGGGAGGGAAAGAATGGGGGAGAACAAAACTTCTCTCTCTAAAATAATTTTTTGTATTATGTTTTGAATGGTGGACATTTTGTTTTGCTCTAATTTCTGTTGTCAGTCAGTCAATACTCTGAGAGATCTGAGGATGCTTTTAGGAAAAAAATACTCTTGTTTTCTTCTTCTTTGTTTATCCTTTCTTTTTAACTGGACAGTTATCTATCTGAGGCAGCACAAACCCCACAGATGTGGGCACAGTTCCAGTCTTACTGAAGTGATACCCAAACATAAAAGGCTGAAGAAACACCATGAATGCAACAACAGTCCCAGCAGTCCATGTCTGCCTCCATTCTTGCACAAGATCATGGTCCATCCAGGAGCAAACAGCTGCTGGAGTCATATTTGAAGCTGTGGCTGCCAGAAGAGGACAGCTGAGCCTCCTAGGGCACATCCCCTCTGTGTCACAGGGCCAAAATGTGGGGAACTCCTTCATCCATTGTCATGGTGGAGCTTGGGGTTCAGGCTCTCTCAAAACCAGGCCACAACCCCACAGCTGGCCTCCAGGCTCCACAAGTGGGAAGAGGTGAGCACAAGCTCTGGCTGAACAGGGGCTTCCAATCTCTACTGATCCAATTGAACCATCCCATCTGACATACCCTCCATCCCTACTGCTTCCCTGCAAGTTGGCCAAGGTGTCAGACAGTTGGGGAAAGGCTTTTTAACTTAAAACAATGGACTTTTTAATCCTTCTAGATGTTGAATGGAAATAATAACAACATTAAACAATTTCCACCCAAGTAAAGTGTTCTGTATCTACGTTTCTGTTTCTATTACTAATCTTAAGAGAGAAAAAAAAAATCCAAACAATGTTTCTCTGTCTTTCATTCCTTGAGACAATGTATTTGTCATTCATTAAATAAATATCTCTGTGCAGGATATAATGGAACCACAAAAACTGACAGATGAAGAGATTCATTAATCACAAACACAATGAATAATAGCTTTTAGAAGAGGAAGCACAAAAGACCTCAGAACATGGGGTGTTCATGGTGGGATGTCGCAGATGGGAACATTGAAGCCTTGACTATGATGCCTGCCCCATTCAGAGTAACCTTTCCTGGAATATGTTCTGTTGGGTTTTCTGTTTATTTCAATATCCTGCTAGTTTGTTTGCCATTTAGAGTAGTCCAACTGGCTGTATTACCTGATGGGATGCAAATAAAATTTATTACAAACTTTAAAAAAGAATGTTTATTTAATTGTACTGTAGAAATGTTTGGTTAAAGAAAAATATTCCCCCCACAGCTGTATGGTTTCTATTTGAAGTGCTTTTGGATTGAACTGAAGGCATCTGGGAGTTTGCCAGTAGGGGAAGTAAACAAGGGAGGCGTGGAGCTTTTATTCTTGGAGAATATATGGCTGATCCAGGGTACAGCAGTGCCAGGGCGTTTGTGTTTCAAATTCAAATAAGACACATACAAAAAAGAATTACTTTTAATTGGAGGGAAAAAAAAATAATGCTGGGATCATCTTGTTGTACAAGTTATATAAGAAAAGAGTTATTAATTTGTGTGGATTAGCTGGATTGCGAGAATACAGTTGATCCTCACCTTCAGTACTGTATTCTCTGGACTAACCCAAGTAAGTATCTGATAATCAGTAGGATTTGATTATAGCAAAAATAATCCTGCTCTGTTAAGTGATAGATCTAATTCAAACAAATCTTTGCAATAGTCCTTTTTCTTTTGCAAGAAGATATGTCACACTATTAAAAAGTAGGGCTGGAAGATCCTAGGTGAGATTCTCTGGCTTGTTCACCTAACTCCAAAGCAGGATCAATACACTTCTTTTTTAACTTGTTCTTAAAAATCACAAATTATGGAAATGTCACAATATTTTGTGGAAATTTCTTCTGCTAGCCTGCTATTTATCATCTAATGTTTACATTACAGCTCCTCTCCTGCAAGTTAGGCAATAACTCATTAGTCTTTGTTCAAGAACAATTCACATTCTTGGTATTTTATCATCTCTTTTCTAATTGAAGCCACGCAGTTCTTCCTAAAAGGGACCCATTTTCTGGACTGTTGATCATTTTTATTGCTCTCCACTTGATACCCTTGTGTTGTCTCACCTCTTTTCTAAAATACAGTGCCAACAACATCAAAAGAGAAGCAATGCCTCCGCAGGACTGCATGGAAGGATCCTCTCATGTGACTTTTATGCACAACTCTCCTGTTTATAAAGTCCACTATAATGTTTATTTTTTGCAGTCGTGTGACAATGTTGACTCAAGTTCAGTCTGTGAACCCTGGTAACCTGCAGATCCTGTATCATAGAGCTGATGCCCAGCAGACATTTTGCATCCGGTGTTTGTACAGTTCATTATCTACACTTACTAGCGTTCACTTTTTCTGTTTTCATTGAATTTCATCCAGAGTTTCTCAGCTCATTTCACCCATTTGTCAAGCAGATTTAAAATTCTAATCCTGCCCCTGAAAATGATTGCAGTTTCTCCTTGCTAGATATTTGTTCCCTGAAGATTCCACCACATCCTAAACTGGGGGTAATCTTTGTAAAACAAAAGCCATTTAACAAAGTATGTGCTCAAAAACTTGAAGACGCCTGTCACATGCCCTGGAAAGCTTAGACAGGTCAGCTTCAGGTGTGGCTCTTGAGAACACAAGCTCTTAAGAAGCACAGTCATAAGGTTTTGGACATAGAGAGAAATGACAGTATGGCCCAAGCTCATGTCTGTCAGCTTTTCATCAAGAGTTTAGGAATAGGTCCACCCAGGTGTTACCATATCAGCATAGCCCTGCTGCTGGTCATCCTATGAAAACTCAAACTGGGCGATATGAGCTGGGCTCATGATCCACCTGTAACACAATAAGCACACAGGCATGTATGCAATAAGCATATGCAATGAGCATGTAATAAGCATGTCAGGCATGTATGCCTGAAATGTCTGCAAAAATTATTAATTTAATTTTTCCTGGACAACATGCTTGATCACATAAAGAACGAGCACGTGATCCTAGACAGCCAGCATGGCTTCACCAGGGGAAGGTCATGCTTAACTAATCTTGTGGCCTTCTATGATGGAGTGACGGCATTGGTGGACGAAGGGAAGGCGACCGATGTCATTTACCTGGACCTGAGCAAGGCCTTTGACATGGTCCCCCATCACATCCTCATCTCCAAATTGGAGGGAAGTGGATTTGATGGGTGGACAACTAGATGGATAAGCAATTGGTTGAAAGGCCGCAGACAGAGGGTGGTGGTCAATGGCTCTATGTCCAGGTGGAGGCCGGTAACGAGTGGTGTCCCTCAAGGGTCTGTCTTGGGACCGGTGCTCTTTAACATCTTTATTAATGACATCGATGAGGGAATGGAGTGCACCCTCAGCAAGTTTGCTGATGACACCAAGCTGAGTGGTGCAGTCGATACGGCGGAGGGAACAGATGCCATTCAGAGGGACCTTGACAGGCTGGAAAGCTGGGCTCGGGTGAACCTGATGAGGTTCAACACGGCAAAGTGCAAGGTTTTGCACTTGGGCCGGAAGAACCCCAGGCACCTGTACAGGCTGGGAGGAGTTGTCCTTGAGAGCAGCTCGGCAGAGAAAGATCTAGGGGTCCTGATAGATGAGAAGCTTAACATGAGTCAGCAGTGCGCTCTGGCAGCCCGGAAAGCAAATGGGATCCTGGGCTCCATCAGGAGAGGGGTGGTCAGCAGGGATAGGGAGGTGATTGTCCCTCTCTACTCTGCTCTTGTGAGGCCCCATCTGGAGTACTGTGTCCAGGTGTGGAGCCCTCACCACAAAAAAGACATGGAGATTTTGGAAAGGGTCCAGAGGAGGGCCACAAAGATGATCAGGGGACTGGAGCACCTCCCCTACGAGGACAGGCTGAGGGAGTTGGGTTTGTTCAGCCTGGAGAAGAGAAGGTTGCGGGGTGACCTCATTGCAGCCTTTCAATACCTGAAGGGAACTTACTCCCAGGAGGGGTGTAAACTCTTCGAAAGGGCTGATAATAGCAGGACTAGGGGAAATGGTTTTAAGTTAAGAGAGGGAAGATTTAGGTTGGATGTTAGGGGGAAGTTCTTTACTAGGAGAGTGGTTGGGTCCTGGAATAGGCTGCCCAGGGAGGTTGTGGATGCCCCGTCCTTGGAGGTGTTCAAGACCAGGTTGGACAGGGCTCTGGGCAACCTGATCTAGTAAAGGTGTATGTTTGGTGGCCCTGCTAGGCAGGGGGGTTGGAACTACATGATCCTTGAGGTCCCTTCCAACCCGGATCATTCTGTGATTCTGTGATTCTGTGATTCTGTATGCAAATATATTCTGGCACCCTTAAGAATGATGACTGTCACACGTTGTTAAAATCAATTATATCCTTATATATTACATGTTACTCATTTCTATTTGATATATGTGTGTGTATATATATATGTACGTATATGTATGTATGTATTTTTGCCTGATAGAAAACAAAAACTAATAGCCCTGCCCATTTCACTTAGAGACTATATACATATAGTTATACAGTCTATAACTATCTGTAACTGCTGTAAAGGAATTCATAATACAAAGCACTCTTCTATCTCCAGCCAAATGCATATTGCATCTCCCTCTAGTGGCTTAATCTACAAGTCCATTCTTAAGCAATAAGTACGTTTTGGTACTAACTCTACTTTCTTGTCAGAGACTGGAACAGAGCTCACCCATGTGGGAATTCACTCATTTCTGAGTATTTCTTTCTTTTGAGTTATCTTCTAGTTCTTAAGTTCCTGATAGTGTTTAAAGTGCATCTGAATTCTCTACTGTAACACAACAAAACTTTGGTTTTCATAGATGTAAAACATGATATACATAAGGAGGAAATTTTGGATTTCCCATCTAAAATTAGCTTTGTATTAAAGTAACAGAAACAATAAGACTGAAGCCAAGTTTCATGTATGTCAGGCAGTTTTTTTATTGTATATTTGTATTTTTACTTAGAAGACTGGAGGCAGCTCAGAGAACAAAATGATTTTTGGGGTTTTGGGGCACTAGGCACATGCTGGAAAGCTTCACAGATCTACAGCCAAAGAGCTCCTATGCACCACATATGTAGTTGTCATATTCTTGAGTTGTGGCTTCTGTTCCTATGTCAGACTCCTGTCTACATCACTCACACTTGAGCTACTTGTCAGACTTGCAGGTAAGTCGTTATCTAACTATCAGCTATAAAACAAAGCAGTCATGATTCTGAGTAATTTCTCCCTTCTATTCCCCTCATTGAAATGTTCCATATGCTGCTGAGCACAACATGACCACACCAGCCGAAAGCCAACAACTTAACTATCCTCTGTGTTCATTAGACATTCAGTGCCTCTCTCCAGCCCTGTGTCCTTCCTCCAGAAAACACATAAAACCAAGGTCTTGGGCACTTGTGTTAATTAACATTCCCATAGTCCATTTTTGCAAACGTAGAGATAATAGTCCTGGTGTGTTGGCCAACTTCCAGTGTGCAAATTACATTCAGCTTACCTCAAATTCCCCTGGCAGCTGGAGGTGGCTGAGATATTCAGACACTCCAGATGTTTAATATACTTATTAATGAACTCAATGAGGGGGATTGAGTGGACCCTCAGTAAGTTTGCAGACGACAGCAAGCTTGGAGGAAAGGTTGATCTGCCCAGTTGTGGGAAGGCCCTTCAGGTGGATCTGGACAGGCTGCATCACTGGGCTGAGGCCAATGGGATGAAGTTCAACAAGACCAAGTGCCAGGTCCTACACTTTGGCCACAACAACCCCAGCAGAGCTACAGGCTTGGGGCAGAGTAACTGGAAGACTGTATGGAAGAAGTGGACTTGGAAGTACTGGTGGATGCTTGGCTAAATATGACTCAGCAATGTGCCCAGGTAGCCAAGAAGGCCAATGGCATCCTGGCTTGTATCAGAAATAGTGTTGCCAGCAGGAGCAGAGAGATGATCACCCCTCTGTACTCAGCACTGGTGAAGCCAAGTAATTGCTTCAGTGGAGCTTCTCCCAGTCTACTTCTACTTAATCATAAATCCATACTTAGACTGATAAAGGTACAAAGGGGATAAAGGCAGGACTAGAAGACTCTCAGTGGATTCTCTGGGGTCATTTTGGATGCTAACAAACCCACTTCATGATGGAGTTACTCTTTGTCTGGGGGCTCTCTGGGATACATATAGAAGATTCCCTAAGAACTCAATATCAAAATCCAGCAAATTACAGCAAAACTTTGTCTCCCATAACCCACTTGATCTAGAGAAGTCAATGTGATTGCCAAATTTCAGAAGAGAGACTTCTGGGCTCGAAACCTCCTGGGCCCTATGTCCATTGCAGAAATTCCTTAATTTTCACCTTACTCCACACTGTTGAGGTTTAGGATTCAGTTGCAAGCTCGCCATGTAGGTCTGCCCAAAGAGCTGCCGGGAATCAAGCTGCATATTCATTGTCAGCATGCTGACTTTTCTAAGTGCAAAAGAACAACCTGAATGGAGGCCAGCATCTCAAAAAGAACATTGCTGGGTCATGAAAATGCCCATTCACTTGTTTCTTCTCTTGGCAATACCAACGCATTAGGAAGAGATAATAAGAACTAACCAAGCATAGGGCAGCATTTTTTTCACAGTGCAGCACAAGGAAAAGCAGGATGCAAGAATGCTCATGCTTCCAAAAAATCTAACACAAAAATATTCTGCAGGAAATTAAATTGGCTATTACAGATTTTAACCCCAAACTATTCTGAGGCCTGGATCTCAGCTAAAATCATGCAGTCCTTTTGTTTCAAGGCAACAGACTGACATGGATATAAACTGTTCTCATAGACAAGTCTTAAGATTAAGAAGTGGAATTAAAGGATTCTAGATGACAGAAAAGCTATTTCCTGCTCAAATCCCCAAGACTTCCTCGCTCGCTGGTTAATTCTTTCACTGCAGAGTTATCTTACATCTGTCTCAAGTCTGTCTCAAGACAGGATGCCTGCTTACTTCTTGTTAGTTTGTTCATCATGCCATTGACAAAGATTATTATTGCTCTTCATGAAGTTTTAGATCACCACTTTTTTCACTAAAATGGAATAATACCCATTATTAACATTTTAAACAAAGTAAGTGATATTTATGATACTCTACTGCAAGATGAATTTATTTGTCCTAGGCTGTGGATCCTTGTTTGATCTCAGATTATTATGATTTGTTTGTTTTATCTGCACCATGGAGATTTATATTCTGACTCTCTTCCAGTGGCAGTTGCAAAGATTTGATTACCCAGGTGATAAACCTGTTCTGCTTGTAAGTTTCTTATAAAACTTCATTACAAGTGAAATTAATCACTGTAGATTTTAATGAGAACAGAAACAGAGGCACCTATTTGATGGACTGTGTTCAAAAAGCTGGGTAAGCTTTATATCACTCTATATGATAATAAAAATTACTGTGTAAGACCAAGGTCATATCATAACACATGAGCAATAGCACTGTGTGCTCATGGTACATTGACAAAGGATGCTTGGTCAGCTTTATAACTCATGCTGTAACCTTTCTCTACTTCTTAGGCTCTCCTAACACATTTGCAGTTCAGCTATCTAGCTGAAAATAGAAAATATGTTAGGAATTGATGGTTACATTTAGTTCCAGTTAAGAAAATCCTGTCACACATGTCTACATGAATTTGGGATTTTCAGAAGTAGAGGCCTGTTCAAGACCTGTGTTCAGCTAAAGGGATGATATGGTAACCTGTATATATTATCATTTATATTCTTATTTATCTCTTGCACAGTCCTTTGAAATCCCTTGAAATCTCCAGAAATAAAGTAGATTTTGCAGGGAGAAAAAAGGAATAACATGGTTTGTTATGTTCAGACATCTTCTGTCAATGGGAAAAGAATAATCACATTGAAAAACTGTTCTGTTCAGTATTGGAAAGGAATATATCACTCATTCTTTTGTTCAGAGCAGGAAATAAGTGTTAAATAAAATATTTTTAGCTAGCACCTATTGGCGCATGAAAAGCAGTAATACAGACTTGTCTGGGATGAACTGAAGGAGGAGTATGTCCTACGATGTCTCTGAGGCAGCAAAAGAGAAATGTTTAACAGTGCTCTATCCCTGCTTGCCCATGGAGCACTCAAGCAAAGAGTCACTTACACTTTCGCATTGTCACCATCTCCTTAATTCTACCCTGCAATCTTGGCAAATGAATATTATACAGCTGAGACCTGCAGAGGTTTCCTGGCCCAGTAAGTAGAAGCCATTAGACCATGAATATAAACAGATGTTTGCACATGTGTGATTCACTCAAAGTAGCTAGCTGGGTTTAGAGATGTTGCTTATAAATGCATAGAGGGTGAAACGATGAAATTACAGTAGGAAACTAATTATCTCCAATTCCACCAACAGGCATCCTGTTCTTGATAATTTTTAAGGTCTTGAGTCATCTCAATTTGATAAAGCTGAGACTATAACTAATATTTCACTCACAAAGCAACCACGTTATCAAATACAAGATACAGAATCATACACAGAGGCAAGAAGAATTTCACTGTCATTGTCTCTTTCATCATTGCCACTAGAACCAAATTCTGAGCCTTTGGAAGCTCTATAAATGCATCATTTTACAACAGCAAAGTTTGACCACTTGATGCTGTGGAAATACAGTAGGAATCTGCATTGAAAGACAAAGTTTCATTCAGTTAGTTAGATGCAAGACATATACTATACTTCGTCTCTTTCAGGAAGACACATTTGAATGTCTCAAGTCCTAGGCCAGGAATTTGTGATAAAATTATTTAAATGTGCGCAGCCCCAAAGCAAGTCCATACAGCTGCTTTGCAGAGTAATTTCATGCAGTCATGGGTGAATGTGATTTTTTTCCCTGAACATGCAAGATGAGATGACATATTTAAGTGCTTTATGTGATTAAGTAGACAAGGTGGCCATTTTTCTGCATTTATGAAGAAGCAATAAAAACGCATGGTCACACATCACATCATAGGGTCAAAAATGCAGTTACTGCTCAGGCAAAACTCCCGTTGACGTCTGTAGTTTTTATTGAGCTTGGGCAGCAAGCCTTCTTTCATGCACTTTGTTCTTAAATCGCACCATCGGGCGGTTAAGTGAAGGAGAAAAAAGGCAATCATTTGAATCTCCCAAAACTTCCACTTTTGCAGTCCCCAAAATCATGAGGATTCAGCCTATCTTTTGTCTTTCTGATGCCTGAGCTGATGCATTGTAACTGGATCCCTGTCAAGACAAGCAACGCTGCTTTGGTTGAAGGCATTTGAGAAAATTTTGGGCCTGTTTACCTTTCTGACCCATTTCTGGCTTAAAACAGCAAAGAGTTGATCACAGTAGCTGCACAGTAAATAAGTTAAAGGGCTAAAGTTTGAACCCTTTGAAGGCCATGTCAAAAAGTGAGGGCTTCTACTCTGTCATTTCTTTTGCTTGACTGCTTATTTTGCTACAAATTGTGCATAAGCAAGGCTTTTGTCCGTTATATTCTGTATCAAGCTGAACTTCATATAATTGTAGAAGTGTCTGAGTTGGAAAGGATCCTTAAAGGCCACCCAGTTCAACTCCTCTTCAATAAGCAGGGACACCTACAGCTCAGTCAGGTGCTCAGAACCCCACCCAGCCTGACGTTGGCTGTCTCCAGGAATGGGGCATCCATCGCCTATCTGGACAACCTGCACTAGTGCCTCATCACTCTTACTGTAAAAAACTTCTTCCCTATGTCCAGTCTAAACCTCCCCTCTTTTAGTTTGAAACCATTTCCGTTTTCCTATAACAACAGACCCTGCTAAAGAGTCCATCCCTTCTAGCTTACAGACCCCCTTTAGATAACGATAGCACCCTTTTAAATATATTCAGCTTAAGGTTGAATGAGCTCTATCTACTAATATCAGAAACAGAAAATTATGATGATGATTTTTCACATTACATCCTCCTCAATTCCCATAGCAGCAAGAGCAGAGAAGGGGATGTGCTGTCAACCAAACATGCTCTCCCCTTTGAGCCCCGCGGTTTTAACTAACTCAAACAAGTCGTACACCAACATACTGCACAGCACTCTGAGCCTGCTGATGCTTGCACTGGCTAATTTCAGACTTGGATAATAACAATGAAACATGATGGAGCTGCTTGACATTTACAAAAAGGTGCTTGTTAAAAACAGTTCCTCCCAACTTAATTAACACTAAAACACTTTAGGTGTTCCACCAAGTACATATTAAAACAGCTGTCCTTTTCTCTGAAATGGAAGTAAACTAGAAGTGAGCTTCAATAAAACCAATGGACTATGACTTCTTCCAAGCACAACTATAATGAAATGTTACTGCTGTAATATCCAGCTAAATAAAGACTGGTGAGCTGGCTGGGCCAGCTGCAGTGGCAGATGCAGGCAGGATCCTGGGCTTTAAACAATGCTACCACTGAATAAACACAGCCAAGGGGATAACATTTCTACACCTCCCCAGTTTCCATAAAATTAGTTTTGTTATTCTAAATCCAAAAGTTGATAATCTCCTCAGTATAAAATGAATGGCAGTAAGAGTTCCATAAATGGTATCACAAACTACCAATGGTCATTAGTCAGGGACATTTAGAATTATGGGGCACCTGGCACTAGAAATCTCTTTACATTGTGGAGGAGCCTTGGTGCTTTGACTGTTGAGAAAAATCACCTGTTGCTTTCACAAGTTATTGTGTTGTTTTTTTTTGTTGCATTCCACACTTTCTTCTTAGGACAGTTAATTCATGATCTAATCACCATATCCAAACTGGAATCCTTCCTTACAGAAACACCCCAGTAAATAATAAATTAAGAAATTTCTGAAGATAGTAAATTCAATACAAATATATGTTTTTTGGGTTAGATGTGGCCAAAAAATATTACGTATGTCAGATAGGATATACCAAGGTTTTAAAATTAAACACTATCCCAAACTGAAGTCGAAGTTTTAAAATCTCAACTTAAAAAAAGAAAAAAAAAAAAAAAAAAAGATGTTTTGTCTTGTTTTGTCTATTGCATATTATATCATCTAGCAGCATGTACATGAAAAAAAGAGAATGAAAATATTTGACAATAATATTTATGGAGACTTGAGAAATCAATGTGTTCTTGTAAAATCTTTGAATCTTATCAGCATGTTCTAAAGAAAAAGCTTTTAATGCTGTCAATTTCATGACAAAGCAGATCCAGTAGAACATAAAAGAAAAATAAGTACCAACATTTACTTTATATCCCAATCTAAATGTCAAAACATATAACTGTCCAAGCTCAGAACCTTCCAGTTTCCTGTAATCACAAGGCGTTCAAAAACTAGGCTCAGAGATCACAGATCACAGAATCACAGAATGACCCGGGTTGGAAGGGACCTCAAGGATCATGCAGTTCCAACCCCCCTGCCTAGCAGGGCCACCAAACATACACCTTTACTAGATCAGGTTGCCCAGAGCCCTGTCCAACCTGGTCTTGAACACCTCCAAGGACGGGGCATCCACAGCCTCCCTGGGCAGCCTATTCCAGGACCCAACCACTCTCCCAGTAAAGAACTTCCCCCTAACATCCAACCTAAATCTTCCCTCTTTTAACTTAAAACCATTTCCCCTAGTCCTGCTATTATCAGCCCTTTCGAAAAGTTTACTCCCCTCCTGGGAGTAAGTTCCCTTCAGGTATTGAAAGGCTGCAATGAGGTCACCCCGCAGCCTTCTCTTCTCCAGGCTGAACAAACCCAACTCCTTCAGCCTGTCCTCATAGGGGAGGTGCTCCAGCCCCCTGATCATCTTCGTGGCCCTCCTCTGGACCCTTTCCAAAATCTCCATGACCTACCTCATCCTTTCAGGATTGGTTGCATTTTACCTTCCTAAAAACTGAACCTTTTGCCCAATTAAAATCAGTACAGAAAGATCAAAATCTATGTGGCTACAGGATGTAACAGTATGTTTAATAATGATGGAGCAGATTAGTTAACCTTGCTCATATTATGTAACAACACTTCCCCCTAAAATGTGTTCCACTGAAACCGAAAGACAACTTGGGTAACAAAGTTGCCCCATGTCACAATGAAGATGGTTTAGTCCTATCCCTATGCATTTTATTGGATAGTATTTGGCCAGCATCTGAACAGATAAAGTACTATTATAGTGGAAGATAAATCGTCACAAATTCACCTTGTCATCTAAGCTCATTTTTAGAATATTTGCAGGGAAGGAGCTTTAAACTCAGATAAATATTGAAGATGACACTGAAAATAACCAGTCACTGGGAAATAAATGAAATGTGCATAGATATTGCTTTTAAAGATAAACTTGCTTGGCAGGATTTGAGAGCGCACTTAAAATAAGCCATCAAAATGAAACTCAGTTTATTGTACAGGGATTCACATGGAGCCTACTGAAGAGCATTGCAATGATTTGTGGGTGCCCCTGGGGCCTGCAGGCTTCTCCAGAAGGCAATGACCAATCTCCTCAGGCACAAGCAAGAACAGAATGAGGCCACAAGCCTGGGGAAGGCTATGTCAGCCCCCTTTTGCCTTTTTCTTATCATATATCTTCCCTCCCTTTGTTCATTTGAATGAAAAGGACTTTGGTTTGCTGTCATTGTAACATCTCCATTTTCTAGGAGGGGAAAGACAAAACTGCTGGGAAGTATTAAGACATTTGAATTTTAATAAACAGGAGGAAGCAAGGGATAAGCAGGAGAGATCCCATCATTACATAACTACCCTATAGCAATCAATTTCGGACAGACAACAGGCACAGACACCTGAAGAGTAACTAGATTTTGTTATTCTTTGGACCAGACACAATAGTTTATCTTTTAAGAACAAACACAGTGGGAATACTTCCTTGCCTCCCTAGCATCCTATTACTGTATTATAAGATAGGAGTGATTGTTTACCATTACTTAGAACAGATCATCAAACAATTAAGCCTCCTTCAACTAACATGATGGATTTGTAATGAATTTTCTCAGCAAAGTAATTCATGCACAGATCCTTCCCATATATCAGTTACCTGTTTCACAAGTTCCAGGGCATTCAACAATCAGAAGTGCCCAGATCTTTGTTAATTTAGAGGCAAATTTCTCCACTTTCTAGTAAAAGATTTTGCAGACAATAAAACAAAGCACATAACCCTAGACTTTTCCTATATTTCTGCTTTAGTACACTAATTAGTTACTTGATTGTATAATAAAATTATAATTCTCAAATAGCAACATCAGTTTGTCACCATGGAAATGAATATATGGCCTCACAAATTCTTCATTGCAGTCTGAAGAGCTACTGATATTTCCTTACCCTCTACTTCCTTAAAGACATATCAGTTGTGTCAAGAACAGTGATTAAGAACCACATGAATGTAAGAAGCAGTTATTTCATTTTCATACACTATAATTTCTTAATGCACTATTTTCTGGAATAGATGAACTGGTATTGAAGAGGCAGGCTTAAATCTCAAGAGAGACAAATTGAGTTTGTGGGTCTTTCTCCCCAATTCCAACCATGTAGCTTATCTGCAGACTTCTTATATTTCTTAACAACTGAAATGGTCAAAAATAAATTAAATTGCTCTCAAAATTTGTGCTAATCAACACTAGCTATTACAGCATCCATCACTAAGAATGTTGCTTTCTCTCTGTATTACTAATTAATATTGCTGTTTCAAGTCAAGCAGAAGTACTGATAAACAGAATAATCATTTCTTTCCATCACTATAAGCTAAGTTCAGGCAGTTTGGGGCTGGCTTCATTTGTGCATTACCTGACTGGCCAGAGATCAATTTACATCCACAGCTGTGCAGGTGCATATCCTCACAGCTCAGAGTGAAGGGATAATCTGCAGCTAACACACATGGGTATGATCATGTTGATATGCTGGGGAACCCTGAACAGATTTGCTAACTGGAGAGAGTTTAGTAAATCACAGGTTATCCAGCTTCATCCAAATTACATCAAGGAATCATGTGGAGTTGTCAGTTTAAGAGCTGACTGCATACTACTATTCTTTCCTTCTGTAGATGATAAAACCTGAAAACATTCACTTTCTGGCTGGACCACTATAATGTTTTTTTCTCATTTTTCAATTTTCATAATTATTGTCAGCAATGTATCAGGGTTGCAATTTTATTCTATTTTATCTTTACACACAGATTGACTGTTCCTTCCAAGGACATTTTCCTTGCTGTCAGACAATAATGCGATCAAATAAGGGGGGGCTTAATTTTTTTTACTTCTTTGCAATTAGCGAACAGACTGAAAATGGAAACAAAGCATCTTATTTATGCCTTTCTTCCCCCCATTACAGCAGCCTTCATACAAGCTAAACAAAGCATTTTTTAGCATTTCACATCATTATCGTTGTGCTTAATGAAATTACAGAAATTTGTTAAAGGGCTGCCAGTCTCAGCCTACCGCAGCTTACACTGCAGCTGGTTAGTAGCCACAAACAATGGATGCCCATGGAAAGCTGCAGTTTTATGTTAGGCACTGGGACAGTATGTCCAGGAGAGCTATTTTGTGTGAGAACTCATTCCTATAGGGGGTGAAAATACAGAAAGCCAGAGAGCAGCGAATGGTACAGTTCTCCAAAATATGGGTTGGATACCATATATTCCTGTCAAGCCAAAGCCAAAGCATGGCTGGAAAGCTTCAGGTGAGTGTGCCTGAGCTTGTCCTTTCCGTTGTAGTTGATTAGATCGAAGAAAATTCTTGTTACAAAGGTAAGAGCAGACAAAACATCCTTTTCAACTCTAGTTTCTTCACCTCATGGCCTCTCAGGCATGCTCCTTCAGCATATGTGGATTGCACATCAGAAAGTGAATTTATTTCTCTATGATGTTCCTGAGACAATATCAGAAATCCTTTTCTTTCTTATTTATTATACTGGTGTTCTATTTATGTTGAACTTAACCATTGTCTTTTCAGAGAAGTATAGAAGAACTCATCTCTCGTAAAATAAGTAAAATTATGGCTATGTTTTCCTTCTGCTGTCCCTCCCTAATGGGACTGTTGCCATTTTGAATAATGAATCCCTACTTTAATTCATCCTTCTTTTCTGCAAAAACAAAAGAACAACACTATAAATCATTCAGAAAAATAAATAACTTTTTGTCTGTTGTGCCTGATTAAGTGTTCTTTATGCTTATGCCCTTCTCAGGAAAAATAAAATAAAACTTGAATTAGCACTTGAAATGAGTTCATATTTTGTTTTTATTTGAAATGTCATTAAAAGAAAGGGTTATTGAAGAGGTAACCAAATACCCATGGAGAAGGGTCAGACTTCAGGACCCTCCAGCCCATAATTCAGGTAAGAAGGGCCAGCACCTAGTCAAAAGTCAAGCAATCAAACAACAATACTGAGATATATTTTTGCACTTCAGAATGATCAATGGATATGATTGCACAGAAAATATCTACTCTAAAAGAAAGAAAAAAGGAAAATATAAGCACACAAAATATGGAAAACTAGTTACTATGAAGGCAAAGTATTGTGGTTGTGCTTCAAATAAGCTGTGAAATGTTGCTTGGGGGAAAAAAATGAGTGAATGTTTATAAAAGGCCATTCATCTACATTTAACTACATTCAACTATTTCAAATCCTCAATCTTCAAAAAGGAGGGATGGCAATAAAGGGAAAATGCACCTGATGCCTGCCTTAGACTAGTAGAGAGTTTTAATTTCAGTATAGACCTGAAATCTGTATTTTCAAGCACTCAGCTCTTCAGAAGGTTCTTTTCAGTTTGAAGATCAGCTTTCATGATCAACCTTGGCTGTCATCTACATCTGCCAAATTGAATACAGGCTCATCCCTTGTTAGGCACTCACCAGGACACACTGGGCCCCACAAGTCTGAATGTGCACAGGGAGTTGACTCCTTACAGCACCAGACAGATTGGCTGTGAAGCTTTATCTAGAGAGCAGGCAGATCACTCAGTCCCTCCTGCCCCTCCTCAGTCAACACTCATCCTCATAGTTACAGCCAGACAATAGGTATCCTCTGCTCTTAGCCTCTGTGGGCAATCATTTATAAGCTTCTCCTGGAATTTGCACTAGGAGAAGGCCTCTTCATTCTGGTTATTTGCACAGAACTACAGCAAATAACACACTTACTCATCTGCCAAAAATAATCATCATAATAATAAAATAGAAGGCACTGATTTGCTTCTTTCAGTGAGCCATCTTTCCTGAGTTTCTTCCTTTATGAATTATACGTCTGATTGGCCTGAAATTTGATAGAGTTTCAGTCACTCTGTGATCATCTTTAAACTCTCATATGCAAAATACAGCATGTTTTTGACAATTTCTAATAGCTACTGAGAAAGATCCTTTCCTGATAAAAACATGCCTTGGCAGTCATGTAGTACAATGTTTACCCACTTGTCCACATACCAGTTTGCTAGCATTTTTATGCTCTCTCTATCTCCAGGCATGTTTGTTAAGTAGGATACACTGCTGTGCAAATGCATTATGCTATCATCTGCAAAATAAATTGAAAACATAGAAGGTTTAAACCACAGGTTAATAAAGAGCTGTAAACTCTGCAAGTCAATTCAAGAGTTTAGAGTAAAACTCCTGGCCCTGTGGCTAACTATATGCCTAAAGGGAAATGAAGTCAAGACCAGAATGCTTGAGAGTTCTTTCAAAGCCCTAGGGAAAGGGCATTGCTGTTGTTTTCACTTGAAACTATGCTATGAAGGCTGCTATTTTCCCCAGATTTCATGAGTATAATTTAGTAATTTGCTAGTGGGGGAAGAAGCTCATTTTCACTGCAGTCACTTCTGTGTTCACATTAGGTCTTGCAATTTTAGGTAGTCACTAAATACAAAGAAGATTCATTGGGTCTAGTTTCAGGCACAAACATCAAAGAGCACCTGAAAGCAGAAAACAGCACAGAGTGTGTGGGAAGAGGTTATTGTATCAAATTCAGTTCAGTCATGCTAAGTAATAAAGAACTAAGAGTTTCAATAAATTTGAGCATTTTCCCAAACCAACTAAAAATATTGTTATTCCAGTAAATATTGTTCTGATCATCTTTCTCTTTGGTTGTTCAGTTTCAAAGAAAATTTGCATGTGGGTTGATCTTCATAAAGTATTTTTTATAATGCCGCATGGAACTGAAGTTGAAAAGATGATATATTAATAGAGAAATTAGAGAACATAGATGGAAGAGGCCAAAAAAGTGACTGAACCATCTTTACTGAGATGGGAACTATCAGTAAAATTGCTGAAAGAAAAATGTGGGGAAAGAACCAATGGATGCTTTTAAGATGTTGGCATAGATTTACAACCAAATCTATGCTATTTGGTGCTTTTGTGGTGATGCAGCGTCCCAGTAGGAGATCTGTGCAGCCTTCAGAACATATTCAAATCCATCAGGGACTACAGCAAAATGCAAAAATGCAAAGTGAAAATCTCTATGCTGAAAAACAAATCTAGAAGAATTTCTACAGGGAGATGAGAACTCCTTATCTAGAAATGAAGAAGTGGAAAAAAGACTTGGATGAATCACAGATGTAATAGTAGGAAGGATTCATAAGAAGAAACAGTATTAGAAAGCTGGTAGAAATTACAACTGTTGTTGAAGTACTACTGGCCTGAAAAAGAAGCCATAAACATAAAGCAATAACAAATAAATTAACTAACTAACTAACTAACTTACTAACTAAACTATAAACTTAAATAAATAAATAAATAAATAAACTAAAAATAATAAATTAAAAAGAAAAAGAAATGTCTAAGATGTTAAGAGTTTCCTAGACCAGCTCAGTCATCAAATCAATTAAATCAAGGAACTGTAGTGATCTATTACCTCTTTTAGACATGGTAGTGATTAATAACCAGATAGGCTTTCATGCAAAGCAGCTGTGAAAAAATAAATGTAATTTACTGTGTCTCAGTCAGGACACTTAAAGAATGGGGAGCACTGTTATTTTGCAAAGAAATGCTAAGATTTCATCTGGGATAAAATCCAGGAGTTACAGTCAAGAAAGAAATATAAGCCGAACTATGTGATTAGAGGAATTACCAATGTGATATGGAGAAGACCATCTTCAAGATAAGCCTGTTAATTTACCGAAACAAAGGCTGAGAATTAGGTAGGATTGTTCACTGTAAAAATATTGGAGGAGTAAGTACTGAGAAAAAAAGGGAGTGATTTAAGGTAAAAGAGCGTTTGCAGAGGATATATGATCATGAAACTGAAACAAGAAGCCCAAATGAAACAGCTAGACTGTAAACTTAGAATTTCTCATCTATCAAAGAAAGCAGATTCTAAATCAGCCTTGTAGCAGGATGGGTAGGAGCAACCCTAGGCCCCCGGTATTCAACCCGATGCAAGAAAAAAGATGATTGACTCAGTGGTGTGAATATTTTATAGTAATGTCCCCAATTTTTTCCAGTGTACAGATATCAAGAATTATCAGTGCAAGGGATGAGGTGGAGATCGTGGACAGAAATCTAATGAGAGAACAGAGGCAATCAACAATTAAGTGATCAGTCCTACAGTTCCAATACTGAATGCTTGCAGACTCAGAGGAAATTAGTTTTTAGCAGCTATGCTTGCATGTTTCGTCTCAAAAAGATTCATCTGGCAGTAGCAAATAACTTAGGTACTTATTTTAAAAAGTCACCTTAAAAACTATAAATTTACTGAGTAAATTATTCAGTATGGATTGTTCATGCAGCTCTTCCTGCGATATGTGAGAAGAATGAATTTAACTATTTTGAAATCATATACGTGCTCCTCTTTTTAATCAGCAAAGTTCAAGAGATAATAGAATTTATTCATGAAATTTACACTTCACTGGTGTAAGAAAATGATACAAAATCATACATGCGAGATCACAGAAAGTACTGAAGCAAGTACTGGCCTGTAATTCAGCGGAGGATTTTGTTTACTTCATAAGCCATCATAAATTTCAGATACGGTTGCTATATCTCAGTGACATGGGGGAGCATTTGGAGGAGCCCACATGCCATGTGGATATTTTCCAGAATGTCTGGTGTTCCTGGAATTGCTCTTTAAAAGGCCTACTCATAAGCCAGTGAAGGATGTGGAATAATTCATTCTAATTCCCTTGGGTTTTGAACAGCGCATTTAATATTATATGACAGATTAAGCAATTTTATTCAATTTCAGAAGTGGTGTTCTCTTTTGAGAAATTGGTCCAATTCAGTATTTGAAAAAAACAGCACCTAACACCCCCCAAGCAGACTTCATACATAGATGATGAATCAAAAAATATCTTGCAGTCTGGCCTTGAGAAAAATACTGACCATGGAACTTCTTATTTGATCTGTTCCTTAATAGAAATATCATTATATTTTTTTCAATAATAAGGAGTCAAAAGTAAACCCCTACTTCAAATGTGAATTTATCTATCATCCATCTCACTCACAAGAGTGTATCTAATATTCCAGTAATCTTCAGTTACTCTATGTACACAGCAAGGAATGTCATTTTTGCCATAGTGCCTCCTACTGTCAGATGGTCATTTGTGGGGATCATTGACTTATTTTTAAAGACTACTTCTTAGCGTTGAAGTGGAACCAACATTCTTCACTCACAAATGTCTGGTTAGGATCTTATCTGTATAAAAGTATACTGTTTTTGCAGCAATCCACTTTCCATGCTATACAGATAATTCTCTATCAGTAATTTGTCTTCTTTGTTATTTGTCATGCCATCCTACATGTCATCTGCAAATTCTGTCAGAAATGATTTTAAGTTTTCTTTCAGATCATCAACAATGTTCAAGAGTTCAAGAAGATGAACAGCTCTCAGCAGCCTCTCAGCAGAAATTCATGTACTTTCTAGTGATGTAATCTATAATCATATTGTGAGACAGCCATTTATATCCATTTTAGGTGTGTCAAGAGCATTTTAATCATACTTTTCACTTCTCAAGCAGCATGTATCCCAAGCCAAATGCCTTAGGAAGCCTTAGTACCTGATACACAACAAAGCAACAATGCATTCTTGTTAGGGAATAAGTAGTCAGATTTTAACTACTCTGTAGTATGATGCTTATTTTATTGTGGGACCTACAGCCAAACTATGATCCTTCGAATATCTGGACATGTGCACTGTATCAACATTGTGACCTTTATCAAACAAGTCTGGAGTCATAAGCTTGCACTCAGTTTGACAAGATTCATTTCCCCCTAACACAGCCTTGTTATTTTAGCCTCCTTTCTTTCTAAGTTAATTGAAACCAATACTAGCCAGCCATTATTTAGCTTGAGAAGAATGTCAGGGTCCTCCCAATTACTCTATTTTAAGTATTAGATCAAGACTAGTTTCCCTTCAGCCTTCTGGATCTTCTCAATCAACAATATAAAATCTTCCTAGATAACTCTTTTATGAATTTTGTTTTTGAGTAATCTAGATATATATTCAATATCAATTTAATTTAGTTTCTTTTTTAATAATTGACAGAAAATAGTTTTCTCTTCATTGGATAACATTGCTGAAGGATATGGTTTTGTCCCATGCATAGACTGTAAAAATGTATCCTTTCTGTAATTCTATCTAGTAAGGTACTAGTATCATCATTGATATTTCTTTACTTCTTTTGTTCTTAATAACCTTAATACCAAAGGCTATACATTTGTTCTTTTCCTTCTTTTACTAGTTTTCTGCAATCTCCAGTTTCTAATTTCCATTTTTTCCTAGTAAGTTCTCAACAGTTCTACCTATTGTAAAAATACATGGAAAATAACACACATTTTTCCCCACCTGATTGTTTATTCTTTTTGAGTTGCACAGACCTAATGGAAAACACAAATGCCACAACAAAGTAGCGACATTTTCAGTCTCTTATTCAAGTTACTTGAGCCTGCTCAGCTCAGTTTCCCACTGTTTTCTCTCTATTCCTAAACACTCACAAGCGATTCTCTCAGTGGGACATGAGACATCCATGCATGCAACATATCCAGAAAGCAGAGGCAGAAGAGCTCTAGGAACAGAGTAGGTGACGAGACTGAAGGAAACGAAGAAGGAGGATTTGGATAGGGGCATAAGTTGTCCTCCAACAGAATCACCTTTTATTTGGCATGCAGGTTATGATACTGTATTAAATGGTGAAGATCCTCTCAAAGTGCTCTCTTAACATCAGGAACCATTCAAATCCAGTAATAGATCTAATCTCAGTTTAAATCCATGTGGCTTGAAAATCAAAGAAAGAAATGTTCATGCAGATCTTTGTAAAAACAAACCAGCATGGTTTGTATGTGACTTTTCACAGCTGCTGTAAGGAAACACATTTTTATGATCAAACTGGTTTATCTTTGTGCAGGAGGAGGTTTCTTTCTTTTTTTCTTCCTCCAAATGTCTCTGTAGAGAAAGACACTGAGGCTCTCTGGGGAAGAAGAGACCTGTGGGTACAAGGGCAGCTGAAGTGCAGATATGATGTCAGTTGTGTTTTAACACAGCTGGTGGAAGCTATAAAACCAGGCTTTTAGTGTTTGATTGAGGAAGGATTTGCATGAATTCCAGATGTTCATATATGATCAATCTTACTACGTACACAACAGGTGTGTCCCCATGTACGTGTAAAACAAAGCCTGCCTAACCTAGGGAGTGAATAAGGGCATGCTTGCTTTCCTGGAAGTCTGTTGTTTACTTTTCCATCTAGATCTCATGTATCAGGTCAAACAGTTTCTGTCAGGCTCATGAGATTAATAATGGACTTTATGGCCACTACAATGACGTAATACCTTGACTTCACTGAAATTGAAGAATCTGTACATAAGGAAATGAAGTTAAAATGACAGTGACTAACAATAACCTGTCTAAGCCTTTGGAGATGGGCACAGATGCTCATATTTCAAGACATAAACCAATCTTTGAATTGGAGGTGAAGAAGGAGTCTTCTCTATAGGCAAGTCATACCACATTTGTTAGTAAAGCCTTTCTTGTCACGTCCTTTAATGTAACTGCTACTAGCCAGGGTCATAGACAGCCTTGAGAGAGTTGGATTTCTGGCTTGAAATGGAGCATTAGTTCCTGAGTTCCTGTCAGTCACTATTAATTTGCTTCATTATAAATAAGATTGGGATCAAGCCCTTTGTATTTCACAGAGAGCAATGGCTCCACTGTTTCCAAAGGCATCAGCATTTTAGTGTTAAAAAGTCTAATGCCCTCATGTAGTCTCAACAAAAGCTATACATGAGGACTATTCTCTGTGGACTAAGCCTTCTTTTCATTCTCCACAAGCACTACAGCTTAAAGCTACTCACAATACAGAAATGTGACTAATAAATGAAACAGAAACTGGGAGCTGGAAAGTACCGGGATTAAAGCCATGCACAAACCATTAGTTTTAGCTGGAAGGCTTCAGGAAACCAAAGCCAGCAGACTTGATCTGTTTGGACTTACTGACTCTGATGTTGGGGCTCTGGATTTGTTGCTCAATCACTGCCACCCCCTGCAGGAATTAGTGCATTTCAAATTCTTTTGGTCCCTTAAGACAAATACGCTAAACATTGGATTAACATTCAGAAGTATCTCCATTGGCTCCAGCTGCAGTCAGATTTTAAAATCACACCCTTGTCTAATCACATTACAATGAATCTAATCATAAAAGACTGGAAAGTGGACCCTGTTTGGGCACTGACCATGCTACCATACATGCAGAAACACAGAGAGGCCCAGCTTGGGTAACATTTCTGGAATGTGCAGAAGTCCACAGTACAAAATCCCCTGAAGAGAAACCCACAGTGCAAACTGGAAGACTCTGAGGTAGTTGGGGCAATGGTAGACAGTGTTAACATAAAGTTAGGAGCCCCCAGGGTGGTCCCACTCACATTAACCTTTCGGAGAGACTGAGCTCACTTGCTGGTGCACAGCACACACCAGGGCTGCTCAACTGCTTCTGGGGCAAATAGCCACGGTAGCAGATGGACAAACGATGAGCTGGGTCTATTTGCCATGTATCTACTGATTGAAAAGTTATGTGCTTATGTTCTCACTTTCACCTTCCCAGGGGGGGCAAAAATCAGAAAAGCAATCTATTAAAAAAGAACTAGGACTTAGGATTCTTGAACTTATTTACTACTCTCAGACCTAGCATGATTCAAATTACTTCCCAACGAAAAGCTGTTCTGTTCCTCACCAAAAGGCACTGAGATTCCACTCACCATTTTCTATTGCTTTGCAATTCTCACACTAAGGCACTGATTTCAGCGCAGGTACTTTCTGTGTGGTTATTGTCTGAATGAGATGCAAGCAACATTTGTTTTGTTAAACATTCATGGTCATATACTTCAAAAATTTCAGCTTGGTTTTACCAACCAACTGTATTTTCTCTTCACACAGATAGAGCATCCTGAATACCAAATAATCCGTGAAGTGTGTTTAAGCACAGTATTACTGGAACAAGATTGCTGCATCATTTGTGAACTTTCCCGTGGGGAAACAAAAAGGCAAAGCTGCAATAAATCTCCAGGTAAATCTTGCTTTAGTGGAGATCAGTCAGAGATATGCATCATTCAGAGGCAACTAATTTATTTCTAAAAACAGCAGAAAATATTTCCATCAGTTCCAGGATTTTGCAGAGGATGAGGAAAGTACTATACTTGAATGAACATAATTTCTTAGCACTCTAATGGCAAAATAAATGTTATTGTACTGTTATTCACATTGGCTGCAAGGAAAGCACTAAGCAAATAAAGGATCCCATGGTTTCTCCATAAGTATTCCTTATTCCAGGAAAATGTATGAGATTCTACACTGTGATAAGAAGAGTCCTACACAGCAGAACTAATGGGGTGGCATGTAGATGGTCTCTTCTCCCTGTGGGTAGTTTAATAGAGTATTTTAGCAGTGAGAAAAAGGGAAAATCACTCGTGCTGTATTATGTCCTGGAGAAAAGCCTTTATTTAAAGGTGGTTTTCACTGTTGATTTTTTACTGTAAGAGAACATAATTGGTTCTGACCAATATACACTTGCTTCTTACCAGCTTTTAAGTCAAAAACTCCTCAGTCAAAATGCTGTGATTTCCAAATAAAAACAAGACAGAGGGCACTGCTGTGCTCTGGACCTCTGTGCAGCTCTACCATGCTTTCTGCTGTCTGCAATCGCAAAAAAAGACAAGATCCATCTCATCTATACGTTGGTGCCCATATTACAGCTGCCTACATCACTGCAGGCTGCCTCAGTCCCATGCAGTCAACTCTGTCAGAGAGGATGATCAATGATTCAGTTCACCCCAAAGAAGGCACCTACATTTCTTCATACATGTCACACCTTCACTCTCCTAAATACATTGAGCAAGCCTTTTTTGACTGCAGTGAGAGCTCAGGATGATAAACTTTTATTGCTGTGACATAGATTTCAGCAAGATGAATTACATCTAAAATACCCAATGTTGGTGATGGCAATAGACTAGTTGGAATGAGGGAGCAGAGATCATGCCTCCTTCTTTCAGGAGTCGCAAAGCTGAGCTGATTTGGATGGGAACTGAAGCCCAAAGCTTCTCAACATGTTGCAGCCAAAGAGGAGTTGTTGGATTGTCCCAGCTACAGAAATTCTGCTAGGAAAGAGAAGAGCTGAAGCACCAGGAGATTTGCCACCACATGTACAATTTGTGGAGTGTGGGATGTAGCTATTCCTGCTGGACAGGATTCTTCCTCTTCTCAGTGAGTACACCTTAGTCTATCCACATAGATGACAAAAAGAAAAGACAATGGAGCCCAGGTCAAGTCTAGGGTCAAGTTCCAACATGCGAGTCTAGCCACCACAGTTCAGCACTCCATCTGCCTTCCTATCCTGCAAAAGCCAGTTGCTGGCATTGCACAGAATGCTTAATGTGCTATGGTAAAACAAGTTTCAGCAGCTGTTTCAACATATGCAGCTTAATGCTATGGGAAAAGGTACACAAGAAGTACCAAAACCAACATGTAATGAATATTCCCAATGGGGAAGACAGGGAGGAGGAACAGAAACTTTGAATAAAAAGAAGGTAAATGTTTTAAAAATAAGAATCTAAAAATGAATTTTCCTGAAATGTTCATATTATCTGTGTGGATTTGTAAGGAAGGAAGGAACAAATAATAAAGGCAGCAGTAATGCATCTGAATTAGGAAATCTATTTCCATTCCTCCATTAGCTCTTTTGCCTTCCCCTCCTCTAAGAAACAGCCATGAAAAGGACCCAAATTATCATAATCGTGCCATTTCACATTGACATACTATTTAATTAATATTAAAGAACCAATTTTGATATCAGTTACAATAGTGTATATCCAGTAGATTTTTTCCAATGTCAATGGCACTGCAGCAGTATATACCTACAGTGAGCTCACAATGAGTCCCGAAGCCTTTGTTATTTTCTGGAAAATGTAATTTCTATTCATTTACCTCATTCTGAATTTCAATGAAGCCTCTAAAATTATCTCTCAATTCCAGTTTTAAGTACTGGTAGTAACCTGCTGTGTGACATAAAAAATATCCACCCTTCTCTCTTGCATTATATGCATCAGTTTCCAGTAAATAGAATGATCCTGACATAATCTTTGAGAGCATGTATTCAACAAGGTTAGAGGGCATTTTGTGGTAAATGCATGGATGTTACTGCCATATTCAGATTCAAAGCCAGTGTAGATCACAAATAAGAATAAATTATGTTTCATACCAACTCCTATACCATAAGACATCAGTACAACATGGATATATGACAGCACTTAATGAGGAAAGCCGAATTCATGTGATTTATAGAAGTGATAGATTAAGAAACTATCCAAACTTAATATTAGTTCAGGGTTTGCTGCTGCTTACCACCACTGTAACACAGAGTAATTGGGCTGCTCCTCTGCTCATATGATTATGCTTTAACGAAGAGGCAGCTTATGGGAGGCTTGGATGCACAGAGCATATAGGATAAAGATTTGGCATGCAGCTATTAAAAATGCTTAGGGCCGTATTCAGATCAGCTTCTGAGAGTTGTAACTCCATTAGTGTCATTTAAAGTTGTATTTCAAAGTAGAAAGCATCTTCTCTTTGGATTGCCTTTTTAACCCAGTGTCTTGATCGTAAGCATTTTCAAGAACTGTAAGTGAATCCACATCCAGAATTAAATTGCCAGTAGCTACTCTTGGAAATGTCAGTAAAGATAACTTTGAATCTGACATATTGTTAGGTTAGGATCACTCGTGTCAGAAAGATTGAAATTCTTCGCAAAGCATCATTAGCTCATGTCTTGTGCTGTAGGCAGGAGAAATGAGCACTTTACATTTTCAAAAAAAGTAAACAGTAGTAATGACTGGGAACATTTGTAGAAAGAAACAGCCTACTGTGTTTATAATAAGGAACACTAACTCCTTTAGTAGCACACATGATCTTTTAGACACTTTTGCCCTCCACAGACAAGGCCATTACTGAAGACTACAAGTAAAAATTTGTTGTATCTCTGTATCTTGGCATATCATTTCTGATTCCCCTCTGTTACATTCTTAAGAACTCAGCAGATCAAAGAGAAAAGGGAAAAAAGTGCTATGTAACCTCTACAAAAATGCAAATGGCATAATTAGCCCAGACAGTAACAGAAGTACAGTTCTGCCACCTCTCCAAATTAGTGAAAATGAGAAGTGACACACGCAAACAATCAAAGAAAAACTGAGAAATAAATGAAGAGATAAATAACCTTACAGCCCTCCGCTCTTACCATTTTTAAACAAGGAACAGTCTTCAGTGCCAAATCTGTCAGTTCATATGCTGTAATTACTGACAGCCATAGCTTTTTCAGGTGGATATTATTCTACATGCATAACATAAAGACTCCAAAGCTCTTGCGATTAAGTGACTGAAGGGAACATCATTATCTCTTGATCTGTATTTACCATTGCTTGTCCAGATACTTCCTTGTTCTTTTAACTATACTAGAGATTATATGCAAAATTGAACAACTCAACACGCTGAAGAAGTTTGATGACAACACTTAAGATGCCACTGTTTTTCCAGGGTTCCTCGCTGTTGCACTCAACGGAGGTTTTTACTGAGAAACCAATTTCAGAAGTTTTAAATTTGCCCATTTTCTCACAGCAAAGCTAACTTTGCAAATTTAGGAAAAAGTATTGAAGGAAGAAGACAACTGATAATATTTTTACAGGGAAATGAAACTAAGAAAACAAAAAGAAAGAAAAGATCCTGTCAAGTCTCTGTGGACACCTATGTATTTGCTGCAAGCAAAACAAAACCTGGAGCACTAAAGGTCTTGTTTGAGGAGCATTCAATTCACGGTCAACAGTTTTGAACACATCCAGATTCCAGTGAAGTCAATGCAAAATTCTCAGATGAATCAGGATCCCAGTGTAGTTAGGCTGCAAGTATCCATCCCAGGATGATCTAGTTGCAAAAGTTAATAGACTGTCAAGATCTGCAAATCTTGATGTATATCTTTCTAACCTGCCTGAGTAGCTAAGGAAAATAGGAAATAAATCTCATCCAATGATATCTAAGGAAATGTGTCCTAGCACTGGACACCACTGAATAAAGTCTATCTCTGTCTTTTTTGCACCCTCCTTTCATGAATTAAGACACATTGATAAGATTCCCATCTTATGGGAAGGCTCTCGTCCAGGCTGAACAGTTCAGTTGTCTCAGTCTTTCTTCATAGGAGGGGTTCTCCTGTCCCTTGATAATTGTGGTAGTGCTCCATTGGACTTTTTCCAAGACATGAAGGTCTCTCTTGTACTGGATCATTATTAGCTGCTATTTTCAGCCCATTTTCTTTGAGTTGACCAATGGCAGGTTCAAGATCCATTTTTTCTCCTGTCCTTCGATAGGAAGGACTCGCCACTACTTTTTGTCTAGTCAGGGTTAAAGCACAAAATTAAGGTTGAGTATGAAGTCTAGCATGAGAATGGTTTAATTGAAGACCGGTTTGAACAGGAATTGAGGAAGAGGGACACAGTCACACCGTGATTGAGCCTCTTGGAATCACTGGCAAAGTATTGATGGAAAAGAAATGAAAACTTGAAGATTCCTTTTAAAAAGTGATCCAAATATAACAATATTATCTCAGTTGTTTCTGAGCTTCTGGTGCTTTGTGCATGAGCAGTCATGTTTCATCAGATTGCCACATCCCAGGTACTGGATGTCAAATCAAATAAGTGCAAAACAGCGTAGTAAAAATCAGACTTAATATGATGCATCACACAGAACAATCAGTATGTTGCAACTCTCTGCAATCTGTACTTGAAAATATGCATGTTTTTCCCTCCTGATCTATACTTGTAAAATAGAAACAATGTCTTAAATGGGAAGCATGTTAGATATAACACAGACTGTAGAGGGGAAAAGAATTTTTAGAACAAATAAGCTCATGGATAGTCTTCACTCTTTAGGAATAAAATATAGAAATCTTTTCAGGTAGGTTAAGCAGACACTTCAGTCACTTTAGTCTACAACATGTTCCCAGGACTACCTAAGGTGCTGGATGCCCTTGTTTCTTGAATGTTTCAATGAGCTGATAGAACTCTTTTGCAACTGTCACACAGCATATACTGGCATGTGCAATCATTATTACATTTTTACTATGAGCT
Source organism: Perdix hodgsoniae (assembly GCA_035772895.1). Taxonomy (NCBI): domain Eukaryota; kingdom Metazoa; phylum Chordata; class Aves; order Galliformes; family Phasianidae; genus Perdix; species Perdix hodgsoniae. The sequence goes on along the minus strand of JAPSGF010000001.1, from coordinate 48,507,173 downwards.
TGGATTAATAATTCATTAATGGCTTGAATTAATTTTTTAATAAATTTTATAATTAAAAATCCTGCATATTGTAATAATGGGAAAAAAAGATTAAGGTTAGTTAAGGATTTAGAATCAGCTGGTGTGAAGCTAAATTAAGATGCAAGATAAAGAGCACTGCAACCACAATTTGACTAAAATCAAATTGAAACCAAATGTCTTAACTCTCTCTTGCAACAGATCAACTCATGAACTACCAAGGTTTGCTGGTATATTTTAATTAACTGTAATTTCAAATGAACTACACATGCTTAGATTTTCACAGTTATCTCCCGGTATATACAGTGTGAGAAAGTTCATTTGTTTTTGCCATTTCATACAACACATGATAAAAAGTGCTCAGTGTAACTGCTGAGTCTCTCACCTTTAAAAGGACACTTGGTAAACTCAGCACCTCCTAGAGAGATCTACAGGTATGGAAGGGAAAATCACCCTTCAAGACCGGTCAGGATTGGTGGCTTGTAGCAATGCAGCCAGACCTCTTTTTTTGTGGGTACAGGGTCATGCTGTGTGTTTGGTACAAAATGAAGCAAACACCTCTGTGTAGAGTGATGAGTGTTACAGATGTCCATACTGTGACTGAGCCTTTCTGGTCCAACTAGAAGGGATGTGACCTCATGTGAGGTGTGACACAGTGAAAAAAGGTTTATGAATGACAACCAACTCCAGTCCTTGGGGATACAACTGTTATATGAACACGGCTAAACATTCATCACACAGTGACAGAGCAGTGCACAGAGCCACAAACAAAACAGAAATTTTCCTTTCCTCTGACTGAATCTACTTGTGAGCTGCAAAATAACAACCTGAGCCCACTTAGTAAACAAGGGATGGATGCCAAACAATGTCATTAACCAAACAACAGCAGAATCAGCAAATCTGTCCTCCAAAAACCCTTTCCCTGTGGTAAGTTAGTGCACGAGGGAGGCACAACAGCCAAAGTAATTATTTTGGGTGATACACTGTGCTTCCAGTAATTGCTTGTACTGGTGTCTTGGAGAATTTGAAATGACGGCAGCAGCTGTATTTTATACTGCAAGCAGGTACAGTAGAGCCTCCATTTATAATTTATATCCATTTGCTTTTTTCCAATTTTTTTTGTATTAAAACTTGTAGTATCTTGGCTTCAGAGAGCGTGTTCCTTGTTTGGGGGAGTGTACTCAGTCTGGCTGGGATAGATTTATCTTTCCCCATAGTAACCCAGATATAATGCTGCACTCCACACTTGTAGCTGGAACAACATTGATCTAGCACCAGAATTTCATGTAGTGATGAGCAGTGATTGCATAGAATCAGGACTCTCTCCAACTACTCCCCAAAGTCAATAGGCTGGGGGACAAGAGGTGGGGAATGGATACTGACAGGGCAGCTGACCTTTTCAGGCTGAAAGAGCTGAGGCTGTTAAGCCTGGAGAAGAGAGAGGTGCAAGGTGACCTGATAGCAGCTTTTCAATATCTAAACAGGAAAGAAGACGACAAACTCTTTAACAGGGTCTGTGGTGATAGGACAAGGGGAAATGGTTTAAAGCTTAAAGAGGGGAGATTTAGGTTAGATATGAGGAAAAAGTTTTTCACATTGAGGACGGTGAGGCACTGGCACAGGCTGCCCAGAGAGGTGGAGGATGCCCCATTCCTGGAGATTTTCAAGGTGAGGTTGGATCAGCTCCTGAACAACTGGATAGAACTGTTCATGTCCCTGTTCATTGCAAGAGAGTTGGACTAGATGACATTTAACATCCCTTCCAACTCAAAGGATTCCATGATTCTGTGATTCTAAATCAACAAAAGGGACATTCTGTACCATGGCATGCTGGGTAGGTGCTTGTTATTGCAGACTGAGAAAGGGTAGTGACCTGGGATATTTTGTTTATGGTTTTCATGTTCATGTATGTGGCTGTATATTGTCCTGAAAGACATGGTATAATATATAGATTAAGCATCACCACTCTTCTCAATGTGGTATTTGCAAGCATAAAATGTCATTCATTTAAATTACCTACTTTTCATTAAAATGATAATCTCTAAATATTGTTTAGACCTTGAATAATACTTCCCTAGTTGAAATTTATTGAGTATTGCTCCAGCTCCACCTACTAGGTGAAGGACTATAATAACAAAAAGTAATGCATCAGAGCTATGATAAAAAGCACATACTTTTTATGATCAGATACTGCAGCTGTTATATGGAATATTTGTTCAGAATAAAATTGACAGGCTTAGTGAATCACTGAGCTCTGCACTTCTTCCAGTCTCACTCCAGGATGCTATGATATGCCTGTATACACGTATAAATAACCCTGACATAACATCTGCTCTTCTCAGGTATGGGGAGGAATGTCAGGACAGATGTCAGAAAAATTTAGCTATTACTAAGGAGCTACTTAGCTAAGGAAAAAAAATTGCTCTTATTTCCTTTCTAGAAATGGATGAATATACTCACCACCAACAGCCCATGATTTTCTTAGATCTTTTCATTCCACTAGACACAAAATAATATCTGTGGATAATCCTTACTCAGTCAGGAGGATTTCACTACGTGGGCTGTTCAGATCCTTTATGCAGCACATGGATCAGATTTTGCCTTTGCATCCCTGAATCCTACAAATGCTTTCCATCTACAAATATCATCACTGGCCAGTGCATTTATTTTGTACCAGGCAACTTCCAGCTGATTTACAATGAATACTGAATCCAATCCTACCTAAAGAATTCAGTCTGCTGTCTGCAAATGAAGAGAAGTCCTGAGTCTTTAGCTGTGGAGGTTCTTAGTAGTGGACATGGCTCTTCTGGTGGTACCTGTATAGCCACCACCAGTCCCAGTTCATCTTACTGAGGGATCTGAGATGGGCTTTTTGCTACTGCTGTGCAGCACGTGGATTTAAGTCCCTATTTCTCTGAGTGGATGCTATGTTTAAAAGCCAGACAGAGTTACAGTCCAGAATACACATAAAATAGAGAATGACTGTGCTTTATAAAGTTAAAAAAAACAATAATGCAAACATGCCAAAGTAGGAACAAGTCCAGATGAAAACCTGCATTTGAGCAGAGACTCTGGCCTTATCTGTTGGCCAGCTTCCCCCACTTTAATAGCTTTCCTTTCTATTGTGCAAGCTACTAAATTTATTGCAGCAGTTTCTGTAGCTGTCACAGAATGGCAGGCATTTTTACTCCTCAGGGATAATATTCATTCTTCTGCCCATCTCTTAATGTATTCATACAATTTCATACAAAAGTTTAGCTTAGTTACCCTTACAACATCCCTGAGAGGTAAGCAAGTACAGGGAGATGAGGAAGAACTTTATCCATTTTATAGGAGAAGTGAGACCAAGAAGAGATAAAAGACAGCTGGACTTTTACGGCATGTAAACATCTACTGCTCATTTAGAAGAAAAATAAAACCTCTGCAGAATCTTTTCTTATTCATGCATGTAAGCCTTGTTAGTAGATTGAGGAGGTGAATGCCAACACGCCACCTTCAACCTCAATAACAGGCTTCTTCTGGGGATGGCACAGTGCTCCTTCTCCAGACAAACAGGGCTTTAGTCCTAACTAACAAAGATACTAGTGGTTTTCCATTCTTGGCCCATCATCGCCAACAGACCTGTAATATAAAAGATTCTCACTCAAAGGGTTCAGAACATATCATAGCATCATAGAATTTTGGAATGGTTTAGCTTGGAAGGCCTCTTAAAGGCCACTGAGCTCCAAAATATTCTCATGGATGGGGACACCCCCATTAGATCGGCTGCCCAAAGCCCTATCCAACCCGGCCTTGAACACCTCCAAGGATGTGGCACCCACAGCTTCTCTGGGCAGCCTATGCCAGTGCCTCACCACCTTCTGAATAAAGATTTTTTTCCTGATGTCTAATCTAAACGTACCTCCTTTTACTTTGAATTCATTATCCTTTTTTCTGTCTTTATACTCCCTCATAAAGAGTTCCCCTCCAGTTTTTCCCATATGTTTCCTTAGATACTTCAAGGCTGCAATAAGGTCTCTCCAGAGCCATCTCTTTTCTAGACTGAAAAAAAAAAATAATCAAACAAAGCCTCTCTTCGTATCACTTTCCCTTCCAAATAAATCAACACTGATGTTTATACACAGGGCTGGCTTCTCTAGATAAAACTTGATAGTGAAGGAAACAATTTAATAGAGTAAAGGAATGTAAGAAAAACAGGCACAAGATGTTCAGAAGTAATCAACAGCATTCAATCTTCATGTGAAGGGAAACCTGATTCATTTTCTTTTGCTAAAAGGAATTTTTAATTGTCCAAACAAGACATAGTTTCCTTCAGATTAATTATCCCCGCATATCTTTATATAAAAGGTAGTGTCAGTAAACAGCACTCTGAGGGTTTGCTTTATCAGCATAATACGGATGGTTTTTGAGAGTGTTGATTCTTGTGGAAGAACTGAACAAAATTTGTCTATTAAATAGCAAAGGCATTTTGATAATAGACTGTAACATTCTATTTATCAGCACAAAGCTCTTTTTTCTTTCAATTCAAATTTTATTGTGTAGCACAGGTGACAATTATACAAAAAGAGGAAGATAATAGATTTGACGAAAGTAAGTGCAAGAATCCCGAATTTCAATTTTTCTGATTTTGTGTTTTGGTTTAGGTTTTGTTTTGAATGAAGGCATGAGCAGATATTTCCCACTGGATAACAAAACCTCGATTTACAACAGGCATCTGTGCTTATCCTCTTATTGCTTCAGTTTGCCTTTGAGGATGTTTTTTTTTTGCCTATTTGAACTTTAGAGATACCAAAGAAGAACTCTTTAGAATCCCTCAAATAAATATTAAGCAAAATTCTGCCCAGAGGTCAGTTTCAAGATTTTGCCTAACTTGAAGAGCACTTTTCAGTCTACTATATATTAGTCTTCTGTACAATTCTAGGTGAATAGGCTCTAATAATACAGCAGGCATGTTTTTGTTCCAAGAAATGACCATCATCAGCTTACAGCTACTGCCTGTTCTTCACATGTTGACTTTGGCCTGAAAGGTACTTTGGAAATAGCTCACAGAAAAGATAGAAAGCCTTCAGTTCTTACACCCCTGCTGTTTGACTGAGATGACATGACCAATATGGTGGAGATATTAGCATTGCTTTCAGTTGCATCCTGTTATCTGCGTAACAGAAAGCAGCATTACAGTTAATGATGGCTCATTAAAACCTTGCATAGTTGCATAGGATATTTCCATTTTTATGGGCATATGGTGTCACTGCTGTATACATTTATCCCATTTACACTAATAACAGTGCCACTGCAGTCAGTAAACGCACGACTACTTTCCGATCAAAAAGAAATAGCGATGCAATATACCTCATTTTTGTGTTCTGTTGTAACAGGGTGATAATGATGTATGAAGGTAATAGTCAAAATCTATTTACAATTTAAGTTGAAGAGCTGAGCTGGATAAATGTTACTGCTCATAAAATTAGTGAATTATTGATTTCTGAAAACAGGTAAGGTAGTTTTGTTTATTAACATTCCTTTAATGGCTGGTGATTCTGCTGTTCTTTGTATTATAAAGTCACAACACATGGCAATTCATTTTCCAGAGAATTTATACTCTGAACAGGAGGAAATGTAGGATTTTCTGCAAATCCCTATGGGAACACTAAACTCTGCATGAAGTGACATTTGCAAGTTCATAGAGGCGAGGAGGAAAGCTACTTTTATAAGTAGGACTGAACTGAAATCTAACTCTGTACCTTAATTACTGCATTAACTGTGCTTTAACATTTAAACAATTACTTTTTCTGAAGTACGGGACATCAAAACAGTGCACAATAAGTGTGTAATAGATTTTAAGTGAAGAACCTCAGTTTCTTGCCATGTGCTTGGATTACCACTACCTATATTAAAGGAGACCTGACAAATTCTATTAGGTTGTTGTGGGTTTTTTTTATCCCATTCTTAGAGCAAACAAATTTTAGGACATGGTTTCTCTTGCCCAAGTTGCCCTTAGGCTGAATCTTTTTGAGAAAACTTTAGCTAGAAATTGCCCCCATTTCCGTGGGAACAAAAAGAAAGAGAGAAGTATTTTTTGTTTTGCCACAGTCAAAAAATAATTACATCTGTTCCACTGACAAACTGCCATACCACTGCAGGTGGGAAGACAAACTTGAAGTTGGGTCCTCCATTGTGAAGAGCATACCTTATATTTACCTGATAACGGATGATTTTTTAATTCAGTTAATGCATGCTCATGAAAAACTTATTAGAGTTTGGAAGCTGAAGTATTTCAAGAGTTTGTGTGACCTGAATGTAGCCCTTTCCTTTATCTTCTCAAGAGATGGTGGAGGAATGTCTCCAGCAGACTTTTTACTAGGCAATGGTGATGCTTGTTACTGGTGCCTGTAGATATTTCTGCCCCCAGAAACTGATCATTTTCCACCCCTCTTTTCTTTAAAATCTCAGATGTTACTGCAGAATTCTTTCTCATAAAGAGATAATGCACTACTGCATTTTCTCCTTTTCAAGACACTATCCTCCCTTGAAATGAATGCTCAGTGAAAGCACCCATTTTTGTCTTCCAGAAGAACGATTTAAATTTCTTTCTGCTATTCTTTAACCTGCTCCAGAGATTGCGTGATAAAATTCATTATGGGTGTTGTCATTTTGTCTTTCAGTTCTACATTCACAAATAAACTTTTCACTGCACAATCAGTGCAAAATACATTCTAAAGATGATTTCACATGATCAGAGGCAGCTCATTCACGTGCAGGAGTAAAGCATTTTGATGAGAGAAAAGTATATGTCTACTGTTTGGAAGTAATACCATATCCAAGACAATGCACACTATCTATTATTACCTGATTAACAGGCTCTCCCACACAAAATAACAAAGATACAGTGCTTGGCAGTTTTGTTATTTTGGGCACACACTCCTCCACGTGATACAGATATGTCAGCCAGTGAGATGTGCTCTCACACACACTGTTTATACTACTTGATTCATGTTACCTGTCTAGATTTCCAAAACAACTTTTTTTTCCTTTACTGCTGGCAGCATTGAGGATGACCCTGGAGGAAACATTTTATGAACTATCTTTCAGTTGCTTCTTGTTATTCTGTGTGTTTAAAACTGCAGTTTATACCACATCTTTTCAGTGATCAGACTACAAGGTCATGCCCCTGTATGTTTCACCTTCATAGAAAAAAGCTACACAAACACTTCTGATAGAATGCAACACCTGGTAGAATAGCAAAATTTTTTAATTCTCTTTTCCTTTTTTCCAGTGTTTTAAAATTCATATACATGCTTCCAAAGACCCATTTGGACCATTCACACTAGACATATGTATGCAGCTCTCTTATCCAATAAGTTATCTTGCAAAAGTAGATAGTCCCATGTTATATGGTCATGTTTAAACCAGTTGCTCCACATAGATGGAGCACTGCTTTAAATTTTGAAGCCCTCATCCAAGCTTCCCTGAATCCAGTCTTATGGAACCAACCAGACATAGAAAATCTGTGACTTCATTTCACTGTACATCTCTACCTAAACATCCTTGCTTCTTTGTTCTATTTATAAACAACACCATATTCATTCATTTTAACATTATGAGACGTATCCGAAAAACTAGCTCATATGTACCGCCATCCCTCATGCTCCTGCCAGTTCCTATGCATTTTTAAGCCCAGAGAATACTAATGATGTTGACCAAACACAACAAAGGATCATTCCCTGAATTTATTGTTTTCTCTTAGAAATTTAGACAAAGTCCCAGTGGTCACCTTTCCTTATAATAGATTACCCTTCATAAATTGAGCATGGAAATGAGATACTCATTGTCACCTTCTAGCCATTAAGCTCTCACCCATTGGTTGAGTTTGTTCTTCCTGGAATTGCACAGATTAGCCTCTTTTGAGAACAAGACATTTCTGCTCTTTGAGAGTATCTTTCTCAACTCCTTCCGGCTGAATTTGAGATGGGCTTGTACTAATGGCAGCACCTTTCCATCTTTGTCTCTGGTTCCAGTCACAGATTGTCATTCTCTGCTCTGAAAAGGGCAACAAAGAATCTGATGGATCATTCTACCTCTGAAGTGAGGAAATACCACAGAGAGGAGAAAAAGTTGGCAAGTACTGTCACTCCCAGGCCTGTAATCCTTCTGCTTGAGTACAAAAGGCTGCTGCGCACAATGGTGATAGACCTGTCATTTGGCTTCATTTCAGTTGCTGTCATCCAAGGAGATGAGGGCAGTCTAGAACATATGGGACCTTTGACAGAGGGAGTACATTCCTTATTTGCAGGTTTAACAGTTCACCCAATCCTCTCTAGCCAAGAGCTTAGCTTAGAAGTTATGTCTAGTTTCAAAGTCTCATCTACTGATTCATCCCCTGCCTAATTTTTTGGTTCATCTGTGGCATGTTTAGCCTCCTGTGCCCAGGTTTCAGTCTTCACAGTTATAAAATGTGTTAGTAAATTCTTGATGTGAAATCCACAGTACTTCCTGGCCTGCATTTCCTGACCATAGAGTATGTAAGCAGAACCATCTGTACTGAGGCTGAGTCTCACTGATACTCAGGAGTCACTTAGCAGGGCTAAAAGAGAGAATATTCAAATGCTGGCAGTATAATATTTTTCCAACCACATAACCCATCCTATCTGGGCTACCCAGCTGAGTAGAAAGATGAGACAATGGGTCATTCACTTTACCTCAATCTGCTGAACAAGAGTTAACCCATCTGACTAGGAATGATTGTAAGGGTAGCCAGAAAACCTCCTTACAGTCCTTCAAGCTCTCTAGAATCCTTTTGACTGCTCTTTGGATAACCACCCATGATTATCCCTGAAGATCCATTATGAAGATACCAGGACCTCTTTCAATTCATTTCTTGAAAATTCTTGATAACCTTATCAGCTATTATTAAGGCCTTGAATCAATTAATTCCACTTGCAGTTCTTTTAAACTCCACTTGGCCAGCAAAAGGAAAATAAGTCTTCCAACTGTATTGTTAACTTTCACAGACCTCTAGGGTATATGGAATTAGATGTATTTATATGTACATCTCTTTTTTTTTTTTTTTAAGAATTATTGTTTTTTATCTGTTTGATACAAAAGCTATTGGATTCATAGAAATATTCTCTATTCTCTCTGCAGTCACAGGACAACCATGGTTTCACTTTGTGCTGGCTGGACTACTTATTCTTGCTGGTAGGAGACAAGACTTATCAGCCAATGATCAAGTACATGTTGAAAGGGGTTGAACGGTGCTGAACCACCATCTTATGTCTGCCTGTCTTGGTGCCCAAGCGTAAAGAACATTCATTTTCCTGATCCTTCTGCTTTATGTTCTTCTGGGTTTCTACCCTCTACTCCTTCTCAGTGATGCCCTCTTTCTAACAGGTAACTTCTCTTGACATCATTTGGTATACTAAACAGGTAAGTTATGGTGGATGTCCAGAACAGAGAAGATCATATCCTCTCACAACACTGTAAGCCCTGCATTATCACACAGTTTGAACATTTTGAAATGGGCAAAGCAAGTTCAGATAACATAAGCACAGAGACAGAAAATTTAAAATACAGTCAGAGGCCTAGGTAGCAATGTTTCCTTCTAAAGAAGGAATTTTAAATGAGTATTTGACTAACGTTTCCAGACTGGTTGAATGCCAAAACACGGTTTTTATAACCTTTACACCTGAACTATGCAATTGTTGTGTGAATCAAAAGAAAAATCAGTGACAGAAATGAACAAAGAAAATCTGTCAGTTACGTGGAAAGGGGAAAGATTTACGTTGTGAATAAGACAGAAAAAAGAGCTGAGGAAGTTCAAATGAAGCCAAAAAATAATAATAATAGTGTTGAAATTAAATTATTTCCCTAGGTTGAAAAGACATTTCAGTTATAATTAAAAAGCCTCTACGCATGTGAACTGCTGTCATCTAGAAACAATTATAATCCTTCAGTGGCTGAGAAAACAGATGCAGTCCCTCTGTATGGTTAAATTAAACCCAGTTCTTTCTCCCCCTTTGATAAGACATCCCAAAATGAGCCAATGTACACAGCTATTACACACTAATTAGTGAGACACGGCACAGTCTCAGATTACCAAGCAGCCACATGGCTGCAGCCCATTTCTGCCTGCCTATCCGTCCCGTCGCATCTCATTTCATAACAGCAGATTCAAATAGCTGTGCAACAGCAGCCACAATGGTCTAAAGAGGCAAATTTCATAGAGGCACGAAGTACCTTTTATTAGCCAGTTCATATCACGGCAATAATTGATTAATCTTTCCATCTCTTTAATCTTTCCCCAAGATTTGTGCACCTAACATCTTGTCCTTTTTCCCAGCTACATCTCGTACCTGAATAAAACATTTGTTCTCTTTCTACAAACTCTCTTCCTTTAAATCAGGTCCAGGACAGTCTGAGGCCATTGACTCCCTGTTCAATCCATGGGGAAAGAGTAATTATACTGCAGTTTTAGTGACTTTTATGATCAGAGGAGGAGAGCTGAACTACTACTCTACATTTTTTTTGCATTTCAAAGGAAAATATCTTCCTGCACTCTGACAATATTGAAATAGCCTCTTGGCTGTCAGAGCTGTCCGTAGGACTATCATTTTGTAACACAGACTACAGAAAGTGAAACAAGATGACCCTGAGATGGGAGCAAGGGCCTAAAGTCATTTCCTTTGCACCGTAAAGATGCTGAAAAGACCAATAATTGGAAACTGCACTAAAGAGGTTGATAATAATGATTCACCTCTCCTGCCAATGCGATAGCTGTAGAGTTACCTCTGAGGTCATTAATTAGTCTATTTTAAATGAACCTTCCTCCATGTAACTTAATCTCACTAAACTTTGTAACTTCAGCCTTGTCTACATTTCAGGCATATGGCTTTCCCTCAATGAGGCTGTTAGCATGATAATTCCTTTCTTGCCAACAGCGATCAAGAAGTAATAAAACAATTTAAAATCCTTATTCATACATTAGATTTTCCTATCAAAAAAAGAAAGATACATTTGCATCTTAAATGTAGATTATTAAAAAGCTGCTGATTTCAGTACATTGACAAATTTAGTAAAGAACACAGTGTGCTTGCTTCTAAGGCTCATCTCTGCTTTGCTTCTTTTCCAGAGGCTTAGAAAGACAGAGTTGCTTAATGAACCTTTGTTAATATGCACATTTATATGATATGATTGGCCCCTGCAGCATCCTAGAAAACCTGTGAAAAGACAGCTGTTGGAATTACTGAAAACCTCTCACTAATTGGAATTATTAATTGTTTACAGTAATATTTACCACAAAGAGAAAAAAAAATACGGGCTGTGATAGAAAATCCCCCTAATTTCAGAGCAAGGCAGGCTGCTAATAAAATGACAGTAATATCTGTTAAATCACACATGATCAAGTTTTGTGTACTTTTTTTGTACCAGTCCTACAGGCAAGATCAAAGCATGTGTTTCCAACGAGATGTCATGTACTTCTGGAGCCCTTTCTTCTAGGTGCTGGACATCCTGATAGGTAGTGCAAGAGTGCAGTCTGCTCTGTGCAAAGGCTGCCTGAGGAGAGGAAGTGTTTTGCTTTGCTTTTTAAATCAAGGGACCCAAACTTCAGAGTGCTGAGGGCTGCTTTGGCAATCTACCAAGAGCCTCAGGGCTGCCCCTAATCTACATAGACATTTGCATAAGTGCTTTTTGCTGTGATTTTTTATTTGTATTTTTAATCAAAAAGAGTGCATCCTAGTTGTTGTTTTTTTTTTTTCTCCTTAAGTTTGAGACTCTCAGAAGTGTTCTTGGCATGCTGGTATGGTTTTTACATAGCAGACATCCTTAGCGTAACTCACACATTGTGCTTTGAAAGAAATAAAGCAGTGTACAGCACCAGTGCTCATCCTCCACTACATGCCAATCTGCTTTGGTACTGCTCTCCTTTGGAGAAAATCCCCTTGGGTAGCCCAAGGGGAGATTTTCAGTGTTTTTTGATGTGCAGGGAATCACACTCAGGGGCAGTGAAACAGCCCTTAAAAGCAAGATAGGGGTGAATGCTGTAAGATGTACCACAGCTTAGAACTGCATATTCAAAAGTTACAGGAAAGTGTGTGGGGCTTGAGAGGGTTTCAGACATTTCAGAAGTTTTGGGTGTTTCTATGCCAATATATTAGTGGTACTGTGGCTTAAAGTAAGGAAAATACTTTTCAACAAAATCCCCTACCCCTAAGAAATCTAAGCATATAAATCAGCTGCTCAGATTGTTTGCTGGAGATAGGATTTGTCTATTAGCCTATGTTTGCTTTTATCTTCCAGAAGAGATTATTAGAAACTGCTTGTTGATTGTGTGCTTCCTTCCCACTATGTAATGTAGGAACAGCTCAAGAAAATTGTCTCATGAACTTTAAATATTGGACAAAATATGATTTCATGTCTGCTGAATTCAATGAAGTGCACTGTGATAAGCACACTGTAGGAAGTTCCATATCACTGAGATCTACTGAGTCTCTGCTAAATTTAAAATAAGTCTTTGCATTGTGGGGCCTGCAATGTAAAGGTACTGTGACTGAGTTCTGGCACTGATTTCTTTAGTGACATCTAACAATTCTCTGTATTGAAAACTGCCGCCTCCATTACTTGCCTAGCAATAAACTACTCATATTTTCTCAGATTCCCACAGCTTCCAGTAGGAGAGACCCTGTATTTTCTGTAATGCAAGGGCCCCTCAGTACATGGAAGGAGGAACATTCCTAGCAAGTTGTTAGGAAACAGATTTTGGCAGTAATGGGAACAAGGGGGAACATGACCTGCTTAAGTTCAGTGACAAACTGTGTCCTTGCCTTCCTGCAGCCCTGGAAATTCTTCCTACTTTTAAGTACAGCCCAAAGCCATGGTTTTATTCAAATGTAGCCAGTGGGAGAGGTCTAGATAAGGCAAGACTTCGCACATACCATAAAAGCTCCATAACTACTTGAGTAAAATGAAGAGATAAGTAAAAGAAAAGGATTCCACCAGTGACTGTAATTCCATGTCATACTTCAACAAATTTTGTAGTTTGAAGGCAGGCAGCAAGGTGATTAATGTTGAGAGATCTCTTGGAAGTGATGACACATTTTGTTTATTTAAAAGAATATTTTCAAGGTCAGTCTCCCTCCATTGCTTTCTCACAGTGGTACACAGTTCGCAAGCCCCTGAACACCCAGCAGCTCTGCAGACTATCTGACCTTGCCTGAGGAGGACGTCTTCCACAGCACAGGAGGAACAGTGCAGCTGTCTGAGGAACCTCCTGCCATTCCTGAGCAGCCCCATGTGCAAGGCCAGGAGACTGTATCTACCAGATTGGTGTCCCAGGAGAAGGCACGATCTCCCCAGAAAGAAACACTCCAGCCTCAGAATTTTTTTTATGCATATTCAAGGTGAAAGCATATTCTTAATGGTGCTGAAAACAAACCCTACACAAGCAATCCTATAGAAATACACAGAGATAACTGTTTCAGATGAGGCTCCAGGAATACTGGGGTTGCGGAGTGGGTCTATAAACCAAAACAACATGTGCCATGAGAGTATACAGCTGAAGAAATATATCTAACACAAAAAGCTCAATTGTGTACATATTTCATAAGGGGCTGTTTCATAATCAGTTGGGAATAGAAAGCTGGGAGGACCCAAAGATAATCACCCATGACTCTTGATGACATAACACTTATGTTCCTACACACTGGCATGTGCAGACAGACTTTTCTCTCCTAAGAGGCTGCTGGCACATGCTGGTTTGCATGAGGCAATACATTGCAAGCAGACATGAATGACAATGTTGCTGACAAGCCTGACAACCTGGAACCCACGAAGTTTGAGATTATTCTGCCAACAGAGATACCATGGAATCTCTCTTTTCTCAGTCGCATGCCTCTTCCTAAAGATCAGACCCTGATGGGCCTGAAAAACTCTGAGAGGTTCTGTGATTTGAGGTTTTTCTTGGCCCTTAGAAATCTGTATTCATAAAATTGTTACTGTCTTAACTGTTCCTCTCTGAGAAGGAATCAAATTATATATGGGAGCCAAGTGAGTTTTGGCAGGCATTTTTAAGGGAAGGAATGGCTATACCAGGTACATTCCATACAATCATTTTGGGTAGAAAGCCTCCATGAGCAAGCTAGATGTAAATATAGTTTTATATCTACAGGTGCAGACCACCTATTTAAAGCTTGTCCAGTCTGAAGGAAGTGCAAGACTTCATCTTAGTTAACTCAAAATTGAATATAATGAGTGGATTTCACTTTATTTGCCCCATTATTTCCCTCAAGTGTGCAAAGGTACTCCTGAAAACCAGTAATTTTTTGTCCTTAATATAACCATTACCTGTTGAGGTTACCTTCACATTCCTTCTTTATCTCACATAGAGGCTCTTAGCAGTTTCACCTCCCCCTCTTTAAACTTGAGGCTGCTTTTCTGCCCTTCTCACAGATAATAAATTATTTATCTCCATTGGGATACTTGGTTCTCCTAGACGAGCTGAGGCCTATGGCCCTACGGATAAGTCCCTCTCGTTTATTGCTCCTCACATTTCCCTTCCTACAAGGGAGGGGAGCAAACTGGCTGCCTCTTCTGCATTTGCTTGGCTTCTGGCCATGCAGCAGAGCATTTTAGCTTTAACAATATATTCGCTATCCACAGCACACCATTTTGCATTCAATTGCAGCTTGTTTTGTTGGCAAATTAACATTGCAACACCACAATCTACATAGAAATCAGTAACAGATTTATTAGCCATCCACCTTGCCTTAGATTGTAATGGCTCTGATCTCATCCTTGGAAGACCAAAAGAATAAATCTCAGATGTCTTGCAGGTTGTGACTTCATTTTTTACTGGATTTAGGAGGCAGAACAGATTTATGAATACTTCAGCAGTCCAGATTAAAAGCTGGAATTCAGTGGTATTAACATTTGGTCTGTTGTATAGGGCTGTAGCAATCATCCATATTGATTAAGGATCTGGATGGTGTTTGTATGCTTTCAGTTAAGTATTTCTTTACTTTATGTTCTAGCACAAATGCAAGAGAATATCTCCATAAATATGTTAAGAACTGTATCCTATGGTATTAATAATACATTCACCTCTAAGAATTAGTATTAACCACACTTTAGTAGTTAAGTGGCTGTGGATTTTAACTTTCTCTATTTGAGAGCAAGAATAATCCTTTCCTGGTAGGAAGAATATATGATTTGTTACAGTGAAGCACACCAGTGTTTATTGTTGTCAGGAGAACCCTCCTAACCCCTTTAAATTATACGTTATAGGAGCTGCTTTGAATTGAACCTATTTAAAGAGAAATCAATGTTTCACTTATTATCTGGCATTTGCACACAGTACCAATCACATGCCTACCACTACAAAACCCTGTTCCTACCCTTAGGGTGCTTTATTATACCTATTATTTAAATTTTGTTTTAAAACATGGTCAAAATATTCTGAGCTTTCTGAATATGTCTAAAAGGTGTATCTGAGAAAAATTATCATGGAATATCTTGAGTTGGAAGGGACCCATAAGGATCATGAAGTCCAACTCCTGGCTCCACACAGGACCACCAATAAGTTCTCCATCACTATCCCTAACAATTTCATGGTATTGCATCCCAGATGGATATGCAAGATTTTAAGAACAGAAGAGGTGCAAAACCTAATTAATCCCCAAGGGAAAGAGAAGTAGAGTGAGAAGTTTCATAACTTAGTGCTAGTGTGAGCAGTCATTCAAGTTGCTTTGCTAGAGCTGATGTGATCTTGTAGCAGCCTGCAAAAAGCATCTGCACAACAGCATAATCTTGTCACACTATTATGATCTACACTATTTGTAGTGTTTGCATGGTGTAATTACAACTCATACACATTTCCTGTTTAACCCTATCTTTAGCCTCCATGGTCATACCTGGTTTAAGGTACAGAGAGGATAAGGTAAGCATTTACATGTTTAGCCATGGCACTGGAGTAGTGAGCAGTCTGAAAATACTTTGTATGACATTTGAAATCCTGGATGATATTCCTGAAGGGTGCTGGAAATAACAGCCCTGGACTTGAACCCCAGTTCTGAAAATTCTTATCATAGATGGAGAGAACAGGGATTGAAAAACTTATCCAGGGCATCTCCCTGCTTCAAGGTAGGGAAAACTGAACCCAAGTATTTCCTGACAGCTATTTGTCTCATCTATACTTAAAGACATCCTGTGCTGGAGACTGCACAGTCTTTCTAGGCAATTCGTTGCTGTGCTTCACTGTCCTTGCCACTGAAAGCATGATATTATCTGCCAGACGTTTATTTCACAGGGGATGGTTTCTTCCAGTCTTTAGTGTAGGATATGGGCCAAGATTGAGAGGTTCACCCTGAAAAGTTAATTCCCTAATATTCTGGGTTCCCTAAGTGACATTCCACTGTCTCTCAGTGAAGCAGAGCATATGCTGTTGAATCTGCGATCTCCAGCATGCATCACAGGAAGAGCAACAGAAGACTATTAGCAGAGACTCCAGTCCCCACCAAACATAGTATAAACAAGCTCTGAGCAACTAAAAACCTAGTAAACTACAATTACTCCCTCACTACTCTTCACTAAGCAGCCCACACCAGATTCCTCTGTGCTCTCCTATGAGGTACAGTGAAGAACACTGGTTCTTCTTGATATAAGATGTTGTTCTACATTTGTAACACTATGACTGTTGGACTCTTCAGTTGTTAGAAGATAGGGAAATAGCCTTGGAAATTTGTCAAGCTATAAATATCTTCCTTTTTGCCCAGAATTACCAGGATTATATGTAGTTTTGTACAGAAGGATTATTGCATGAATGGGTCTTAATTTTGCTCACTACATGTGTAGTTCTGTCATTTCTGATCCTCGACTAATAGTGATTTTATTTTTGTAATACAAGCATCAGCAGTTTAGAGATTATAAAAAAGCAACTGAAAGGTAAGAATTGATTACAGCCTATTTCAAAATGCCATGGATCTTGTGACCCCCAAAACCCTCTTCTATTTTAATTTCCAAACTGAGGGGGCAGGAAATTAAATAATGCATAACAGCCACATGTTGCTTAACCTTCTCCTGAGACCACTGTAACTGGGAGGATGAAATAAGCCCATTATCAGCAACAAAACAGTAAATCTATTTGGGAAGTTCTAATTGATCCTGCTCACCCCCTCCACTGGCACAGTGAGAATTACCATTTGCAAACTCTTCTTCTCTTAGTGCAGCTAATTTCATTCCAGGGTTTTGACCTGTGAAGCACACTGAATGTTTTGTAAGGACAATGAAGTACAAAGCACCATATTCCCTCCATTCTGTCAACTGCATCAACATGGCTGTGCATTATTAATTACTGATGACAGCCAATAAAAATCAAGTAAGCACATGTACAAATATTAACTGATGAAAATAAAACCAAATGTTTTAGTAGGTCTTGACTGCCTTGATGTTGTTCTACTGTCACATCAGCCTATCCTCACTAGGGAAAAGACACTAAGTTCCACAATCTCTTCAGTAAGATATACAAAGGGTTTATTCATAGGTAATTATTTACAAATTCCCTACAACCGTGCTGCCTCTAGTTTCTTTTTTACTAACCTAATAAAAGATATTATCTAGAGAAAAGCTCAGGATATACAGCAGTTAAATTTATATGTGTTTTTCTAGTATGACAAATATTTTGTTATAGTTTGCTAGCAATTATTCAGAATAACGCAAACAGCTTGGGATGATTGTAGCCTTGTGAATTGACATTTGAAATATTTATAAGTACAGCCATGCTGCCATATGGGCCCTCTTTGGAGTTAGTCACTGCATCCTACTGCTTCTGCAACTCAGGTTCACATCCTAGTGCTGTCTGTTTCTGTCACTTGCACGTGCACAGCTCTGGGCACCACTCCTTGAGCCACAGCTGGCAGCCATGACAAAGAAAGCAAAGGCTCACCATGCACATTCTTTGCTGAGGCGTTCTGCAGACCCCTGCTTAACACTTGCATGTGCTGTTTAACATAGCACACTTTATACACAGCATAATGGATCCCCCTGAAAGTAAGTTTTAAATGCAAAAATACCCATCACAGATCTTTCATTTTGAATGGTGTTATTATACAGAGGGCATCTTTCCTTGACCTGCTGGTTTACAGGGTCTCTCCTTATCGTGTAAATGTGTACAATGGCCTGATTAGCAAAAGCAGGATGTGTCATGTCATTGTTTCCTCCTAAAATGAGTTTTTCCTCTCTTCCATTCAACAGCTTATGAATAAATAGCTGGTATTTATCCATTCAACAGGGACATGCATCTGTGTAGAACTCTTATTGCCTTCCCTGAAATTACATTCAATGAAATGATGACAGGGTCTGTTCTGAGCAGAGCTAGGCACTAAAACATATATGTAGTATTCTTTGAGTAATTAGTGGTATCTATGAAGTCTTTGATGACACAGAAGGTGGTGAAAATTTCTCCTAGCTAGTTCTTCAAGGTCAGGGAATTCAATCAAATGCAAAAATCATTCAAGACTATAGAAAAAAGGGAAAAATAAAGAAAATTGAAAAAAGAGGACGGAAAAGAAGAAAGAAGAAATAATATTTTCTACAATCATGAAGATACTCTTTTCGTTCTAAATCATCATTAAGGTAGTAGAGAGCAATATTACTGATGTATTTTATGTCTGCACAGGAGAACAAACCCCTGAGTATTCCCAAGCTCAGTGTATCTACAAAGGGGAAGGAGGAAAGGGAAAGAAAAATGTGTTTTTTTGGCTAGATCTGGGGAATTGCTTCAGGCAAACCAGGTGAATAGCTTAGAGAATCAAGCTCCCCAGAGCATCTTTTTTCCTCTAAGAAGTACAAAGAACTTCACAGCTCCACTGACAACTTCAGTCTCCCCTCACCTGTCTGGTGCTCACAGCAGTGAATGTAAGCATTATGGGCTGGTGTTGGACAACTTCCTAAGTGAGGCAACAGAAGTGAATGAAAGCTTTATCAAAATGTCTTCAGCCATAGAACAGTCAGAGGGAACAGTCATGGTAGGAAACAGAGCTCCTTTCTTTCTGTTTGCTTCTGCTTTGCTATTCACCTCATGCTTATTGTTCAAAATAATCTTGGCAAAAGGCCTCCAGAAAATGCTCAGGAAAGGTCCTGATAGATCTCAAAGGTCAGGCATGTTTGCTTTTTAAATGCATTTTGAGGGGAACTTGTCAGAAAAACAGTGTTTTTGTCTTTGTCCATGTTTTGTTAGATGCTTATGCAATTTCTCTAACTTTAATTAAATACAAGCATACTGAGGGCAGTAAATGAACACAGGTTCTTTTCTGGTACTCTCCAGTCTCACTGGATATGCTACAAACTGAAAAGGCCTTGAGCTTGTCTACTGAAATAGAGAAGAAAAATGAAAAATATGGGCTTTGTTCAGAATAGAAAGCACACGAGGCTCAAAGCACTAATGCACAGAAGGATTAGGACACACAGTGTTTCATTTGTCACGGTCTTCTAAGCTTAGATCTGAACAAACCCTTAGATGACTCCTACTCCTTAGCTTAATGGAATTTCCAGACCTCCCTCCAATTCATACATAAAAGTATGAGACAGAAAGGCATGTATGAAGACACATGACTTCTTATCCTAGAAAATCCATCCCTTTGAACAAGATGGACTGTCGCAAGTCAATGGGACCAGACAGGCTCTACCGTAGGGTGCTAAGGGAGCTGGCAGGTGTGATAGCCGCTCTCTGCCATCTACCAGTGCTCCTGGTTATCTGGAGAGGTCCCAGAGCATTGGAAGCTTGACAGTGAGACTCCCATCTACAAGAAGGGCCATAAGGAGGATCCAGGGAACTACAGGCCTGTTAGCCTGACCTTGGTACCAGGGAAAGTTATGGAACAAAAGATCTTGGGTGAAATAATATGACATGTGTGGCATCCAGAGGATCAAGCCCAGCCAGCACAGGTTCATGAGAGGTCATGCTTGACCAACCTCATCTCCTTCTATGACTGGGTGACCAGACTGGTAGATGAGGGAAAGGCTGTTGATGTAGTCTGCCTAGACTTCAGCAAAGCCTTCAGCACAGTTTCTCACCGTATTCTCCTGTGGAAACTGGCTGTCCGTGGCCTGTACAGGTATACCCTTCTTTAGGTAAGGAACTGGCTAGAGGGACATACCCAATGGGTAGTAGCGAATGGAGTTAAGTTCAGCTGGCAGCCTGTTACAAGTGGTGCCCCCCAGGTGCCAATGCTGGGGCCCATCTTGTTTAATATCTTCATTGATGGCCTAGATTAAGTGATTGAGTGGACCCTCACTAAGTTTGCAGATAACACCAAGTTGGGAAGTGGTGTTCATCTGCCAGCTCCTTCAGCTTCTCCAGAAAAGTGCAACAAAACTAGTGAGGGGCCTGGAGCACAAGTCTTATGAGGAACAGACTGAACAATCCCAGCTTGTTTAGCCTGGAAAAGAGGGGGCTCAGAGGAGACCTCATTGTACTCTACAACTTCCTCAAAGGAGGTTGTGATGAGGAGGGGTTTGGCTTCTTCTCCCAGGCAGCAAACAGGACCTGAGGAAATGGCCACAAGTTGTACCAGAGGAGGTTTAGGTTAGACTTAAGGAAGAACTTCTTGTCTCAGAGAGTGGTCAGGCACTGGGATGGCCTGCCAAGGAAGGTGGTGGACCCACTGTCTCTGGCAGCATGCAAGAGGCATCTGGATGAAGAGCTATGAGATATGGTTTAGTAGCTTGTGTAGCAATGGTAATGGGAGGACAGTTGGACTAGATGATCTTGTAGGGTCTTTCCAAAATTGTGATTCTATGATTCTAAGCTGACTGTCACAAGAGAAGGGACAAATTGGGCTAGGTGCATATTCATTCCAGAAGAAAGGATCTATTACATAGATGGGATGCTAACCAGGTAAAGATGTGTGGGAAGACATGGAGGAAAGACCTGACAAACAGTGCTGGGTCTGGCTAACCTTCATCTTTTAGTAGCTCTGAGATGACACTGTCGGCCAGAAAGCTATGTCTGAGCTACATTAGCTATAAAATTCTCCCTCACTTTCCCAGACAAGCCACACTGCACTGTTGGACAATATCCAAGCTCCTGTGTTCCAGGATTCTGCAAAGTTCATGGCAGCTCCTGGTGGCACAGTTTCCACAACTGTTCATCCTATCCATAGCGTGGCTAACAAAGCCTTCTGGCACTCCTTACATTGGCCAGCTGGCCTGTTCTAACCTGTTCTTATTGCACATTAGGCACAAAGCAGCTTAGGGAAGGAGGGTCCCAGGAGGTGATTCTTATAGAGCTGAGACCACCAATAATCTTTAGAAATATCTTAAGCTGGTGTAAGCAGCTTCATAGCAGTTTCATAGTGACACCAAAATGACTTCCATTTTCATGTGCAGTGGATCCAAAGACTGAGTCATTCTCACACCAAAGCACATGCACAGGAGTTTACAAAATTTTGCATTTATCATAATTCTCCAGACCATTTAGATAGAAATATAATGATCTTAACATTGTTCTCTTTGTCGTAAGGTTGGAGTGACCCCAAAAAGCACGTGGAACTCCAGTGGTGTAAAAATAGTGGAAGCCAGATAAAAAAAAAAAAGAAAAATCAGGAATCAAAAAGTCTCATTGATCATAGCTCAGTGATCTTACTACTACCCTTATCAAATATTAACAGTGATGACTTATTTATAGGGCACTGACTGTAAGCTAGGTGCAAGAGGATAGGCGTAAGTCCCACAGAACTAACAAACTAAATAATAAATGCATATCATTCTAGAAAAATAAATTATAAATTTCATATTCTAAAGTTGCCTCATTTCCACCACCCCCCCTCCCCCCCTCAGAGGTGTTTGCCCTCACTTTTTCTGATCAACGGGAGGGCTTGGTTAAAAAGAACAGATTAGAAATGAATGTCTTTGATGTTTACAAAGGCAATAGGTTTTTCACACCTTTCCAAGTGCAATTCAGCTGCAGGTAAAGAACTCGGCAGCTCGTGGAAGTGCTAATTAAAGCCAATAATAACATGAGTCACCTTCAACCCTGCTCTGAAGTGCCCGGTATTTATTTTGCCAGAAGGAGATGCTGTATCTCCAGGGCACTACATCTGAGGACCTCTCCTGTTTCAGGGATCAGTAGTGTAGAACCATTTGAACTGGAAGAGGAGGGAGGGAGCAAAGTTGTTTAAATCAATCTTTGTCATAGGATCCCACTGTATATTGATATTCTGAAGGTGAAAGGTTAATGTTATACTCGGGAAACCACTCATCCTCTAAAATACTGTTATTGTTTACCTTGCTGAAACCTATTTTTATATTTCCCAAGACATTTTTATTTCATTCCTGCTCAAGGTTGTCTTTACTGTGTTTTCATAGTATCACCATACAGACATAATCCTTTTCCAATCTGATATTGCAAGTTGTGATGGGAAACACCAGGTGTCTGGTATTCTTTTAAATAGAAAGATTAAGAGAAAGAAAAGTTATTAACTTCAGGCTACTTATTTTAGCAGAACACAAATTATCAGGGACTCCAATCAAGCACTGAAGTTGCAAGTAACAGATCTGTCAGAATAAACACTTGTCCCCAAGAATAATACATCTTGTCACTTTAGTGGCCTGGAACAGGTTTTCATTTATCCAGCCATTTTCTCACCACAGCAATTATAAAACGGTCAGTTTGAAGTGACATTGGCTTCTATTAATCTTATTCCCTATATTATTTTTTCCTTAGTCTTTGTACCTTCTGGTTAATATAAGAGCAAGGAAGTAAGGAGTACATAAATCTACAACAAAAAAATAACATTTCATCTGGACAACTTTGCCTATGCAATTCATTGCTGAGGAAGCTTTGATTGAAGTACTGAATGACTAGAGTGTAAATAACTGCCATGATAACACCTATGGAGAAGGTCAAGTTCTGACCTAGTCCTATGGTTTCAGAATGTAAGCAGCTGAGGTCCAAGCAAAAGCATCCTATGAGCCACCAGAGATGAGTTTGTTAAAAATTAGAACTATTCAAACCAACTAACTAGCTAGAATTCATCATTTAAAAGGAAAAAAATTTGTGATTACTGCTTAGTCTCCTGACATTCTCCAAAATGTGCACTACATCCAGAAACTTAAAGCACTGACCATGTATCTTCTTTGGTCTGCGCACTCAGGTCCTTTCCTCCTTCCCTTCCCAGAGCAGCACATCCACACACAGGTATGCAATACACACATTCATGCACATGTTAAATCCTTACAAAGCCAACTGAAATATATCTGTGCTTCTAATAATCACAGCAGGCAAAAATGTTGTTTAGTTTGAGTGCAAAACTGTGGAAACGGATGAAAATAAATCCAGTTTTATTTGCCAAATGGCAGAGTTTTTCCTGCAAGTCACTGGTGCTGAACCAATGTTTTATGGAGGGCAAGAATGAAGTGATACAGTCCTTGAACCAAATCCTGTTGGCCTCTGGGGTCTCAAAGGTGAAGGCCAGTAAATAGCCCTCTGCTTATTCTTAATATGAAGACTTCACTGACAGGAATAAGCATCCCATGGAAACTGTGTGGCCAATGGTTCCCTGGACAACTGCTGGTAAGTACAGCCTTTTATGAGTTGTTCGTTACATTCATTTCCACTGCTGAGAGACAGCCATTACTTCTCTCCCTACAACAGCAGCAGTTAAGTTTTATCATTCCTATTCCCAACTTCCCAGTTCTTCTCTGACACTTCCTATCAAAAGCAATACTTCCTTGTGGTCAGTGAAGCAGATCTCCACTGCTCTGACTATAAACCTCAGCCATGACCTGCATACAAGTAGTTTCTGGCAAGAAAAGCCATTAAAATGAGAGATTTTGCATTTCTCCTTACTGCTCCTCTTTCCTCCCTGAGATTTTCTCTAGGAGGAAATCTTGGTTCAGCCAAGACTTCCCCACCTCTCCCTCCTTCTTATCTTCATAAGAAGTTGTTTGTACTCAGGGTCTGTATCACTGATTGCAAGATAAGTGAGTCATCCAAGCTAACCAAAACAAGCAAACTTGCTCACTACAGAAATTTGTTTGCTATGAGAGTCATTCCCAGAGGACTAATTGCAAGTACACATTTCAACAGTTATTTTCAGCAGCACATTGGGAAAAAAAAAAGGAATAAAGGTGGTAGTACTTTTGGCTAAAACATGTTCAGGGCCCTATAGCTCCAGGGAATAACTGAGAAGATCAGCCACCCTCATTCATCCAACTCTCCCTTTCCTTATAACAAATGGTTGGGACAGTGGTTGGACTAGATGATCTTAGTGGTTGTTCTGTTCATGAAGAAGTGAAATTGCTTCTAACAGGTTTCTGATAATACCAGGCAACACATTCACAGGTAGACTCAGAATCAAATGCAAAAAGAAGAATAGAACTCACACAGCTAGCGAAGAGGCTCTCTGGCTATGCAGCACTCCTTCTCAGGAAGCAGCCAAGGTCCAACAGATAGTCACCCCTCAGTGGCTGGCCCTTATATGAGCTCAGGGTGGCTCCATCCTGGGTCCACACCTTTTGGTCGTGTTGAGAGCTCAGGTGCAAACAATTTTCCTGTGCTCCCTAGGCCATCCATGACCTTTCACCAGGTGCTCAATCACCACTTCAAGCTGTGACCTAACAGTTCCCCTATAGTGTTTTTTTTTCCAATCATAATGATTCTATGAAATCCTTTTGCTTTCTAGTTTCTGTCTTCATCTACTCCATTCATCATTCTCACCCTTCACTAAACTTCACAGCCTATCTCTCAGCATTTATTTTGCAAGAAAGCAGAACATTTTCATTGCTAAATGGAAAACATGAATGTTGGTTTCCAAATGTTTGATTATTCATCTAGGTGCATTAAAAGCAGCATAACTAGCAGGTTGAGGGCAATGATCCTCCCTCTCTCCTCTGTCCTGGTGAGGCCACATTTAGGGTACTGTGTCCAGTTCTGGACTTTGCAGTTCAAAAAAGATCTAGAAAGAAGTCAGCTGAGGGGCACAAAGATGATAAAGGGTGTAGAGCATCTCTTATGACGGAAGACTGAGTAGCTTGCATCTGTTCAGTCTAGGGAAAAGAAGAGTGGGGGTGGGGGGGCTGGCTAATGTCTGTAAATATCTAAAGGGAGGTGGGAGGTGAAGGGATGAGGTCAGGCTCTTCTCAGTGGTGTGTAGTGAGAGGACAAAGAGCGATGGCCTAAAAGCTGAACATATGAAGTTCCATACAAACATGTGGAAGGGTAAGGGTGATGGAGCACTGGAACAGGCTGTCCAGAGAGGTTGTGGAGTTTCCCTCACGGAGATATTGAGGATCCGTCTGGATATCTTCCTGTGCAGCCTATTATAGTTTTAATATAGCTTTAGTAGGGGGGGTTGATCTTGATGATCTCTTGAGGTTCCTTCCAACCCCTGCAATTCTGTGATTTCATCAAAGTGCATGTGTATATAGCTTTTCTCATCAGAGAAAAGAAAGAAAAAAGTAATAATCAACACCCAAATACAGCACTCTGTTGATATTCTAACTCAAGAACAGCATGTAATACAAGCAGCTGTGGTAGGCTGTAACATTATAAATGACACCCCGTTGGTGATGAAGACAAATCAGATTATGTGTGAGTAGGCTATTGATTGTACTCAGATTTCTTAATCTCTTAAATCAATGAAAGTATAGTAGATAACAGAGAGTACGTGTGCTTAGAAGATAAAGCATCTTTTGATACTTAGTTTGCAATGAGCATTTTTTAATGCTCAGTAATATCTTATCTGGAAAGATGCTCAGCCAACTTGAAGTATAGGTTATTATTTTTTACTAAGATGCCTCAATCTAGTTTTCTCTCTTAGCGTTTATACCAGACATCAATCCTGATTTACCTCTCGTTGAGTTAATGAAAACATCTTCTGCAGTTTTATTAAAGAAAATAAAGTCTTCAATTGACTTCCTCTGAAACAGTAAAACAAATTCTGAGGAGATTAACATAAGGACTAAACATACAGATTTTGTTCCAGGAGTTGTTTTCATGAATACAGCTTTAATTGATTGTAGCAAAACAAATACGCACTTTGGTAATGCATGCTGAGTCTCCAATTCAATGTTATTTTAATTAAGTCTTTTGAATGATGAATTTCAATACAGCAGATGTTCTTGAGTATTCAGGTACATAAATATAATCGACGTCAGTAGCTGATAAGCCTACAATTTGAGAGTTTATGCACATGTGAAACTGGGCCAATTGTTGAGAGTTGAAAATGGAAGGAATTTGCTAAACCACTGCTTGCACCTGTTTTGAATTATGATGTTGTTCCCTCCATGCTAACCACAGGGGAGAGAAGGAAAGTTTCCATTCTTGTGTGCAATGCGAGAACATGGGGAAGGAGATATTCGCTTCCCCATTTGCAGTTTGTCGTCAACCAATTGCAGCAACTGAATACTGGGAAGAAGGAATTTCAGTACATTTTTTCTATTGAGTATTTTATTCAACAGCTACAAACATTTCATCACTGAATTTAAGGTAAATTAAAAAAAAAGTCCAAGTGTGAACAAATGATTTTACAGCTCAAATTATATTTCTTCACAAAAAAAGGAGAACAGTATGTAGTCCTTTAACTTTTAAATAATGTCTGGTTTTTCTATTGAATTTAAAAATATTTGAAGTCAGCTTAAATTTAAAATGAGATCACAAGTCTTACTGGTCTTCAAAATATGTGTATGTATTGTAATTATAGATTTGTAATCAGTGGATCCACTCCAATCCATTGAGTTCTTATGCCTCAACCCCAGGTCATTCACAATGGCCATTCCTTTGTTGCAGGGAATACATGATAAATGGACTTACTTATTCAATAACTTGACATTTTTATTGTTTTCTACCTTTAAAGACATATGAGCAGAAAAGCCCTCCCCTGTTTTGAGCATGTCCAGACTTCCATGGAAAAGCAGCAGAGGCTCTCATCTGTACATTAAAAGACTGAGGAAAGGATGAGTAAAGTAAACTCCACAGGCAGAAAGTTCTCCTACTGAAAAACATCTGCTTTCAGAGAGCACTTCTCTATCCAAAGAATGTTTAGATGCTGAAACTCATAAGCAAAGAGAATTTCAAGCCACCGTCTGCTGCAGCCACTTCTGGGACAAAAATGATTTCTCATGTTTGTCACAGTTGAATAACACTATGACAGAATGAAAGGAAAACTCAAGAAGAATTCTCTAAGTCATTTTAAGACAGGATGTAAGCTGGAGTTATTATCAGAGTTTAGGTTGAGTTGTTTACATCTGAACACTGGTATTTGATCTGGCATCTAAAACACAACACCGAGAGCAGTTGATCTGGGGGCACAGGTTACAAGGGAACAAAACTGTTTCACCTGTTAGAGCATGGTCATGCTGAGCATGTAAAGTCGCCCAGCCACATTTCTGCAAGCACTGCCCGGGAGGTCTAACAGGGAACACATGAATTCTGGGTACTATCTGTGTTACCTTATCTCCCTATTTCTCTGTCCCCATCAGTCTCAGAAACCCAAAGGTAATTTCAGTAAACCTGAGGTTGTGCTTTCCATGTTCCAGAAGCCACTATGCAAGGGCTGAGATAAAGGATTGGTGCAGCTCAGTGAGACACAGCTGTCCAGACAGTGCTCTACCCAGAGCTCACATCTGGCTCATCTCAACATAGAATGATGCCAATTTTCCAATATGAGAGACCAAACTCCACCTGTGGCTCTGAGTCTCCCTCCAGCCCCCTTGGTTTCACAGTTAATTATGTCTTCAGTGTTTCACTAGAAAGACATCAAGTTTTTGTTTTATCTTAAATCCTGCTTTAGGATGGATTTCAGGGCCAGCACTACTTGCTTCTGAAAATCTTCATTTCTAGTACTCAGTTCCATGCATTTCCTCCTCCTTTGTTCCCTTCATCCTTATCCCCAGGCTTTGCAGGCTCTGGAAGCCAAAGACACTAATCCATCACAGGCTCTTTGACACGAAAGCAATTCACAGTCTCTCAG
This sequence comes from Perdix hodgsoniae, assembly GCA_035772895.1. NCBI lineage: Eukaryota > Metazoa > Chordata > Aves > Galliformes > Phasianidae > Perdix > Perdix hodgsoniae. The sequence goes on along the minus strand of JAPSGF010000001.1, from coordinate 48,479,196 downwards.
CTCCTGGCATGTGGACAAGTGTGTTGGAGGATGACCTAACATTTAAATAATGATTCACCACTGAATACTATGAGAAATTGGCTGACAATTTCAAGGTAATGCCCTTCCAAAGACATACAGTATTAATTCTTTACTAACATAACTGTATGTTCACTTGGAGAATCTTAAATAAAGTTTATACTTTGCAGTTAATTTAGTGAAATTCCAAGTTAAATTACTTCCAATAAAAAATATTAAACATATTACAACTGTCTGGACAGGGTCTTCTAAATGAGAGGAAGGTTTAATTATTTTAGAGCAGAAATATAAACAGTGTCAAGATTAACCACTGCTCAATTTAATATAACTTCTGCCTAATTTTGCAAATCATTATTTATACAGTTAACATGCATAAAAAATTAATAAATGACCTCCATAATATTGCTTTTGGTATAGTGAGCTGTGTAGGCAATTATTATACTAATGTTGAAAAAATCCACCAGAGAAATCTGTACATGCTTCCCAAAGAAGAGGATGGCAGAAGGGGAAACAGAAAGGAATGAAGAAATGTACAAAAAGAGCCTTAAGGAGGAAACATTGGCCATGAAGTCAGTCTTGCAACTCTTCTCAAAAAAAGAGGGGAAATCATGTGAGATTTGCAAGTAGAGGAAGTGTGAAGTGAAACCTTATGCCACCTTTGTCCATTCACCAAGAGCTGCTCCAGGATAACATGAAAGCAAGAGGCTGATTCCAGTCATCTTGCTGCAGTTGTGGAGGTCATGTCTCAGGGGCCCTCGGGAGCACTGAGGGCCCAAACCAGCATTAGTGCTAGGAATTGTCTTATACAGCGGGGAGCACCAGTGACCACCGAATACTTTTTCTCTCTAGAGAGATTCCATCAGGAGCCATTTGACATCCCCAGGACATTGCAGATGGGCTACAGGAAGGACCAGAAACCATGGCTTTTATTGCCATATTCTGTTGATTTCAACCTGTGGTCCATGGGCAGCTATTTTTACTGGTGGCAGTTGCATGCATTTGGATACTATCTCCCCCTAGTTCAGGGGCTATTGAGCAAACAGGGGTTAAAGATCTCTGTTAGAGAAACAGGTACTACAAGGAGGCTTCCAAAATATAGCCTGCCCAATTCCAGGGTCTGAATGGCACAAAATTGAAATGACCATGGATAAAACATGACACCAAAACAGTACAAAAGAAATCCCAGCAGCCCTGACATTAACTTCCAGCAATAGAATAATCCTCAAGCTTTGCTCTGAAATACATATTAGATTTTCAGATAGGGTATATTTCCACATATTTGTACCACTTTGAAACATGGCCTCTGTTGGCAGAATACTATCTCCCTTTCCTTTCTTATTGCTGTCTTTTATACATATGCACCCTGCTGATTTACATCTGGAAGCATTTGCGGTAACATTTGGAGGCACCCACTGTACAGTAATTGCTTAATTCCTTTACAGAAAAAAAATGGAAGGAGGCAGGTATGACTGAATGCAGGTAACATTTTGATTGCTTCGTTACAGAATACATCCAAATAATCTGAGTCCATCCTTATTCCCAACAAAAAATGGAGAAAGAAAAGAGAGAGAAACTTATTGAATCTCCTTCTGAAGCATGATGTAAAACAAACACAATAAGAAGTTGTACAGAGCTACCACAGGGGCTGCTTCAATACCAGAGTGCTTCAAAGATGTGTGTTTGTCAGAGCCCTAGGTGGTACTTCTCTGTGTTTGCAGGATGAACCTTAGCCAGTAGCATAACTGTGAAGCACTCTTTTTCTCCTACTTAAAAGGCTTCTAGCAGATAATAGAAAATTACCTCTTCAGACACTGTAGAGACGTTTTACTACAGTTGATAATACTATAGAAGATATTCATACTTCCATAAAATTGTTGAGAGTATTTTTTAAGAGTTTTTAAGAAGGTCAGCAGGCTGAGTCCCTAAGCCTCCCTCATCAGCATCTGATCCAGATTCATGTCCAAGCCGTTTTAAGAAGGGGAAAGACTCTTCACACCCACTAATACTGAAAGGATTCAAATCGCTTGGAGGGAAAAAAAATTAAGCAGTGGTTCATCTATTGGCTATGGTGATTTTTCTGTCACCTGGATGAGCAGAACTGACTTGCTGTATTACCACAGGAGCCAGAGCCAGCACAGGGGTGAGACGGGTACCAGGGAAAGAAAGCAGAAGGAGACACATATAAAAATATCTAGTTTAGGTAGAATTTCAGCTTGAATCAAGTTTTTTTGTTTCTATGAATCAGGAATTTCCCATTTCCACGTGGAAGGAAACAAACCATGAAACTCTGTGTATCCTCTATTTTCTATTTCCTCACATTGACTTCCCAGACCCATTCATTTATATTCCTCTCAACATATTCTTCATTTATCAAGATAGTTGAGAAGATCAAGCAACTACGAACATTTTCAAGTATGAATCACAGTGAGAGTCATCAAAACTTTAGTATGTCAGGAACACTGAAAATGCAGGACTGTGACTATTAAGGATTCCAGTCATTATTCCTAATGGCAATGGGCAACAAAATATCAGGATACTCTGCCTGCATTCCTATATTCACATAGGAGAAAGAACATTTTCTTTTGCAAACCTACTGTGTACAATCCAAGGCATCAGGAGAAGTAATTTGTGCACCAAAAAGCCTGTCCTCAGCCTGGAAAACCATGGATACTTGTGGTTGCTCTGTCTATGCAAGCTTATCTTTAAGCTCAAGAGAGAGGCAGTGTGATTTAGTGATCTGCATGGTCTCAAGAAGTCCACTATCTCTTCACATATTAAGTTTGTATTAAGTTTGAGAGAGTATATCATCCCCAGCTTTTTTCCCAGTGCTTTGTATCATGCTATGCAACAAGCCAACATAATATGAAATGTCTCCTTGCACCTCCTGCTTCTCACACTTCCCGACACTAATTACTGAACTCTAACATGAAATCATGGATCCAGAAGGTTTAGAAGACTTGGAACACAGCTCATCTTCATATTTTACAATGAATCTCTCATGTCTGGAAGCAGAACTGCAGATCATCTCAACCCTTAAGCTTTGGCACATTTCAAATCTGGGTCTTGACCAGAATGCCAAGACTGTGAGTTGGAAGAATCATATACATCTTCATGAAAGCTCCATGTCTTTCTTATACCAGGGAGCCCAGAACTACATGCAGTACTCAAGATGTGGCTCCACATGTGGAGGAGAGGGGGCGTTATCTTCCTCAAACTGCTGGCCACACTATTCCTAATGCAGCCCAGGATACCACTGGTCACAAGGACACACTGCTGGTTCATGATCAGCCACCCACTTGGACTCCCACATCCTTTTCTGCAGACCTTCTTTCTAGCATGTCATCCTCCAACCTGTACCAATGCATAGGGTTGGTTATTCCTCCACAGATGCAGGACACTGCAGTGACCCTTGTTGAACTTCTTCCCTACACACCTCCCCAGCTTGTGGTCTCTCTGTTGTATCTGCCACTCCAGCTAATTTGGTATCATCAGAAAATTTGCTGTGGGTGCACTTTGCGCTTTCATCCAGGTCACAGATGATTAAGTCGAACAAGATTGGACCCAGTACAGACCGCTTTGGGACACAGCTAGCTACAGGCTCCCAGCAAGACTCAGTGCCACCATAACAACAAAGCTCTACCTTTCAGCCTGTTCCTAATTCACCTCTCTGCCCACTCATGTAATCCACATTTTCTGAGCTTACCTATGAGAATGTTATAGAAACATTGTTGGAAGCCTTCTTGAAATCCGAGTAGACAATAACCACTGCTCTTACTTCATCTCCCCAGCCAGTCATTCTAGAACATCATAGAACTCTATCAGTTTGGTTAAGCATTATTTCCCTTTGGTGAAACCATGTTGACTGCCCCAGTCTTCTTGTCCTCCAAATGCTTAGAGATGGCCCTTGGGATGAGCTGTTCCATCACCTTTCCTGGGATGGAAGTGAGGCTGAGAGGCCAGTGTGTAAAACCCAATGGAAACAATACTCAAGGGCAGCAAAAGAACCTTCTTCATCTTGCATGGTCTGTTTCCCAGCTTTTGTCGTAGTTGTTCTAAATGTGTTGTTTGCTTTTGTAATAAAGTCTCTGTAAGGAGAGGATGGGTTACAGTCCTTTTGGCTGTTTTATGAAGTTCTCTCTAGTGAAAGCTTTGAGAGTTTTAGGAGTGCTCTTCCTCAGGACGCAACAGTTTCTTTGACCTAGTTTGATATTTCATTTCTTTTTTTATATCTCCACATGTGGAAAAACAAATTTTCCATTCTGTCAAGGTTTTTGTGCCCGTTCTCTTCTGCATCTAATTAGAGGCCTTGTACAGGCTGCAGACCACTGACCTCTTAGCTGGGTATTTCTAAGAAGGGAAGACTGGCTAATGTATAAAAACCCACAAGAGAGGCATAGAATAGGTCATTGCATGCATATGTCCTACTGGAATCTGAATGCATCTTTGTCTACACATGCAAGTACAAGGCCTTACAGACTGAAGGAATGCATAAGCCTTTGGGGTACAACTGTCCTATTTTCATCTTCTGTTGCTACCAGTCTGGCCAAGCCTTGAACACAGGAATGAGCAACAAAAGTTATGAGTAGTAAAGCGTTCTCTGTCCTATATTAAAATTACTCCTGCCTTATCCTGTCAAAGTTGTAAATTTGTATTAGCACGTCACCAGTCAAGCCACAAAAAGACCTTCCAAACTATGAGATCAGCCCACAAATCACACCCATTAAGGCTTCAAATTTTTTCACAGTACAAATAAGGAACTTTGTAAGTTCGCTTATGTCTGTGTATGAAACCTCTACAATTCAGTAATCATTCCAAATATTATCTTAGATTTACGGAAGTTGGCACCTCTGGTATCATAAATGAATCACTGAGAAGAGCATCTCTTTATTAAATTTATACATCTTGGCTCTAAAATAGCAGTGCTAAGTGTAAAAACAAGGTCTCAGAGAGGAATGGAAGTGCTTTTATTAGATTCTGAATGGTCTGAGAGAACAAGGGTGACCATAACACCAGTAATGTGCTTCAGCAAGGGCAAAATAAAGACAAGTATTAATCCATAGGCTTGCACAAGGCTTACACCTCCCCCAGTAAAAACATTAAAAATTCAATGTTTTATTAAATGGATTTCTGCAGGGGGGAAATGCTGCTAATTAGCAATGAAATATTAGTGCAAAGCAAGCAAACTCAGTGTAAGTTAACGTTCACAAATTCTCACTTGCCTAGTAGGAAAGGTCAGTAAGACAATAAGTCTAAAGACTGAATAGATGTGTAATCATGTTGCTATTATAATAATAGCTTTGTTTGTTGTCATGTTATCAACAAAAGATTAAACAAATTTCTACATGAAAGCCAGAGGTAAAAGAATCAGCTGGAGAAGGTTTTGGAGTAGCATCATTGTATTATCACCATTTGTCTCTGGAGTAGTTATTGCTGTATTGCTAGCTTTTCTCTCTGTTCTCACAGGTAGTGAAACTGCAGACACTGTTGAGCCATTTTGCTTACAGTTAGTGTTGCCCCTTGGACTGACTTGGTATAAGAAAGTTGCTTATTTCATCAGAGCTTTAGTCACCAGTTAAACAAGGCAGTTCAGAAGGGGTAGTACAAAAAGGCAGCCTTGGCTATAGAAACAGTATTATGCTATGCATGTTTTTTCTTAATACTACATGCCTGGAAAATCTTATGTGACCCACTTCTGTTGGACTCTGCCAGATCTGCATGTGACCAGTAACCCATTCATGTCTGTGCAGCAGCATGTAGCAGTCCAGGAGGAGAAAAATTTGCATTGTGATGCAATTAAAGTGTTCAAACTCCATTGTGATGCATGTCTGCTGCACGAAACATGTATCTCACAGATATTGATGATTTGTGCCTCTTCCACCCTGATATGAACTCCTAAGATTCCTCAGGTTTTCACTTTTTTTTCATTTCACGGCTTCCCCTTGCCCCTGCTTCTGTTTCTTCCTACACTCATTTGTTTTAAATATTTGTCTTTTAGGGCTTATAACATGTGGAGAATCTGGTTAAAGATGGGAAAAGTAGTGCTTGCTTCAGTTTACAGTGAGATAAAATGCTATGACTCATGGGCTTTGTGTGAGAGTGTTCAGTTACCACCACAGTTCCCCAAAGGAATTGAAAAAATATTTTAGTTCTTTGACTGCTTAAAATGTCGTATCTTCCTCGAATTCAACAAAATGCCAAATTTCACAGAAGCTGAATCTTGTCCTCTATGCTTATGGACAAGAACAGTTTCCCATACAGCCTCTTAAATTGTCTAGGTCTGGATGCACCTATTTGATAGAAGTGTAGTTTCCTTAGATAAATTTGAAATTTGGATTATTTTGGACAATTTTGATTTTCTGCAATAAAATTAAGTACAATTTCAAAACATATCTTGATTGGTCTACAGAATTATTTTTTGTTTCCTCTGAAAAGAGAAGAAACTTAAGAACTTGGAAATAAGCAAATACCAGGATTGCTCCCTTACAGAGTTCTCACTAAGCACACACTGAAGACCTCATCTGTGTATCTTGATATGAAAGAGAAACAAATCCATATAGAGAACACAAACACTGAAATAATCATGAAACTAATTATGTTACCTTAGTGGGATGTAAACATGCTTAATTTTATGTACACTCTCTGTAGACTGCTGAATCAGCAAATGGAGTAATGTGATGGATATCTGCAAGCTCTAAATAATGCAGCAATAACAAGATACTGAAAGAGGAGTACAGCATCACTAAAACCTGTGTATTATTCTGAAGCAACAGTTCCAGACACAGTATGATTTATTTTTCCATTCCAGTGACAGAAATAGCTTGAGCGAATCTCAGTTTAACACACACCGTATAGTCTACAAATCGTATTTAGCATAAAATCATCCATCCTGAGCTTACTTTTCAGTTTGTTTCCAGTTTGCATCCCTGCTTTATTATGCAGTCCTTGTCAGTCCAATCTGGAACACATTTTGGGCTTAGTTTGGGTAGATTTTACTGTTTTTAATTTAAAATCTCATATCAAGTTTGTCCCCATGTAGGAAAACCAGATTTGCGGAGAATGAGGGGTGAATTCTGCCTGCCAAGCTAGCAGAAAGTGGACAGGGCGATTGCAAATGTTGGCTTTGTCACCAGAGCAAGTCAACCCAGGCCCCTGAAGACACTGTGAAGAATGGTGCCAAGTGCAGTGTGGCTTTTAGTAACCATAATGGCATTATAAAGCCACCAGGCCACCTGCTTGAGCTGCTCAGACAATTAAAAGACAGTAGCAAGGTCATAAAATACGTATTAGAAGAAACAGACAAAGTGTTAACTCATGATATGGAAGGGGTAAATAACTCGAGTAAATGTATGGTGAAAGTTTGATGCGTTTTCATGGTTTTCCACTAGATGCCTAAAGAGCAGGAACAGCTGCTCAGAAAGCAATGCCCTACCTTTGCCTGAGCAGCTAAATGGCTGGTTTACCAGAAAATGGTATTTTAATGTTCTCAGACTTACTGTAAGGTCAGAATTGTCAATACTCCCTTCCAGACAAAGCACTGGCCAACAGCTTTATTTATTATATATACTGGTCATTGCAAAAACTCTAAAAATAAATTAAAAAATATAAAACCCATATTAGGTTAACTTAGGTACTTGTAGGCTTATTTTCTCCTGAGAGTATTAATACACTATTCTGAAAAAAAAAGGAAAGCTCTTGAAAGTGAGGAGCTCTACTCTTGGGGCAGGTGAAGGAGAAGGAATATATTACAGATATTATTCCTTCTTATAGGAGAAGGAATTAAATATAATTAGGGGTGCTCATTATTCACAGCAGTAAGTTGGAATCTTCCTAGCAGAGATGTTAACATTCATCTAAATGAAAATAACTTAAAGGAAACGAGTATATATTAAGAAAACATACTTCTGAGCACAAAATAGATTATCATAGATGAAAATGAGAAGCAAGTTATAAGAGTAATTTCTACCTATATAGAAAAGGATTGTTCCTGGAAGTAATTTGACTCAGTAGAGCATTCATTGCCATTGTCCAATACCCTTTGCTTTGTGAAACCAGGCACAGGTCACCTGGAAATTCCTGTTGCATCAGGGACTCATCAGGTGGCAAAAAGATGAAATCAGCCTCATTCTTCCCGCACCTGTCCCCCTCTGGGAAGAGGGAATCACGAGATGCCAAATCATCAAACTTTGGTCTCGCAATTATAATCTCTGGCAACCAGCTGAGTCTGGCACCAATTATAGCAGACCTGAGGCTTTCTAATACCTGTGGCCAACTCCCTCAACATCTTTTCACCTTTGTTTTACCTCTTTCAACGGTATGCCAGTAAACCAGTCATTGGAAAAGGCATGTTCTCTCGGGGGGAAAAAAAAAACGTATTTTCCATAATAGAAAACAAAAGGAAAACATTCTGGCTTTCCACTCAAACTACTGTTTTTCATGGAAGCATCACAAGAAGCTTGGGCAGAGAGACCTCCAGGATGGGATCACAAAGCAGTAGTGCAGCAGCAACAAGGCATCTCTGCAGATGAGGTGTGCCTCACTTACGCCTCCCAGCCACCACTGCCATCTTTCCAAACCAGGCTTCTCTCAGGGCACTCAGCTCCCAAACTAAGCATTTCAGCCATTCGCTTAGAAAACAAAAGGTGAGGTCTCTTTTGAACTGGTTTAGAGAAGCTCTAGTCTGCTAGGGATGTATTAAGCGTTGTTATTAGGAAGGGAGAAAGCAGTGGGTGTTGGACAGCCTTGATCGTGATTAACCACTTAATCATGATCAAGGACAGGACTCAAATTCCAGGCTGAGCATTAAAGCAGAGCTAGAAATATCAGGGAAATATCCTTCCTTTCTTTTTCCCGCTTCTTTTCTCAGTATTTTGCAACACTTAACCCACCGTGATCTGTCCTCATTTTTCCAGTGATCCTTTTTCAGTCAAGCAGCAACTCCAGTTGTCATCACCAGACCCCAAGAGATAAAGCTCTCCCTCCTCTGTTCTTCAGGTGATCAGCAATGTACCAGTCTAAATTATTCGCTGTCCAGGGGAAGGATCATTTCTAGGCTGCTCTTAGTTTCTGCTAGTTTCCTAAGTACCGGTGCAGTGACCTTTCTCTTAGGCCACATTTGATGACCCTGTTCTTGCTTAAATCTATAGCATCCATTTGAAATCTCTGAGAAATTCAGCATCGTTCCTAATACATTAATATCTACCCTATAAAAGTCTGTTTACTTCCTTTTTCTGAAGACAGAATGCCAAAGGATGACAAGATTTCCCAATAGGGACGATCCAGTCCTGAACATAGAACTTTTTATAGCCATTTACTGAAATCCTGAAAAATGCTTGGTTTGAATTATTACTGGCTGCAAGCTGATCCATTTATATCAAGGACACCAATAGCGCACACCTAGATGATATGGATGATCATTCTGTCACACATCAGTGATGTATGGTTGCAGAAGGAACCAGCCCCTCTCTTATAACAGAGTAACATACACACAGGTCAAATGATAGATACCTAACCCTTAGACTTAGATCCTAGGGTGTACAAAAAAAAAGGTGATGCTTTGGCTGTATACCATCTTGTTTTTTATAGTCCCAAATGTAACATGAATGAGAGTATAAGGTTAGAAGTTGGAATTCAAAAGTTCAGACAGTTTGTGTACCTTTCTGTGAATTAGATCAAAGCAAATGAGCAAACAGAGGGGATTAATTATTCTTATTTAGCTAGATCATGATATGAATAATGTATGCTTTTACAGTTTTACCTTTTTCATTTACATGTTTTCTCGTGCACTTCATTGTACAAAACTGTTCTTGCCTTCTATCATTTTCACACTTAAGGCTCTTCTTCAGCAAGTTACTTTCCTCAAATTGCCAGCAAAGCCATTAATATTTTGGTTAATGAAATGAGATGTCCTGTCCCACTGATATGGAGACTAGTTTGCATCTTACCTTGGCAGAACGGAAAACAAGTTCCAAATCTGTAGGCATGCTTCTAAGCAAAGAACCACTTCAGGGATATTTGTGTATATGCACATCTATTCACTTACAGACTTTTTCATGCACCATAAAAATTACAGAAAGAAAACAGTAAGAAGACCATCAGACTGGTCAGACAGTATAGATTTATATTAAATACAGAGTTGAACTCAAACCAAAGATTTCTACTTGATACTATAATCAGAACAGGATTGGGCTACCACAGTCCCTGGGGTTTTCAACACCGAGTTGCACAAAGCACCGAGCAATGTGACTCTGCTGCAAGTAGGAGGTGGGACTGGAGTCCCTTCCAACACAAACTGTTCTGTGGTCCTACAATGCCAGGTTGTGGAAAGGTCTTTCACAGGTGTGGAAACTAGCAAACAAAGGAGGCAGAGCTGGAAAACAAACTGCATAGAAGATAGTTCAAATACTACTTTAAACAGGATATGATTCAACACATCGTAACAACAAGGCAACACCCAGGGGTGTGACTTATCACATCCAGTTGGCTAGAAAGTTTTATAGAAATGTTTTTGTAAATAAGAGGAAATTTGTGAGGAAAAAAAATGCAGAACATGAGTAAATAAATACTTGGAACTGGAAACACAAATTCAAATCTTAGCAACAGAGGAACATAAACTTCTAAATTAGAAATGATGATCGCTCCAGGATTATTCAAATCATTTCCATGGTTATTAAACCTGCTTTTTTATTCTCTGAGATAATTCTATAAAACTATCAGGATGGTAGACACGCATGAAACTGCATCTGCCATTACCCTAAGTGACTCAATTGTTTGTTTTTCAACTACAGAAGTGGGAAAGAAACTGTTCAAGTATTCCTTAACGTAATTTACTATCCTATCACCATCTGCTACATTTGGCACTGAATGGGTAGCTGAAATCCCTTTCATAAGTGTGCCCTGAACCAGGAAGCCAATTCAGACCAGAGCCAATGAGTGTTCCCAGCCTCTTTCAAAGCACACAGACACACACACATTAATTGTGCTTGCATTTTACAAGTGTTTGCATTTTGTGAGCACGAATGTGTCAAGGAATCTGTTTTAGCACATAGCACCTCTGTCCAACACTGCAAATCACAGATGCTAGTAACAAGAGGCAACGATTGGGGACATTTGGCTTGATTGACCAGAAGGCTTCTCACTGTGACCTGCAGCTGGGGATGGAGTTGTAGCTGCACAGCAGTACAAATCCTTGTGTCACGCATGTATGTTGCCCACTGCTGCAACTAAATGTGAGCCAGACCTCGGTTTATCACTAAAGGGTTCATTTAGGATTCAAGGACAGATCCCCAGCTGCTGTGAATCAGTGCAGTTCTTCTGTTGCTTATATCTCTCCACTGCTCTGTGAGGCACTCCACAGCCATTCCTGGCAGACTGCATCCTGGATTTTATCCTGGATGAAAATCCACGCAACATGCTTTTGGAAAGACAGTCCAATAAGATGAAAGAAATGTGAATGGACACTTCTGGGTGTTTCATGGAGGATGCCCCAGACCATTTCACAAAAAAGAATAGCTCATGCTTTCTTGGAGAGGGGTTGGGTGAAAGCAGATGTGCACCACCTTCAGCATTTGACTCCAAGAAACCTTCTGCTGTGGAAAACTGTATCTCATACTTCAAACCAATTCTGCTAATGAGGTCAAAGGCTCCTTGAATATGTAGGCTACTAATAACATGGAGATTAAGCAAATCAGTGGCACTGTTTTATACTTGAACATACCTGAATATATGTTGGATATTATTTTAGTTTTTGTTTTGTTCCACCATATAGTGGCTTATCACCAATGAAAAAAGTTTTAGTGTTCTGCCAATTTATTAATTAAACCTGGGAACTACACCGTTTCTTGAAAGGTTTATATCTGGCACTGGAAACAGGAGGAAGATATTTAAGGGGACATGATTGTTGAAAAAACAAAGAGAAAAGAACATGTAGATCTCCAGAGTCAAAGCAGAAAGCCAGATCTCCCCCTGCTGCTGATGCTTAAGGAGAAGAAAAATGAAAATCAGCAGTGACCAAGTCCAAAACCAGAGTATAAGAAAGTGTAAATAAAGAAAAGCCATATTTTCCTGCTTAGAAAGAGGCATTGACAAGAAAGGGCAGTCTCAATAGATCAGGTAATTAGAGAGAGAATTGTTGCAGTGAAGTAGATAAAATACAATGAGCTTCTGTAGAGGGTTGGAGTCAGACATATGAAGGATTATCATCTAGACAAAATCACTACAAAGCTGATACACAAATGCCTGAAAAACCTTATGCAAAGAGTAGTTATCAATAGCCTGCTGTCAAGCTGGAAGGTCACATCATGTGGGCCCCACAGGAGCCTGTCCTCTGCCTATTGTTATTCAATATTTTTATAAATGACTTGGATCATGAAATGGAGATTACACATATAAAATTTGTGGATGACATCCTACTGGAAAGCTCATGAGAATTTTTGAAGACGGGATTAGACTTCAAAATGATCACAATAAATTGGATAAATGACCTGAAATCAATAAGATTAAATACAATACAGATGCTGTATTTAGGATGGAAAATTAAAAAATGGAGAATGGCCAGCTAGATCATAGCATAGCTGTAAAGAATCCAAAGGTTTTAATGGATCTCCACATGCAAAACGAGCAGCAAAATGGAGATCCTGGTAAAAAAGCGTAAGCCCTATAGGAAAATAATAAGACCTAGGTTTGTTTCATCAAGAAGTGATGCATGGGGCCTACAAGCTATCATAATATAAAACATTATCCTAAAAGATAGAAATCAGCTGTATTCCATATTGAAAGGGGCTATGTCTGTAAGAACGGATATATAGGTGAGATGTTAGGCAGGTAACTTGCTAACAGAAAGTGAAAGATAAGACTGTCAAAAGAAGGAATCCCACAAACTGATACTTGCCAAATGAAGGGAAAAGTTATTGCTTGTAGGAGGAAGGGGAGATATCTGTAACTACTTTTGAACGTTACTATTCCAGCTTAATTAAATGTTGTTGTTAGGATTCCACTGTTGGTTTTGTTCTGCTGCTGTTAGAGTGGCATTTTCATCTATTTCTAGTTTTGGTATTGCTACTCATTGGTACAATATAGTGTATATGGGCAGGGAGAGACAAACACCTCACTGACTCAAACCTATATTTATGCAGTAAATAGAGCATGTGCCTGCAGGTGTACTAGCAAGTGTCCTCGTGCTTTTCTTGTCCATTTACAAAGAAGAGATGGAGAATTCTTTAGGTTTGGGTTACCAGGTAACAATGATGTCAGTACGGGCTCCTTCATCACGCTTCAACATCTTTGCTGTATTGCCAAAAAGCTCTCTTAGCTCTTTGGGATTAATGAGATCCAGACATTTTATCTGACCTCATTATCCTCCTATTCTTCTTCACATAGCAGTCTCCTTAGGGTCGTTCTTTTATTTGTCTGTATCACATCTACTATAGTAAATGAGATGTCTTGAATAGGCAGCCAGCAATTTAGATACTATTGGCTTTTCCAATATGCAAGAGTTTTGTGTGTCTATGGAGCATGGATAAACATTGACAGCCCTCCCAGTATTTTGGTGGTTTTTTGTTTGTTTGTTTGTTTCTTTGTTTGTTTTTGGTTTGGGGTTTTTTTTTGGTGGAATAATTTATTGTTGAGATTTATTACCTCATGAATTAAAGTGTGAATACAATTTATCAAATTTATGTTTAGAGCATCTGATTTTTGCCTCCTGTCACTTGTTTTGAAAAGATTCCTACTTTTTTTTGCTCAGTTACAATCAAAAGTCAAATTCTAAAACTTGTATCTATTGTCACCTGAAAGTCAAAGAGACTCATGAGAAAATGCAGCCTAAATTGTGATAATTTGTTCAGTGCCCTAGCCTTACTTTCTCAAGGTTTGCATCTTACCACTAATGTTTTCATTCAACCCTTTGAAGTTCTGGTCCTCAACAATGGGAACAGTGAAATCAGAGCCAATTTCAATGTCTACAGTAGTACCAAAAGGAATGAAAGAACTAACATCTGAGGGAAAGAGGTGCAGGAAGGTTCAAAAGGACATGAAAGTGCCAGAACTGTTTTCGACATATATACTGAAACCTGGAAATTCTTGGGTTCTTCCTCCAACACATGTACATTGCTGAGCTTCCATCTTAGCTCAGCAGGATGACGGGACACCAGCCCTTCATTTGGGCTTTGACCTAAGTAGTCTTATTCTCCACATCAGCATCTGCTGACTTGCAACAGTGATGTGTCTGAATTCCAAAAATCTTCCCATGGAAAGAACAGTTCCTTTATTGTAAAGAGAAGACAATAGAAAAAGTGTACTAGCACAATTTGTCATAATTATAATCAGTTTCTTTTCCCTCCACAGTGCAAGCATCATAGGTGGAAAATACATTTGCGTACATGCAAAGAACAGAACTGTCATTTCAATATCCAGACTAGCTATATATTTTAATTTTTAAAGGAAAGGAAGATGTCACTGCTTTAGAAACCAGCACAGAGATTGCAAAGACTTATTGCCTCAATTAAGTTATCATGACAGCAAACTTTATTGTAAGTACAATGTTATTTCTTCCAAGGAAAGAGAGGAAAAAGATTTTCTTCCTTAAGGAGACGTAAGAATATTTAATTCAAAAACATATAGTGCAAAACAAATATATGTTTGTCATGGTTTTACGTTTTTTGGTTTTTAGTATTCCACATCAACACATCATGTAGTGCACTGGAACTAAAGTGTTAATACTCCAGCTCCATGTACCTATCTCTGTACGTGACGGAAGTCATGGGATCTGACCCTTCCGGGGGGGGGGGAACCTTCACTTACTGCTTGTCAGTGGGCTCCTGGAGGCAGCGTTTTCCCGGCCATCCCAAACTTTTCAGGTTTGACTTGGTCTCGGGAACTCTCTCTCCTATTTTTTTTTGATTTATTAGTCTCAATTTCAATTAGATCTTATTATATTGTGTTATTTTGCATTTCCAATATCATAGTTAGTAAAATAAGTTTTCCTCCTTAGATCGCTGCCGCTGTTTTCTTTTCCCATTCCTTTTTCCCCTTCCCTTTTTGGGCCAGCGGCCCTTTTGGGCCAGCTGCCCCCCTGTCACGGGCACAGGTAGATCTTGCTTAACCCGCGACAATGTTTCATAGACTGTCATTTTTAGAAGTGTAAGATTTTGGTTATTTTGTTTGTATGATATTGGTAGCAAAGTTTCTTTGATTTTGACTGTAGTCAAATGAGGCCAAAAGTAAGGTTTTTGCAACATTTAACCTGAAGCAATTTTCTGTTTGCTAGCTTTCAGATATATGGAAGCATTGCAGAGGGCATCTCACTTCAAGGCAAGTGAACCACGCATTTACCGTGATGTCAAGCAAAAACTACAAAGCTAGAGAGTATTGACATACAAGATAGAGAGCTGATCAGGTCCTTGTAGGTTTAGTAGACAAAGGATTGAAAACTGAAGTGATTCATAACTGAACAGGAACAAAAACATGACGCAGCTGTAAGGATAATGTTCTCTATTGATATTAGTTTCAGAAATTTTGCTGTTCCTACTAAGCCTAAAGCTCTCCAGGGACCAACAGCATTTTGTTCACGTTAGTCTTCTGGAAGAAGAAGCACTGTCTGTGTTTTCCATCCTAACAACATTCCTGCATAAACCTTTAGAAAGGTTTCACTGGTACCTTTTCTAACATTCAAATTCATTTCTATAACCATATTTGGTTGCAAAATCCAGAAAACAGAGTTTTCTGAGAGTTCTCTTCTGAGAATGGCATAGATAACTGTAGTCCAAGTCCACTTAAATTCCCCTTCAAAGAGGGAAAAATAGTTTTTGTTCTGTCTGAACAAAGCACTGTCTCAGAGGTAGGATGCATTCAGTTCAAATTCACAGTCCAAGCTCTAGAAAAGACTCCGATCCATGAGCAGGAACAGTGCTTGAAGCACGGGAGGGATCTCACCCCAGTACTTGGGATAACTCTGGACCTTAAACTCAGTTCTGTTCAAACCTCTCAGAGAAGAAAGGCCCAAGAGGCTAAGAAGCATCCCAAGGTCTCCACATCCATTGCTACCACCAGAGCTGCCAGGCCACTGTTGCAAGGTATCTGCATTTTGGTAGAGCTGAATCCCTGTTTTGTTGGGGTATTTGGTTCCTTCAACTCAGCTTGGTGCAGGACATGGTTTCCTACCTTGATCTGTGCTCATCAAAATTCATACCACAGGAATTATTCCTTTCTCATTCTGTAAGACATATGGTATCACTGCATTTTTTTTTTCTGGTTAGAAGATGACTTACTCTATTCCAATTACTACCAAATACACAGTCCCTTCACTACATTTGCACAGTTGAAAGTTACAGAATAATTTAAGTTACTGTGCTTCATTTAATTCTGAATTATTTTATGATCCAACTGAATGTTTTAATGACATTATGAAGCCTTTGTGACGATCCAAGTGACTGGTCACAGAATGAATTAAACAAGACCAAGCTCATTACATAAAGAAAATAATTGTGTAAGGAATGAGCCTAAGTACACAGTGATGCACACCAAAAACTGGAGTGAACGGATGGAAATACTGCATTACTTTCACTGGGACTATGCTGTTTTACTCCTGTTAAATACTCTCACAACTACAACTTAATAAATGTAATCAACTGCAGTACACGTGAATGAATTTATTCTTTTCACTGCTGCCTAGTCCATTCACAGTTCCTAGTGATAACAACTGTTTTTAAAGTTCTAGACCCTGAGGAGGAAGGGAATATTTATTATGGCCAGACTGTCATCAGGTGTAAATCAGTACAACTCTGCTCAAGCTAACAGAGCTGAACCAGAGGCATTGGGAACCTGGCAAATTATGTTAAATAAGTTGGATAGTTATAATACTCTTTGTCTTGAAGTGGGGTTCATGGCCACTCTGTGATATAAAGTATAAATTGAGGTTTGCTCAGCTGCACACTATAATTCTCATGCAATGACAGTGTTGTCAAGCTGAACTATTGTCTTTTACAGCATACATCAGGCAAGGGATTACAGTAAGTAATTTGTTTTGGAAAGCTGGCAACCCTAATGGGGCATGCCTGATAGTGTTCAAAGGTTCTGATTAGGCACAGCCCACAGAGATGTTCTTTCAACTCGAATCTCCAAAGAAAAAAGCTTAATTTTTAACAAATTGCTTTCTTCACAGCTTCATCAATTTGATTTCTTTGAAACTCAGTAGCAAGATGTATCAAAGGAACAGGCTGTTTGCCCAAAACCTATAAAAAAATGCTTTTTGCCTGAACTCAATGTACCTAATCTATTTTCACAAGTCATTTAGAAATGATCCTGTGAGAACTATTATTTCTATAATGGTTTGTGAAGCTGGAGCTCTAAGCAGCCACTGATGTGCCTCTGTGCAGCTGGAAGGATGTGAGCATGTTCCAGCTCTTCCAGAAGAACTAAGCAGGATCAGGGCTCTGGTGAGGTGAGCTCAGGCTGCTCCCTGCTGGATAATAGAAAGTGGTGGCAAACCTGCAGGCAGTGAGATGCTTTTACATGATACCGCTGACTTTCTGTCAGCTGCATGGCTGTCCTCCCTAAAATAATCCAGAAAGTCACAGTTAGTGACTTCACCTGACCAAATAAAAGCATTGAGATGGCCTCTTGTCTGGCTTCACAGCATAGACAAAGTATTAGAGGACATTAAAAGTACCAGATCGAAGTAAGGTGAACCTCTCTGTTGTTAAATCTGTCAGTAATCTCCTCAATACTTTCAACTCCCAGAGAGCCAAATCAGGAGAGACGACAGTTGGAAATAGCTTTAAAAGGATATTATCTCATTGATTTTTGAAAGAGAGAGCTTCTTTAGCAAGAATATTGCTCTTTCGGTCTCCATCTTTAATGTTTATTCATTTGGCTGCTTCACGGGGGAATGCAAATCACAGAAATGTAGGAGCTGTAAGGTACTGTGCAAAACGAGGACCACAGGGGATTCAGGGCTTCATCTCCTCATCCCAGCTTCTGAGGCAGAGCGCTTTGTGTGCTGAGGGCCTGGGAAGAAAAAACAGCAAAAAGAAGGATTATAATACCCCTTTTTCATGCAGATGTTGAAATTCATATAATTACCTGGGATTTGTGTTTGAACCACTGTTGTGCATATGTGGGTTTTCAAAAGAAGTGGCAAAATAACTTATTTACAGTTATTTCACAGGGCTTCTTTAAGGCTCTGTCTTACCTTTCTGTTGCTTGGTTTGAAGGTTTAAGCATTTGTAAGGCAAGTCTCTAAACCAGGGTTTGAATATAAACCTCCAGCTTTTTGTTAGAGTTATCATTCAGTGGTAAAAAAAGAGAACAGGCAGCCTTAGGAAAGAGCCACAGTCAAGCATGTACAACCTAGGTAGTGAATAATCTGGAAGCTATTGTGAAATTATTCATCCAGAAACAACTACCACAGCCATCACAACTGGGGATTACTCCCCACCTCCACAATATCAGCTTGCTCACAATGAGACTTTAGGGCAATGGAGGGAGACTGGCACTTCAGGGTGGTATTTCCTCCCATCTGAATGCAGGTTGCTCAGGAAGACACCAACTTCTTGAAGAAACTCAACGTCAGTGAGGCAAGTCCTTCCCAGAATGCAAGACTTTGAATACATGTAATTCCAAGCTGCTGAAGGGTCTGGAACACGAGCCTTATGAGGAGCAGCTGAGGGAGCTGAGATTGTTTAGTCTGGAGAAGTAAAGGCTCAGAGTGACCTTGTAGCTTTCTACAACCACCTGAAGAGAGGTTGTGGTTAGGTGGGGTTGACCTCTTTTCCCGTGTAACTAGCAATAAAACTAGAGAAAATGGCTTCCAGTTGCATCAGGGAAGATTCAGATTGGACATTAGGAAATACTTCTCCAAAAGAGTGTACAGGTGCTGGAATGGGCTGCCCAGGAAGGTGGTGGGGTCACTGTCCCTGGAAGTGTACAAGAAGAGTTTAGATGTTGTACTGACAGACATGGTTTACATTGGTGATAGGTGGATAGTTGGACTGCATGATCTTGGAGGTCTTGTCCAACCTTGGTGATTCCATTATTCTAATTTATGTGCATGTGTTGTTAACAGTGTAAAAAAAACTCAATGCTACCTTAGATATCTCTGCTATTAACTTCCAGTTGCCAGTTTAGTTGATAGAATAACTGAATGAGTTCCAGGAAACAGAATTTGCTTGCAGAATTATGAAGCCATTGGCTATTAGGCCAGGCACATTAAATTCATGGTAGTTGTATGTTCAACTGAGTGAATAGATAATTACTGTATATTAAAATAATTCGACTGTATTCTTAGTGAAAAAGGCTGGAAAAAGTTAATCAGAGGTAACAGGGAAAAAAAAGGCCTTTTCAAGAGAATCTTAAAGGAGAGATTAAAAGACTCACTGCTATGGCCAGGTAAAGTACAATATGTGGTTAGTGCATTTATCCCTATTTTGTGCTAGCTGAAGAAGTAAAACAAAGATCTGTTATGTATCATGAGTTTCCCTCTGCTCTCTCCCTCCTTAAGATGCACAAAAGTGCATGTGGCTGAGGCAATGTCTGGTCCTTTCAGGTTTATGTTAGCTGGAAATTTCCTTGTTGTCAAGGGATTTTCTACTCAGTGTTGTGGATGGAGTTCATTCCAGTCCACATATTCAAGTGACAGATTTGGGCTAAAAATCAGTGCCAGAGACTACAGTGATTTCACCCGGAAAAAAAAAAATCAGCCTAGATGCATATTCTGATACAAGGTCAAAGGAATGTCTAAGGGATTTAAACAAAGCACCATAGTCACAATAAACCATGAAGTCAAACCTGGTCAGTGGAAGGAGCTTAGAACACACCAAAGGGACTGATTTTGGATTTATGTTTGCTCAGCACTGTTATTACTCACATGAAATAAGAAAGCAGAGGATATGTTAATTAAACTTGCAATTGACGCTTCACTAGGAGGTGTCAGAAACAACAAAGAAAAGAAAAAGGATTTTAAAAAGCTGAAGAACATGGAATAGGATTTAACTAGGAAAAAATATTTGCTAATGGCTGAAGAAAAAACTAATCAAATCAAAAAGGAATGATGCCAAAAAAAAGCCTATTATTATAACGCTAGAGAGCTCTGTGGTTGTAACCTCAGAATGTAGCTTAGATCAAGTGGAAAATAGCCATTTGAGGGAGCTAATTGAGTTGGGCTCTACATACAACAGCATAATTTCATAAATTAGAGAAGAATCTATATCAAAATGAACAAAAGCATGTCTCAGGCACAGTTCTCATTTTTAAAGGCAAGAAGGTTTAAAAATTTATAGTAGTGGAATAACTCTAAAAGCTTAACATGTGAGGCTCTTTACAAATTATCTGGTGACTAAAATGCTGTCTTGCACAGCTGAAGAGTTTATCTTTATTCCCCTGCCTGTTACTGAAGTTTAATACCTATCTGTAAGAACAGGATATGAGCAAAGAGTAAGGTTCCATCACAGTGGCATTTCTTTCCTCCTAGGTAGGATCTTGCTCATGTGTTCAATTTTATTGAGTCATAGGAAAAAAGACACATGGGTTTTAGTATGCTGATTTGTGAGATGGTTTTGAATGAAAGATGCGTTCTAAGCAGCTTTCTGCATAGCCTTCTATTTGCAGAGAACTGGACCACAACAGTGGAGCAGTACTTCTGTACACACTACACAGCCACAGAACAGAGCATCTCTGTGCATCCCTCCAAGAACAGTGCCTTCATTTCAGCAGCATCATGAGAAAGAAGAATGCCAAGAGAACACACAGAGTTCTCTAGACTGCTTACAGAACTCAACATCAGCATCAACAGTCATAGATGAATATCACATAATTAGTATTTAATTACAGGAGTTAAATTATCAGAGGCTTTACTTAATGAAGTTAATCCATCCCTACTTATTCTCCTGCTTGGCTTAACAAAGTTGGTAATATTTAGTGCACAACAGAAGGCAGCCACCACCAGCAGCTATGTTAGGTGAGCTACAGAAGGACCAAGACCCAGAGACTAAGAACAAAAGGGTAGGCAGCAAGCAGCAACTATTTAGATCTGTTGTTCTGCTCCAGGGGAGATGTGTGGCTACTACATGATACAGGGAAATTCATGATGCAGATGAAACACAAGCTGGTGAGCCCCAGAGGGTCAACAACACCTAATTTACCACCAATAAGGCCAGGTTGGATGGGACCCTGGACAGCCTGGTCTAGTGTTTGGCAACCCTGCCCATGGTAGGGACTTAGAGGTCAACACTGTTTAAGTCCCTTCCAACCTAAGTAATTCCCATAATTGTATGACACAGTTCTATATCTCAGCTTCTCCCAGCCTTTAGCCACCTTTCCCAGACATACTAAGAACTGTTCTTCTTCTCCCCCAGGGCTGATACCTTAGATACCTCCTCTGCAGGTGAGCACATGAATGCCTCCACTTCAGGCCAAGCCAAGGTTACCCTCTTTTAGATGCCTTCATTTCAAATATTTTCTTAAGGGATTCAATCTCTCCATCTCCAAAATACCACACTAATCAGGTAAAACAGGAAGGCAGGCAGGGATCTGGTCCATGTTTCATAAGAGAATGAAAGAATCAGATACAAACAAAAGGAAATTCTGAAGCCTACTGATTACCAGGTCGCCACCTTGCCTCTTAGGACCCTATACCATCAGTAATTTACCCTCCCTATTAAATAGCTGTATTATAAAATTCACAATTTGAAAAAAAACAAAGTTGAAATGTGCTTGCAAAAATGCATTCTCTGGCTTGATCCTGGGTGGAAAAAGTTACTATATGGTACTGGCTCAGGGCAGGCTGTACAGTAGTTATTCTCCAACCTTTGATAACAAGATGCTTTAGCATAACTCTTGCCTGGATTTAAGATTCTCTAAGGGCCAGTTGTTAATCTTTTTCTCATATTTTTTTCACCCAATAACTTATTTGGCAGAATAAGCATGCTGGCATGAAGAGATTTGGGTTTCTCTTCTAAACTGTATAGAAATCACACTGTGAAATGCAAAATTTAATCAATGAAGAATTATTGCATTGCAGCACTTCAAAATTACTGAAACAGTATACAGCAATAGAAAAATCTACCCAGCTCCCATATACAGGGAAGACTGTGCTTATGAAGTATGCAAGTGTGTGGGTAACTGTAGGAAATCCACAAATCTCAGCAAGGTGGTACTTATTATTTTAAAAATGAAGCAAGGATGTTATCCATTTCTTAATTCAGGATTTGCTTATATTTATGTATGAAAGCCATTCTCTCTTCCTCTAGGAATTCATTTCCAAGTGCTTTGAAAAGACAAGGAAGAATTTCATGAAGACTACTTTTCTTAAAAAACATATTTTGTCTAAAAATATGAAATACAAAATCACACGGTTGTTTCCTGAGGACTTCACATTCAAACACTGAGCAAAAAAGGTAATAGTTAGCCTCAGGATGACCAACATCGAACAGTTTTTTCATAAATGAGAAAATCTCTGTAGATCCAGTTGCTACTCAACAAATTGTGTCTGAGTTTCATTAAAGCCTCTCTACATTATGCTGTTGATGTAACACAATACCAGTATATATATATATTATGGTTACAGGTTTTTACCTGTATAAAAGAGGCATAAAAGGGAGCCTGGTATAATACAGAGAAGTCCTTCATACTTTGAATCATGCCTGGTTCCAGTCCTGCCACCTGCAATTAACTGGAGATCTTACCAAAGTAAGATCTCTTGCCTTCAAAGGCTATTCACTTGCCCAGAAATTATGCAGAGTAGCTGTCATTCAGTGATGCAGAAGTCGGGCGTCTCCTTTTCCAGGAGCTATGGATTTCAGTCAGCCTCTACTACTGGATATGGTGAGGGTGGTAAAATGATTATATGCATACATTTTAAGAATATACTTGCAAGCATTCCTCTTAGAAAGAATACAAGTGTTTACACCACACAGGTTCTCTAGACAAGCTCTATACAGTTTTAAAAGATTGTAGAAGAGGAACATACAGATGCTGCATTACCAAGCCCTTCAGCAAGTGGCATTTCATTTTCTCTACTGGTGTAATCTATCCTCACTGAGCATTACAAACCACGAGGTTATCCAGTTTCCAACCTCAGAAAGACCACAATGGCAATGTCACTATACTGACACCCCCTTAGAGTTTATGATTTAGTGTTCACAAATATCTGAATACATTTACATATAATTGCATGGGGCTTTTTTCCCTTTCATCTTCATGATGAATGGCTTTTGCATTACAGATCTTTCAGCAATGAGATTTCTCCTGCCATGAAGTTTCTCTAAGCAGCATAAGTGCTGCCTGGATCCATGTGGTTTTGGGGATGGTGCATGGGTGTATGTGTACCCACTGCAGAATCTACTTCCTTCTATGAAAAGTGTATTTTGAAAAACAAACAAATAAACCCCAAATATTAAATAAATAAGTAAATAAATGAAACAAAACAAACAAACAAAGAAACCCACAACCCTTTCTGTGTTTCCAAGACATTTTTAATTATGCCTGGCTGCTCTATTTTAACATTTCTACATCAATTTGCAGTGCAAACTTGGAAACCTCTCTTGTAAGGTGAATTTATCTTGCATTCTCCAGAAAACTATGAAGCCATGCCTTTCAGGAGATGAAGCCAAATCTATATGATCAGAACTGGAAGTAAATATTCAGGGAATTTAGCAGCTTCACTGTTGCAGTTATACAGTAAGTTGCTCTGGGGTAATGTTTTGTCATTCATTTTTACACTTGACAAAATCTAATGATTATATTGCCAGGATAAGTGTACTATAAGATGTCATTAAACTCCTACCAGGTTTCCTGCTTGAAAACTGCCTTGTTAGGTCTATTTAACTTGTAGCGTATTTAACTATTAAGAGGACACAATCAGCATTTTGATTTACTTTTGGGGAAGAAAGAAAATTTTCTTGCATCTTGGGCTTTAAGGATGTGTTTTTCCTTTTGTCTAATGGTCACTGAGATTTTGTGCATGGTTAATTTAAAATGGATGTCAGTCATACATATGTGCATTCACACACATGCATGCACAAATGGCTTAGACATAACCACAAGGGGTACTGAATAAAGCAAGTAATTCACATTCTAAGGCTGGTCTTGCCAGCTTTTATCACTGTTCTCATATTAAGACTGCTAGTTTCAGCCCACTTGTAAGACTCTCATTAATCTTAATTCATCCTCCATCTACCTTAAAACATGCCTTGAAGTCATTTTTTCCCAGCCCTTTTAAACCACACTCAATCTCCCAGGCTAAAGACAAATTTATCAAATTCATACAGCAACATTCAGCACCTTGGAATATTTCAGCCTTTTGAGAAAATCTCTGTGGGTCTTCACTCTGCTCCTTCTTGATCCTCACTTCTCACATTTCCCCAAAAATCCAGGATTGTTTCATTAATTACCAGCATCACCACCATTGCAATATAAATCTCCAGCCATGAGAGCTAAGTACAATTGTTTCAGAAAAGATGACTGGTCTCTGCACAGACTATGTCACTTCCTCATTCATCACCCTCAAGTGATCACAACTGAATTACTTCCCACCACTGCCACTCATTTTTCAGGCCTCTCGCTAATTCACGGAAGCTTGTTAAAATGCTGCAAGCAAAGGTGCCCTTCTGATCTTTCCAAGCATCCACTAAATGGTTTGAATTTATTCATTGGACTGAGCTCATCTTGGGTCATGTCTCTTTTCTGTGTGTGCCTCATTGACTTTTAAATTTTCATTAAAGCTGCAGCATCCCCTTTTGTTTGAAGGCAGGTCTATTGAGGAAAGTTACTGTTTTGAAGAGAAAGGGGTTAAAAAATCTACATGAAGCAACCATAGCTGCAACAGAAATGGAACATCATACACAAGAAATAAGCTTTGTGCAGAGCTATCAGGGGCTTAGACTACCAGGAGTTTCAGTTTGGTCTTTGAAACATTTGGGGAGAAAATGGTTTCCCTTGCAAGCAGAGGGGATATTTCTAAAAGACAGGTTCCAATAGTACATTCTACCTGTTTGACTTGCGTTTTGAATTCAAACAAAACAGCATTTCCAGGAAACTGAGAGAAATAAAATGATTGCTCGTGCTGTGTCACAAAGCTCTCACCTGACAACAACTGATTAGTTTAGGTTTCCAAGCTTTCTTGCATTCCTGTCTCTGGTATATTGAATTTCAGAGCTGAAAGACTGAGGAGAGTCGCAGAAGGAAATGAAGAGGTCTTCCAAGTCAATACAGGTTAGGGCAAATGCCAACCTGATTGAAAGACTGACACAGTGTCTGCCTACACAATGGTAAAGATGGGACTTGCAAAAATAGCGATATAAAGAAAACAACATAAGGCACAATGACTTCTCCCTGACCTTGCCATCCACTTTACCTCTTGTAGTGATATAATATTTAATGTCTGTTCCAGAAATCCACGCAATGGAGAAAGATCCAGTGCAGAAGAAATGTTTCTCGGCCTTCATCCTCCAGTGGCTGCTGGAAAATGATGCCAGTGTTGCCACTGAGTGACATTACTAACAAGAGCAGTAGGCAGAAAAAAAGCATCCAAAGAGCTGCTCCTCCAAGTATTGTCATCATGAGCGACTTAGGAACAAGCAGGCTTTGTGGCTTCCCTTTTTGGGTAGCTGCTGCCCCTCAGTGCCACCTCCAGTGAGCAGCACTTCAAGGGGAATAGACATCGTGCAGTTATTTCTCCTTTGTTCCTGGGCACTAAAATCCAGTTCAATACAGAGAAGTTTTCGGCCAGCTCCAATATATGTTTTCGACCTATCTCTCCCTCTGGCCCCCTTGCACAGTCATGGTGATCACAGGGAAATGAGTAACAAGCCCTCATGATGCTATTTATTCTATACTTCATGGGCAAAATTCACAAGGTCCTTTTCCAGATACTTTTCAATGGAATGCTATAAAGGACAGTTCATACAACTTGGTAATACTGGTGTCTCTCCCAGCACATCTTTCTCTGTAGGTGAGCCTCAGAGTGTATCCAGGCATTGAATCACACTGAAGCTACTCAAAATCTTACTTTTTCCCTTTAGCTATTATTTCTTTCTTTACAGTAAAAGCAACAAAAATACTATTTATAGGAATTGTAATAGCTGTGACTGAGGTAATTATGCAGGATACTTAAAAACCTCTTCCAGAAATCATATTGTGGGATTTTTCACAAAAACTTCTGTGCATCTGATTTTCTTCCCCTTATTACCAAATGTTTTTCAACTCGTTGCTATTTTCGGCATTCTGCTGAGCTTTCAAAGCAAAAACAAATGAACAACAACTTAAGTTAATGTTAGCTTTTTGTGGGTAAAGAGACAATACATTTAACAAGTATTTGCAGGTCACAGTGCTAGCCAAAATATTCACACATCTGATGAACTTATTTCCAGCTAAATTGTTCACGTACAGCTGTTTTCTAGAGGTCTGTTTTGTGATACAAAGACAAAATTCCTGGGGTGTGAACATTGCAACTCCCCTTGAAATCCCACCCCACTGTGTTAATGGGTAAGATCTACGAGGGTGCATCCTTGACCTGGACAATCACAGTGATGGGCTACAGAGCCATGCTCAGGGCTCTCCTGCCATCTGCTCTGAAGAAAGCAGACCCATGTGGCTTTGAACATGGTCCCATCCTTTCTCAGAAACAGTAAATACCGTTCGAGTTGAAATGATCATGGCAATGTTATTACAAAACAGGGAACTGCTTCTTTTAACCTCATCTTAGATCCGAGCCTCAGCTGGAATGTGAGAATCCCCAGTGTGTTGGGCTCTTGGAAACATACAGTTGTTCAGTACTTAGAAGTCTGGCTCTGAATAATATTGAAAACTAGTGTCTGGTGTCAAAAACTCTTCAAATTAAATTTTTCAAATCTTATACTCTGCTATAAATAACACCAAGGTCTGCTGCACCAATTCAATTATTCTGAGCCTTGGCTAACACGTAAACTCTTCTTAGGAATGGCACTGACTTGGAAGCAATCTAATAATTAAACCACTGACATTTCAGATGTGCAAAGACAGAGTGAGAGTCCAGTTTCCACAGCGTGCCTCTCTAATTCAATATTTTTTTAGCCTATGCTCAACTGAGTTAAGCAGGATAACTCTTTCAGGATCCTTCTCCCTTCCCTAGGGTAAAAAAGTCAAGACCTGCTCTAACCTCTTTGAACATTCATAGAGTCTTTATAATATGTAAACACACCTTCATTCCATTATTTGGCACTAACAGTGTTTCCACAGCTCATTATTTCCTGCATGAAATAATGTTTAATTAGTGCTGAATTACAAAGGAATTGCTGTGGAACTACATAAGCCATCCTTGCAAATTCCCTAATGAATTCAGTGTGATTGCTGCCATTGCATTGAATTCTAAATGAATTCATAATGATTAGAAACTCAAGGCATACCTGCCTTTCATCGATCGCTGTATGACAACAAGATTTCTTTATAAATAAGAGTCATGCAGACAATATGTTGATACCAGTATCTAAAGATTTTTAGCTTCTCTTGGGAGAAAGCTGGCGACTGTGGCATTTAAATCCAAGGCTACAGTGATAAATGAATCAAATCTTCTTAGTTTTCCCCAGGCCTATTGGGGTTGCAAAGTTACCAACCCTGATGAGTGCACAAAGGAATTTAGGTTTCTGCAGTAAAAAGAGGGATGGCACTGGATTTAATAAGAGGTGCACAACACCAAGGGTCTTAGCTCAGGTACAGCTCATGTTCACAAGACTGTCTTCCCACAAACCCCATTTATTTGCCATTGCTGTCACATAGCAAGTTTCTCTCTATTTTCACTGGTTGATGGATTGGATCCCCAAGTTCACAAAGCTGCTTTGTGGAGATGACTTCACTCCTGATGTCTGTACCCTCACAAAACCCAGCCCCAGCTTTCAGCTCTGTGCTGCAAAGTGCTGCAAGCACAGAAGAAACATCAGCAATTCCACAACTGGGATGTCTGCCTTCACAATAAACTGTGAACAACCTTTTCCAGCTATTTCAATTCTCTCATTTATTTGCCCCATATATTTGCCCAAAATAAATATTTGTCCAATCGTGCTTATGATCTTGGGGTAAGCATGTTGGGACTCAGATCCCAGTATATTCCATCTTTGATGGGTTATTAAATTTTCCTGTCTAAAATTCCTGCTATCATAGTCTCCTATGTGCTGAATCCTATATGCCTTGAAACCAGTGCCAAAACCGCTACTAATTTCTGTAAGAATACTCTCAGGCACATACATATAGAGAGATATTTTTAATTCTCACCCTCACAATCTTCCCAGTTTGTAGTATCCTTCAGACTTTGACATGTGGAACAGGTTAGGCTGACACAAACATTTCACTTTAATACCCACTATGTAAGATTTATTCCCAGAGACTTATATTGGTCTGTGTTCAAATTAGCAATGGTTCCAGGCAGTCTGCTTCCTTAGGCTGTGCTGGCATAAATCTACTGACTTTGGGGGAGTTACTTCTGATTTTCACGATAAATGCAAGAAAGGACTCAGCGCTCTCCACCTAAAAGTCTGAGATTAGATTCCTCCTGGCCCCATTAATGTTGTCACTTGTATTTTCTGTTTCTTTTGCTGTTGTAAGTGCTTTTTCCTCACCTTTTAAGCCATCAAGATAACTGAAAGTCCTTTACTTTACAGAATTCCCAAACTGATCTCAGTCTGCAGTGAACTTGAATGCACTTTGGAAAAAAACTTTTGTCTCTGAACTATATACAGGGAATTGAATTAGACAGAACAATCTGGGTCATTGAATCTTGTCCCTTGTAATCTCAGCAAATCGTATAATAGATGCTTAGTCCAGATTGGTCTGCAGAACCCCTCCCCACAAACCACAGACCACAAGATGGTTCTTCACTACACAAGAAGCAAACTCAGGACCAGTTGTGAACTTTTTACCCCTACATATTGCCTAGATTTTAATAAACATCACAGGAGAAAAGATCATCATAATTCTGTTTGATGAAATAAAGGTTGTGTTTACAAGATGATTGACTTCAGGGTACAGTACTGAATGGACTGGACCCACAGGAAGATATACAGCATGAGTCCAATCTCCATTACATGCTAATGCACATCAGTAATAGGGTAATCATGGCACTGCTGTCAGTCACAGAGATAGACAGAAGAAGGGGAAGAGAAAAGAAAAAGTTCCCAGAGCTCAACCATCATCCATACATGATGTATTTGCTGTGAGCTCTCAGGCAAAGAAAAACTGCACACACCACCTGTCTATGAAATCGGAACTGAGCCCTGGATTTTAGTGCTCTAAGACTATCTTTGTTTATAATCATGCTCCCATTTACGGGCTCCGTTTGCACAGGTTGGCATTGGCAAAATGCAGATAGGAATCTTCTTAAGTTCAAATAGGAGCTTGGTGAAACTGACTTGTAATTGTGAGAGTTAACAGTTGGATAAAGAATCCTTTTGACATGCTTAAACCAGGTCAAGATGTAGACATACTGTGCATTGCTACAGGCAAATGCTGAGGCAATTACACTCCCATCTAACTTCTGGCAGAGTTGATCCATTCCTAAGTCTCATTAAAAAGGTTTATTTCTGACATGTTCTGGTTTGCACTAAATGTTCTGTACTTTAAAAGTAATAACATGGTGGAATATCCTCACAAACTATTCTGCTCTCCTTCCAAGTGATGTAATCTGAGACTGAGATCAGGATGTGTTCATGTTGTCTGAGCACACTTCTGTTCGGTCCTCATGCCCAACAGCTATAAAGACAAGGCCTGGTAATCATGCATGGTCTAGAGATAAGCATGTGAAGACATCAGGAAATGTTCCCATCACCAGCCTAAAATAAGCATTTCCTACAAAGCCCCGTCACTCTCTCGCTGTCTGGCATGGATGCTGCTGGTTGCACTCTGACAGCTTTGAATGTCTGACCCTTTTCAAATGGTTGAACACATTTGACCCTCCCATGAGAGGTGAAGAAGGCTGAACACGAGTCTGATCCCTAGTTGTGCAATGTGTACAATAATGAGCCTCAGCAACTCATTGGCAGGCAGTGATTTTAAGTGGTATGCATGCAAAATATGCAGCTACATTAACCAGTCAGGCAAGGAAGCAGAGACATTTCCTGAGGTGGGAAACATATTGAAATGCTAATAGACCCCAGCAGGTGTTGTTGGTCTTTTGGGGAAAGATACCTAGGAGGAACTTCTTAATTGTATGTTCACCAGATCCTTTCAGAAGATCAAAAGAGACCACTGATATGAGCAAATAAACTTTGATATATGCCTTTCACTACTGGTACTAATTGGAAGGAAATTCCCTGGCCTGTGGACCAATGCACTTAATTTAAAAGCATTGGAAATGTTAATTGAATAAGGGGGGAGGGTTGATTAGAAGCATGACCTCATGTCTAAAATGATAATGAAGGCTCTTGACACCCGAACAACAAAAAGGTCATGAAAGTATAAACAATGAGATGAGAAAGAACCATCAGCTAGAGCATGGACAGTGACATATGAGTCTCATGAGTTAAGGCTATTGGGTGGAGAGGAAGCTGCCAGCTTCAGGGCTGGGACAGTCACGCACACTCTAAAATGGAAGATCCATATTCTTATTCACCTTTTTTAGAGTTTCCAGGGCTCTAACTGAAAGCAAAGTTTCGCTCTTAAATGCTTAGCTTTCTTCCCATCAAGAACCACCGGGCAATGTTGTACCTGAGTTACCCAGCATTGTACAGATCAGAGAAGATTACCTCCAAATGAGGAATTAGGGAGGCTGACAGATAACCCTTAGATAACCCGCTAGAAGGGGTATGCAGAGATATGCAATCTACTCCTACTTAGAAAAGGTCATTCCCTGGCCTTCAGCAAGGAGAGTCCCATAATTAGGTCAATAGCTGGATTTCTGTTGTTGGGAGAACAGGACTGAGGGGCACGTCTCATCTCCTTGACAGAATGCCGTATACACAGACATGGAACTAGAGCTAAGCAGAAGAGAGGGCAATGTATGCATTCATTTCGAAATACATTTTGGACAGCAATTCCCTATATAAAAGTTGTGTTTGAAAACTACTGAACATTATCAAGTGTGTATTCCTTCAAGACTTCCTTTTAACTCTCCTCTCTGTTACAATATTTTGTAATGCATGAAGAGGATATAATGAGGAACGACTGTTGTTTGTTTTCCAGAAAAATGTTGCAAGACATGTGAAGGGCTGTTTTTCCACCTCAGTCTCATCATTGCTCGTGGTGGTGGACTGCATCTTAAATTGCAAAGTTTGAGGATATGTTTGGAGTTATGGGTTTCTTCGTTGATTGGTTGATGGTTTTTTGTCTGTTGAGACATAAATGGCGAGAAGTAGAAACCCAAACAGAGTCAAAGTAGACAAAGGGCATATCTCATAGCGAAATATCTTTCCTCTTGGAAAGTCTGTAAGGTGACAGATTTATATCAACTCTGCAACATCCCTCGTCCTCCCATCCTCATTTTCAGTACCAAAGCAGTGGTACAATGTGTTGGGAGAAAAAAATGCAATGAGTAGATAGATGACGTGCAGATGTGCTCTGAGAATTTGTGGTTAGTTAGTAATTTCCCACATTGAGAATTTGTTTGCAAACTGCTGAACCTCTATTGAGTATATATTCCCTCTAGAGTTTCATTCTACATCTCTTCTGAAGTCTATTTTTATATTTTCAGGCTTGTTTGCAGTCTTCAGATTCTGCTTACAAATTCTGCCAGTCTCCTAACTCCTATATTCCCAAACCCTATTAATACTTGACCTAAAGTGCCTTCAATTCTCACTCTTTCCTTCATACCTACTTTATTATCACTACCTTTCATACTAATGGCAATCCAAGGAAAAAAATCTTATCTTCAGAAAGTAAATCAAATTTCTCCTCCTGATAATTCCTGTTCACTGCTATATTAGCTTAAAATGATTTGCAGTTGATTCTTTGAACCTATTTTGGTGATACTTAGCACAGCACTGCCAAAGCCTCTCCTACGTATTGCCAAGCTGTTATGCATACTGAACTGATTTCATGAAATACACTGTATTCCCCTGAAGGTGTTTTTGCTTTTATTGTTGCTGTTTACCTTTGTGCTTTGAAGAAAAGAAAAATAGAAACAAAAAGAGAGAGGAAGGAGAAATATCAGAGGAAGTAGTTTAAATGTGATGTCAATTGCACTTGTATTAATCAGCCTATAAAGACATGCAGTACAACCATCTCCTTCCCTAATTAGTTTCCTTAGAAATTATGCGCACTTCCACAGCTCCCCAAGAATGATCTGTACCTTGGTAGATTCAATTTGCTTAGGATTTTCCATCACAAAATATTATTTTTAGCTAAAAATGTGTGTTACACACGCTAACTCCCAAAACCTACATCATCTAGCCAAAACAGAGCCCTTAATAGTGGGAAGCCTGTCACTCAGAGAGCAGAGCTGAGAGGGCCAGGAAATGCGCTCCAGACAGGCATCCAGCTCAGGCAGCTGCCCTGCAGTTCCCTTTGTGAACCTGATTCTCTGGGAAAATGAACAGTTCCAGCCGGTGTTTTCCTCCAGATCTCACGTTGCCAACTGTAATTTCTCATAAAATCTTGTTAATAATAATCACTGAAAACTGCCAGTTTAAATTAAGAGACTCTGCTTCTCAAGACTCCTCAATACATTTACCAAACCCAGCTAGGCCACAAGAGAAGGTGAGATTTTCATCATTAACCTGTCCCAAAAACCATCAGCAGTGACTACCTGACCTCCTGCCAAGCTGCCCCCATTCTCCTTATCCGTTGCCACTGTAACAGCACTGGTTTCTCCTCCTGCCTGCTGTAGTCGCTTAGCCACCACACAACCCTCCAAACAGTGGACAGAAACCCCAGAGACACCAGTCCTACAACCCCGACAGCACTTTGTGAAGTTCCTGAGAGGAGTTTCCACCAGTGATGCTGCCGATATTATCGCTTCCTTCCTTCCCTCAGCACTTACCACAAATCTGGTCTTTGAACTCATTAGGCTGGTCATGATAGTGGGCTGACATTTTTACAAGTAAAATTTTCTGCTGATGGCTGGGGAAAGCCTGTTTTGTCTGAGGCACTTTCTCCAGGGGACGGTGGTAAGAACCCTGTTGGTGGGATGTTTAAAATTAGACAATAGTCTGTTCAGTGTACAGATAAGGAGTAACCTTGCCCCAGTACGAAAATGGGCTGAATGGTGGAAACTCTTCTCCCCATAGCTGCTCTGAATGCACCTGTGCTCTGCTCTCCTAAACTGCATATCCAGGATGGTGATCAGAGAGGAAGCAGAAAACAGCTGCAAAATGGATATTTGAAGTCTCAAATTACTTCTTTTTTCTCTCAGATTGCTCACTGCTTTGTAAAATACTTTTGGGGGAGCAATAACCAGTACTTCAGTAATTCAGACTCATCCAAGATAATTTATGGAGTAGGAGGGCTAAACAAACTGGTAAATAACTGTGAATACACAAAAGAAGCTATGAGTTTGGGGAAGGTCCATGTAGATCCCTTTTGTCCTTGTTATCTGTCTCTTTTTCACATCTCTTTGATCTGGTTTTCCTTTCAACTCCATGACTTATAGCAGTTGATACAAGTCCTATTAACAAATTAGTCCAGATGCCAATCAGCCATCTTTCTTGTTCACGTAGTTATGTTTAGTATCATCTTTGCTCACTGCAGTGACTTACCATAGGTTAAATCCTACGAGATCACCATAGGAATTCATTGCCATTCAGCACAGGAATCTAACCCTATACACTGCAGGGCTATTCCTTCCTTACCTGCATTTTAATGGCTCTTCCAGTCGGTTATACCATAGTCTCTGTAGCACTTCCCACCAGACATTGGCACATTTTGACCTCAATTTGAGAGGAAACGAAGTACTGCAAATGACTTTTCCATGACTAAAGCCACAGATAAGGTTTTATAAATGGAAAAGTGAGCCACAGAGCACCATCTGTGTTACACCCTCTGATAAAAAAAAAAACAAAACAGCTACCTACTTCAGGCTGCCCCACCTCTTGTGATACTGACACACATTGCTTTGCAAGATTCACCTAGTTCCAAAAATAACAAAAGTTGCCACTCAATCTTCTAAGATTAACATTGTCAGGCAGGTTTGTGCTCAAGCACATATTCCTTCAAACACAACCACTAGACTGCAGCCATCCAGTTGCCTACCACCACATACAAAAAGCCATGATGTGCACTATTCCTCCTGCAATGTTTGCCACTGACTCAGCGTGCCAGCTAAGCACAGCAGCAGAAGCATTTTGCGGTTAACGTTACATTTTGGGAGTGTGTATTTATCACCGAGGAGACTTGACAACTTGTACAGACATATACATTTGCATCAAATCCCAGGATATTCCCAGGAGAGGCAATAGTTAACTCCATGTACTTCACAAATGCTAGCAACTCTGTGTTCGTGCCAGGGTAAATTTCTCCCCGTGGCATTCTCTGCTTCCAGCCCCTACGTGTTGTGCAGCTTGGCTTGTTCACTATTACAAGTCTCAGAACTGCTTGAGATTTTTATTATTTTTCCCCTTAGTTAACCAAGACATTTGGAAATTTTCCGTGGGAAACAAAAGAGCGAAAATAGACCCTGGCATGGTGCTTTGTTCTTTCTTATTCACAACTTGCTTTTTAACAGAGATTAAGTTCAGCATCTCACTTCTTTTGACCAGCAACTCTATGTATTCCTGAAAAGCTTTCAAAAGGAAAATCTCATAAAACCTCAAATGTGCCTGTGAAAGGAAGCTTCAGTCACTTTGTATTTTTATCAAAAGGCTCTTAGCAGACACAAATAAATACAGAGCAACCTTCTTCCACTCAAAGTAAAAAAAAAACACTCTTAAAAAAAAACTTGCAGAGCAACTATACATACATTGCATTTATAGGTGCTTTCAAAATCTGAAGTATCAATCTGTTATGGTTTCAAGGGGACAAGTACAACAGAACAAATTCAGGGGTTCCTCTACTTGCTTGTAGAAAATCATTCACTACAAACAAATCACATCTTATATATTCTTATTTTAACCTCCAACCAAATATCAGTATAAGATGCTATTCTACAGAGAGAATTTTTTCCTCAGATTTCAAGAATACAAATTAAGTTTAGACTGTGGAAAGGTCA
Source organism: Perdix hodgsoniae (assembly GCA_035772895.1). Taxonomy (NCBI): domain Eukaryota; kingdom Metazoa; phylum Chordata; class Aves; order Galliformes; family Phasianidae; genus Perdix; species Perdix hodgsoniae. The sequence continues at coordinate 48,444,089 of JAPSGF010000001.1, read as the reverse complement.
GCTGGCTTAAGTTTTTGTTCAAAACCTAGACAAGTCTGGATAAGGATCACTGGATTCAAGCGACCAAGGGCTGGCTTCTCTCACAGCTGACAATCTCTCCACTAACTTGGCTTTTTATTTCAATTGTCTGCTAAAAAGGAGTTGAAGAAACCCCCAGGCCCATATAATTGCTTACTATTGTTCTCCCAAGCCAGCAAAGAAAGCAAAACTTCAAAGCCTTGTGTATCTGTTACTGGTTAGGAGGATAAAGTAACCACGCATATCACAGCAGTGCCTGTGGGGTAACTACGATGTGGCCTATCACTTCAGTGAAGTAACAGAAGGTCACAGCCTTGGAAAGTCTGTGCCCGTAACACAGGTGGGGAGCTGAAAACTGCACTGTTATACTAAAATTTCTTTAGAGATGTGTTTCTGAGTTTGGAAGTAAATCAATCATTGCAGAAGCTCCTTCTGACCCAGGAGCCTAGCACAGATAACCATAAATAGATTCAGAAGTTTTTAGATAAAATCCAAGTTTTGCTGGAAAACATGTGTCCCTTGAGACGATGTGGATCAGCAAAAGTTGCTGGGTTTGATGAACTTCTAGCACAAGTGCTCTGGTAACCTGGGTTTTTTGGTTCTGTTGCAGAACCAAGGGCCTAATGCTTCTGGTCACCTGTTCTGTGCCATCCACTGATGGATCACAGTCAAAACCAGGGGTGTGGATGATGTCTCTGAACTCATACTAACTTTGCTTTGGTGCCATGCAGCACCAAATGCAAAGAGGACACATTGCTTTCCCTCTGACCTCATGAATTCTTGTTGGAGAGGTAGAGGGAGCAGGAACTGGTTGCTGATCACAATAAAATGTCCTAGTAATGGCAATACTTGAGCCCAGGTTTACTCAACCTTCCCGAATCAGCATGCATGGGAACATGTGATTCTTCTAGAACAAAGCCATTCTTATACAAGAACCTAGAAACTACTTTAAAAACCATCCACAATCCACAATTCTATTGGCATTTGTAATTCACATCTAGAGCCAAACTCAGTGCTTAGACTCCAACTCATCTGTAATCAATCCATAATATCCTAAAGTAATTCATTTCATCAGAAATACAGAGTAATGTTTTTCTCTGGCTATAAACAAGGAGGGATTCCTAGGTTAAAATAAAGATTATACTGCTCAGGAAAGAGTAGCTGTTGTGACAGCAAGGGACTGAAAACAAACAGGACTGTGCTATCTCTCCTGGTTTGTTTACAAGTCCTGCTATCAGTCATCAGTGCCTAAAGCTAGAGGAAGTGAGGGCTTCAACCAGCTCTTTAAAGTGTAGATTGAGTTACTCCCCTTGTTGATGTTCGATGTGGATCATTTAATTCATTCTGCAGAAAATGTGAAAATCATGTGTCTACAGCAAGTTAGCCCAGCAGCAAGTTGTCTTGAGAGCTTAGTTTTCTCTCTTTTATTAGGAAGCACTGAAACAAATCCTAGTGGCTACATCAGTGGCTCCACTAATGTTTCTGGCAGAAGAGAGGTAACCAGAGCTTCATGCTGCAGGGATTTAAGATGGTATATTCAGTAGTTCCAGATGACACACAGATGATACCAAGCCTGTCTGTAAAAGTGCTTACAGCCACTCAATGTCAAATAAAAATTAATGTTTGCCACTATTTTTTAGCTGCAGGTTAAGAAATATGACCAATTCAGACTAAAGATCAAGTTTATAGCTGGTATTGCCTGGTATAGCTTGAATGACTTATGTAAATATGTTGTAGATCAATTTGCAGATCTCCTAACAACTCCATCTCCTCTTCCCCAAACCCAACTATAAAGATATTAAAACAACAAATCTGAACTGTAACAACAAAAACAAAGAGACATTGCAATTCTTCCTTCCCTTCTTTCAGATGCCACAGTGCTGGCATCATTCATGCTCCCAGTGTATCTACTTAAGGAGCTCCAGAGCAGTGATGGTGGTGTAACCAGGATCACCTTCGCAGCAAAGGGGTGAGAAGTGATGGGACTACCTGGGAATTTAGAGCCTCAACAATGGTTACTGCACAGAACAGGGCGTGAGTCTGTTCCTTGCAGGGGAACAAGAAGCCACATAGTAGTTCTTCTGTACATACCTGCCTGAATATTGTTGTCTTTTGGCATGAGAGGTGGGGGAAAGACATGTGACTGCAATCCCCTAAATGGAGTTCAGAGGTCTCAGCACAGTATTCTGATTGACACACAGCATGGGGTACACGCTTACCAAAATTTTACATAGATTCTCATTCACATTTATTTTTCTGTCCCATTGTAAAGTCTGAGCTACAGAGGCCTTGAGGTTCTCACATCCACATATTGGTGATCTACTGTACTTTTCTTGCCATTATTATTCAGCCTAAGAAAATGTGCTGTCCAGAATGAGGGGCAACAGAATCATAGAATAACAGAATGGCTCAGGTTGGAATCGACCTTAAAGATTATCTAGTTCCAATAAATGGTATGATTCCAGCACTAACAACTAATAAGTTCCCAGATGTTCAGGAATAGTAGGCAAATCTTTGTTTTGCATTAGGTTTTCCATTTTCTGGTGGAAAATTACATTAAATAATCATTTTCATGGGACATGGAAAATTCCACCTGCAGTATGTGTGTTCTATTATAGCTATTATTGCAGACAAGGGAAATTGTAGGTATTGTTTACAGAGGCAGACAGCTTGTTTATTCAGCATTGGCTTGAGCTGGCCAACCAGCTTTAAAATAAAACTCTATGTGAAAAGCTTGCAGGAACAAAAATGATTTACCATCAGAAATATCCGTTCATTCAATAAACTCAGCTAAAACTTTCAAATACAGCCTGCAGTTTGATTAATGTAAGAGTCTATAGAACTGTGCTTTAGCTGGGACTCAGGATATTGCTGTTCACTTATTTTTGATGGATGGGAGGAATGGGATGTCTCTGTCACAGGAGGATGGGCAAAGAGTCCTTTTGGTAGTCCTATACCCCCGGACAAGTGAACAGATGGGGTCAGTTCTGGTGTGACACTAAGTACTCTGTGAGGGATGCTGCTTTCAACAAACACACTAACTTGTTACCTGGCTGAAAGTAAAAGGTAACTTCTATTTGATTTTACAGCTCGATAACAGCAAGTTATAAAAACTGTGACAACTGGGGCATATGAACTCTCACTGACTCTGCTGGAGTCACTCGCTTAAGATTTCATCTCACAAAACATTTAGCTTTTCCTTTATGACTGTCCCATAAAACACCCCCAGGCAGGAGCTTTTCTCTCACCTTGATTGCTCAAACCTCTTCTTCCTTTTGCTTGCTTAATATCCCCTTCATTCTCCTCACATCCTTTTAAAAATTTAACTGGAAATGTCCTTCAGTGGAACTCTCTCCATTTAGCTACATCTGTTTAATTTGGTGTTTCAATGCCACATGAAAAAGAGGTTTTTTATTTATTTAACATTTTTTCAGGGAAAACAAAAGAAACAACAACACGAGCTCAAGGTATTAGAGCAGTTTTCAGATTAAATCATAATATAACCTCTCTAAGCTGCAGAGGCTAAGACCAGAGCAATGAAGTTTTGAAATCCCCAATCCCCTGGTCCTGTACTTATAATCTGGCCTTTAAAAATAAAAATGTCATGCTAAAAAAAATTTGGAAAGAGAAACTTTATAAAAATCAGCTTGTACAGCTCTTGCACATCAAGACAATCCTGTTGGGAGCAAGTAAAGGTGCTTTACATTTACTCCTCATGATTGTCACCTTCGTCAAGGGAACCAGAAGAGATTCTGAACCTGTGAATTATTGCAGAGCCAAAGAAAGATGATTTTCTCTTCCTGCCTGACCCGGTGAAAAAACCTCTAGTGAATTTTCCCTTTGCTGCCTCTCTGCTGGAAGCAGCCAATTGAGGAAGTCTGCTTTCCACAGAGTCCATTTACAACTAGCAGAATGTCTTGCAGCACTGTACACTGAAAAATGCTCTGCCATGTATTCAGTATGCTGAAGGGTGCACCTCAGCAATTGCATGTCCATTGGCTATAGTTGATTTTCTCTGTGACAAGCCTTTTGGGCTTCAGGGTAATCATCATACACCAAACATCCACACACAATACACATCTCAAACCACAGCTTTGTGTTCTCTCTTTCTGATGGCTCAGAAGAATTGGCCCCCTGGCACACCTGTCCTCATACAGAGCTGGGTTCAAAAGGGTGATAGCTCACATTCTGGGGGCTAGAGCTAATTTTGGCCTTATTATGGCCTGTATTTTCAGTACCAAGAATTTTCATCAGCACCAATCAAGCATGGAGCAGCTCCTCCAGGTGGCAGCCAAACTAGCATTAACTCAAAAACCTTGCTATTTCACTTCAATTTTTCAAACTTTTTCTTCTATGTTCCTATATTTTAAATCTTACCAAAGTCTCACATCCCCCTTTCTGGGCCATCCATGGACTTCTAGACTGATGCAGAGCCTAACTATTGCTGAGGAGCATAGCTCAGGGAGTTAGAGACAAATCCAGGGTAGGCAATGCCTTGCTAACAAGGCAGGTTGCTCCTGGTTGCCGAGAGGGAGGACCTGGTGTGGTTAGCAGTGCCCAGCCACTCCATGGAATTGGAGGATCATAGAATGGCTTATATTGGAGGGGACCAACATTCCTGTCGTGGGCAGGGAACATCCCATCAGACCAGGTTAGCCAAAGCCTCATCCAACCTGGTCTTGAGCACCTCCGTGGATGAAACATCCGTAATTTCTCCAGGCAACCTGTCCCAGAACCTCACCATCCTCTGAGGGAAGAATTTCTCCAACATCCGACATAAATCTCCACTCTTTTAAAACCGCTCTCTCTTATTCTGTCATTATCTGCCCGTGTAAAACATGTCTCACCATTCTTGCTCCACCTCATCCACATGGCCAAGCAGCAAAACTCAGTCTCACCCAAACCACAAAAAAAGCTTAGCACTAGAACTACCAACTGGAGCAAAGTAAGATACCTACTTAGGTTGAATTCCACATCAAAGCATTATCTAACAGTCATCGTCCTCGTATCAGCCAGCATGATGGTTAACTCTGAGCAATTTTGTTTGTACACTGCAAGTTGGTCAAATCCAGTTGTGGAAGGAGGTCATCTTTGTGCAATTGTTTTCAGAGTCTAACAACAGAGTGAGTGCAGAATCACTGATCAATCTAACTCAGGTGTGACCAGAGCAGTCTCATTCCTAGCTGGTTTAAACTAATTAGATATTTCTTAGTGTCTGCTTGCAGCTGATAATTCATTTTTAATATAACTGTCTCTGAAAGATCATCGTAATAGTTGCAGCATCAAGCTGCAAACAAGATGCAGAAAGGACAAAGCAGCTGACTTCCAAATATTTGTCATTTGCAAGAAAACTACCAGCATTTGTACCCAGAAGCCAGAATGTCAGATTCCTCATCAGATGTGAATGTGTTTGATATTTAGGAAGGTTACAGAGGTGATGCACAGGATAAATACTTGTATGCAATATCACACAAAGAACCCATGGCAGCAATTAGTTCACTGTCAGAGACAAATAGCAAAGTTTTGTGATGGTAGGTTTTTGCTTATTTGTTTTCTCACTGATTGTGGCACATGAGGTATAAATACCAGAGGTCTGACTGCATCCTTACTCAGCTGACAATCCACCAGAAGCAGTGGGAATACTGTGCTAGCTAAGAATTTCAGATAGAATTTCAAAAAATTGAGCTTACTGCTGCTGGTTATGTATTATTAACTTTGCAGTCCCTCCTGTGGTAAAGATAATCACTATGACCCCTATTTTGCAAGAGCAAAAGCAAAGAAAGTTTATCTGTGGTCTCTGTTACCATAGAAAACACATGCTTGTATTTCACTGAGCATCAGCGTCTCAAAAGCTATGCTAAATATCCCCAAGCCCATCCTAGGAGGTTCTATCAGAAAAGGGAGAATGCATTAACATTAGAGACCCTCATGCAGTTCACGTTTCGGAAAGAGAACTGGCAGGAACACACCTCCACTAGCATGAGTTAATACTAAAGCATACAGTAGAGCCTTATTTTCTAAATAGTACTTTATTCCTAAGTGCCCTTTAGCATACTACATCTCAGAGCAGAGATGACATTTCTATCCTTGCAAATACACTGCACTACTCCTAATCAGGAATAGTTGTATTGGTGTTGTCGCCTTGTAATACAGCCTGGACTACTGCAGTGATCTCATTTATAATGCTGAGCCACAGGGCTTTCTAAACAGGTCTGTATTGATAAGGAAGGACTATCTGGTAAACATGCCACATTTGAATCACAGCTAAAATAGGAAATGCAGCAGAGATTAGGAACTGCTTTTAACAGGAACAACACATTGTGTATACATGTCAACAAAAGTGTACAGAGTTATAGTCTCCTTCATCCTCTATTATCCCTAGCACCAAAGGTGATGAAACAGATTATTATACTCCCCTGCCATCCTGCATATTCACTTTGGCACTTTAGCATTCTTTTTGCTGTGGGCTGTTTGGTTGGGTTTTTTTTTTTGTTTGTTTGTTTTTGGTTTTTTTTGAGCAGTACTATAAAGCACATAAATGATTTGATTAACTTGGAACCTAGTCTAATGCTGATGCCAAGAGAAAATGTCAGTGTCTTAGTGTCTTCAGTTCTCCCAGCTGAGTATAATAAGGAAAAAAGTCATTCACAAGGTTTAGACTACAGTCAATGAATGTTTCTGAGGTTTGCATTAGTATCTGGAAATTGGGTTAGTGGAGGGTGAAGTGAAGCCTATGCTCTAGCTGGATCTGTATGAAGACTGGCAGACCCACATTGAACTGCTGGGAGTTTTTTCATCAAAGTTACTCACAGCTTCAGAACTGCATTGAATTCCAGGAAGGTGAAGGATGACTGCAAATAAGACACAGTGTTCATGGTAAAGCTGCTTTAAGACATCCTGGACCTACTGCAGTTCAGCAAGTTTTCAACAGCTAGAGGCAAACAAGGAGATCTGGAGTGTTCAGATATCTCAGTAACTTAACTTTGTATTATTTCAGATGGACTGCGAGTTTCTTGAACAATCTGCCTGACCACATTTAGCTCTTAGAGGCTGGATAAGCAGCGCTACATAAGTCAGTCATTGGTGGGAAAATTCATATGGGGTTATTAAATGAAAATAAGGATCTGACTCAATCTTTCCCCTCTGCTATTGCGCAGATGTGAGTGCTACAAACAGCAGACTGCTTCTCATGTTCTCCCTAAATAACATCTCCTCCTACTATTGCATATATTATCAGGCTGACACTAAGCCCTAAGAAAAAAATATCAGATCTCTCTAGAAAAGCAAGAGTGAGCATGGGGAAACAGAAAGAAGCCAAATGATGTCAGGAGAAGGGGGGGGGGGAAGTGAGAAAAGATTTACGGTCACAAATCTGAAAGAGAGGAAGCCAGCTGGAGACACATATCAGAGTGACCTTAATATCTCTCTCCATCCTTGAACATGTCCAGGGAGCTGGTGGACACTGTCCAGACGCTGGGCTCAGAGGAGCTTTGGTTGACTTTCTGTAGCCTTTCTTGTATTCTTGTTGATAAGTGAAGTGATATACAAATGAGAGAAGCTGGTATGTTAGGAATGGCTGATTTCCCACTAGCATCATTAATAAGTCAAAGGGAAAGTCTGAGACTCACTTCAGATCTTTAGGGAAGTCTGTCTACAGCAGCTGGTCCTCAGCATTTAAACCCTCTCTGCACTCTGCAGGATAATGTAGTATGCATACACATGGCTGGGGGGGGGGGGGGGGGGGGGGGGG
>JAPSGF010000001.1:48384676-48436221 GCA_035772895.1 Perdix hodgsoniae | reverse complement strand
GGGGGGGGGGGGGGGGGGGGGGGGGGTTAGAGAGGAAGCTATTAACCTTAAAACAGCCAAAATATAACATTAAGGGAAAACTACCATACAACATTTGGAACAATGGTTCTTACTACTGAAATGAACGATAATTTTACAAAGCCAAAGACAGTAAAAAGAACAAGGCCTGGTTTGGTGCCACGAAATTCTAACTAAGGTTTCTACACCATTCCCATATGTATGCCATCTACAATACCGCTGTTTGGCAGCAAATATAGCAAACATAACTTGTAACCACACATGCATTTATGATATGACAAAGGCACCCAGAAGGCCAGAAATGCTAGGTTTCAAATCATACCCAGAACAAGCCCAACTCAGAAATGAAAAGTATATCACAGACTTAAGCAAGACTTCCTCTTGCTGCAACATAGACCACCTTAGGCCCCCTGTGATTGCGTTGGAGATCTCTACCAGCTCTCTACAATTCTGTCAGGGAATTTGAGATAGTGTACCTGATGCTTTAGAAGGCTGGCAAAGAATGTAATAGTAAATGGTTGGCCATTCTCACATGAATTTACTTGCCAGAGAGCTACTATTACATCAGCTCAGACTCTGGAAAGTCTGCCAAGGACAGAGTCTCCTTCAATCTAATTTAAATGTACTATGTGGGGGGAATCCAAAACCTAAGTGTACTCATTGAAAATTGGCTCCATATCAAAATTTTGGATTTGGAGTATCATACATGTTTTTGATGAAGCGCCTTTGAAATCAGAAGTATATCACCAGTATATAACATTCTTGGCTTTTGAATTGAATTTCTCTTATGAGATACAGAAAACTTCTGTTTATTGTTGTTTTAGGTTATCCAGATGCAAGTGACCATGGGGTGAGACTATACTCTGGGTCATTAGAGCAATGTTTTCCAGCCACTTTCTAACAGTACACAAACACTGCAGCAAGAAGTAGATGTCTGATCCAGTTACAAGGACATTCCAGTGAAGCTCAGAAGATTCAGGTTCTTCTCAAGAACTCCCTTGGTGAGTCCCTGTACTTCTTCACATTTTGATTTTGCAGTTGATGCAATTAGATGAATGTCCTTTTCATAAGTGTATGTATATATATATATATATGACTTAAAAATATCATTTGAAAACATCTAACTAAGAACCTCGGTAAGACAGAGACTTCGACAAGAAGTAGTAGTTTCTGATCTTCCTGTAGTACAGTTTCCAGCGACACAGTTACTGTTCAGCAGTAGCTTACAGTGTTATTTAGAAACTGACCCCAAAGCTTGTATTTGCTCATTTTGTCAGAACAGTGATTTATAGTGCACATTCTTCCACTAGAATGAAAGAGTCAAGCCTTTCCTACAGAAACTGGATTTCCCTTGAGGGTTTAGAATCCAAGTGCATTCTGACCTTACTCACTGCTTGACAAAAATATAGCTTGTGGTGCTTTGTTTCTATGACATACCTTGAAAAATGCTGTTATAAACTCAACATTTCAGGCTGTGTGGATTGCTAAGTGTCTTGCTTTGCAGTTTACAGTAATTGGAAGAGTCCTCTTTCATGTTCTACTTGCCTTCATCCTGGAACAGCCAGAAACCTGAAAGCTTTTGTATTTTCATGAACAATGAAATGATTTTTCCATTCTCATACCAACATTTTGTCACCTGATCTTTCTGGATCTCTCTTTGTTATTTCAGCAGAGTGTATGTTATGACTCTTCTTGAATGGGACATGGACAATACGCCTACGATGAAAATAGAAGTATCAGTACAGTAATAGGTACATTCTTCAACCTGGAGCAAATGTACAAAGAATTTCCTCACTGTACATATTCCTGAAATATCTACAAGTAGTTCACAAGTCTCTTAAAGTGCTGAAGGGGCTTTCTACTTTCAGCGAGCAAGCTTCAGTTTGCTAGATTCAACTTAGTCTTATACTCTAAAGGTAAAATATCCTTAATCCCTAGCATGCACTGACTAAATCAAAGAGAAACTTACCTCTTGCTAGTGTACTGGCATGTCCCAGAGAGTGCATTCTGGTCCTACAGTTGAGACAACTGAGGCTGCTGAGAGTATGTTCATTACTGAAGAGAAAACTGGACTTATTGGCTTTTAAATGCTTGGCCTCCTACTGATACAGCAAACAGAGGGAAACTGTATGAGAATTATATAAAGTGAATCAATAATGTGGTGCTTAGTAGCTCCCTCCTAAATCCCTCCTAAAGAGGCTTCAGCCTGAACAGACTAGCTAAGACCTCCCCTATTTGTAATTTGATTTCTTACTAAGAAGTGATGGCAGACAACAACCACAATACAAGACCATAAAGGATGACAACAGAGGACACAAACTGAGAGTAGTTTAAAACTATGCGTGGAAAGGACGGAGAAAACAAGAAGTCTGCATCCATGCTTGCTCTAGGAAAAGTGTAAAAAAGGGAAATGGCACTGGAAAAAGTAGAGAGAGCAGAAAAGGGTGAGAAAAAGTCCTCAAAAGCAAATAAAGAGAGTGATGAAAGAAAAATCAAAAGAGAGGAAAACTCTATTTAGGCCTATTTAGCTCGCTGAACATTTTTTTTTTCCAATAGCACGTATATGAGGCAATCTATATTCTTAAGCAAAAAAGAAAATCATTTCACTGCAATCTAGATAATTTCCCACTCCAGTTGATGATATAATGCACTAAGTGCAAAAAGCTCTAAATCATCCAGAATAACCTAGCAGACTCACTTTCCAGTGAAAAAAAGAAATAGACTTTATTCTAAACTGTTTCACTCTCAGAGCTAATGCCTTGTACAGCCCCTGCTATGTACTCTGTACATACTGCATTCCTTTCTTGTCACTGTGGAGGAACTGCAGATATGGTCCTTCCCATGGGTGTAGCTGCTCTAGTAGGGCTCTGCCCATACACACCACCACATGTTATCCCCTTTCCAGTGGCCTTCCCAAGACCATTTCCATCTTCACGGGCATAAGCAAATAAAAGGAAACAGAAATTGCATTAAACCAATCTAATAGCGCTAAGGAATTGTTTTTAACTTCATTCTGCCCTTTTCCTGCAGTAGCAAGCTGCTGTTGTGTTTTTCTCTCCACTCGGCAGAGTGCTAAATCCAGCCGGAAAGCTATTATGAAAAAATACCCAAGGGAAGTGTAATGGAGAGTTTTTCTTCACTGATTTCTAACATTGTTTCCTTCCTTCCTCCCCTCTCCACCCTGCGGACTCGATCCTCAGCCCATTGATGTCAAAGGAAAAACCCACACTGACCTCATGCGGCTTTGGATCACCCTTCCATTCCTAAGCCATTTGTTTTTATAAGTGAGGTAACAGGAGCACTAAAAAATCCTTGCCAAAGATCTCTGAAAGTGCCATCCGCTGCCCTGAAGGCTAGTGTGAGTTGTCAGTAGAACCACATTGTTTGAATCTGGGATAATATCTTACCTTCAATATACCACCATTATGAATTCATTTGACATTCAATGTACAGTAATAACAATGAATTTGATGGATACTGAACATCACATACTTTCACAGGTACAGCATTTCATTGTAATGCACAACAGCTTTAGTTTAACGATAGAGTTTTTTCCAGGATACTCTCTTTAAATGTCCCCTTTTCTCCAGGAGAACAATAAATACTCCTTAACAATGCCTAAGAAAAATAAAATCATACTTTGCTTTGGGAGAGAAATATGATCTACATAAGGCCTCCAAGCAAGCTGAACGAAATGCTTCCTGGGACACACTAAGCATGAATTTGTGTGCAGAGGGCTTTTGAAAGAATGGATGGCCTGGAATATTAATCAATTTTGTTTTGTGTGGGGGTTTTTCTTTTTTTTTTTTTTCCTTAATTGATTCCAGAGTGCAAAAGGAAATAACTGTTTCAAACCATCCTACAGCACAAATATAAAGATGTCAATCTGAAGGATGGCCAGGAGATTAATTTTAAAATAAGCATTATAGAATTTCTCGTTGAAGATTTCAGGTACTGAGGGACAATGTGGAATTGTTCTTTACAAAGCAAGATAAGAATGTGACCTTTGAAAATTAGGGCCAAATCTCACCCCTATTCATAGAATCATTTGAGTTAGAAGAGATCCTAAAAGACCATTTAGTCCAAGTCCCTTGCAATGAATGCAGACACCTACAGCTATATCAGGGTGCTCAGAGCCCCATTCAGCCTGGCAAGGACCGTTTCATATATGGATTGTCCATAGCAAGTGATCAGATCATACTGCAAGAGTTCCATTTCCACACAGCGGTGTGAAGTCTTCGTTGTGCACTGGCATTTCATTTGCTGGTGAGGTACCTGGGTGGCACATACCACATCAGCCTCTGGAGGGAAAATGAGCTGTGCACAGAATGGATTTCCTGGATGTCCACTGGTTTTACAGTTTTGCTTTAAAGAAAGAGAGGCGTTCAAGTCATCTACTACCATAGAAGAAACGATCACTGTACAAACGACTTTTTTTTCCCAACCTGTTTTCATGCAAGTCACTTGGATATGCAGTGTCTGTAAAAGTCCATAAATAAATCAAGATAAGTTCATTTGTTAAATCAGTCTATTGTATGGAGCATTATTTTTCAACATCTTAAGGGGAAAACTGGTAATATTTCTAGTGACGAAGTAAATTCTGACATCAGCTGCACTACTTCTAGTGCAGAATACTTCAAGACGTGGGAGCACTTTGATTACTGCCTAATGTTTTGCTGAACTCTGCTGAAAAAGTCAGGTAAATCTATTGTTTCTGTAAACGGTCCTTCAGGAAGATGAAAAGAACTACTGAATGAGCAAACATGACAAGGCTTTGAGGAGAAAGACCCCTTGGTGGGCTTTATAGAAGTCCAAAGAATGAGTAGCAATTAGCAGGTGATATGGGGTTTATAGCAATACGGTTGTTTCAGTCCTTTCTTTACTTAAAAGCTCTTGAAGCTGCAAATTTTGATGCTGTCTCTTCAGCTTTATGTTTGCTTGCATAGCTTTAATCTGAAAGTAGGAAGGTTGTTTCTAAGGCAAGGTGCCCTTCAGTTTAACATACAGAAGCATGGTGAATATATCAAAGTGCAAAATGAATAAGACCACAAGTGTAAGTAAAGCCTAGACTGCATCACCCAGCCTTACATAGAAAGAGTTGAACCTACACAATTATTTGCAAAGAATATGTTCCAGAAGACAATCCGTATACTGAATGAAAGAGAACCTGAGGGAGAAATTTGCCATCTCTGATAAAATAGAGGGCAATAATCACTGGGATAAGGCAAAATGGATGGCAAGACCCAGTCTTTAATTATTAAGCTCTTCAGAGCCATACAACAATGGGAAATAACTGAAACATCAATTAGATAGTGCTGTGTTACCTGTCATGGATGTTTAATCATGTCTGGGCAACATTATTTCTCCCCACTTATCACCTAGTGTCATTATTTTATCAGCAGTATCATATGCGGGCTTTCAGACAGCTGTCTACAGTGTGGCAGCTTTGGAGAAGGCTATGTTAGTAATAAATAAGTCTGAAATCTGGTTTCCTCATACTTAATAACCAAAGTGGCTTTTCTGTACTCAGCTCTCATACCACACGAGCAGCCAAGACAAATTCTCACCATAATTAGATCCCCTTGATGAAATACTGCAGGCAAAAGGTCTCAATGTATGGATATGAAATGGGGTTACCTCAGGTATTTCTGTGCCACTTGTTTAATGAGACATGGATTGATAAGTCACAAGAATCTGCTTTGCTTTTCGTAGTACAAATGCATCGTTACATTCAAATATATAAAGAGGTTGCAAACAAATAAAAGAGGTGTCATCAACCCAGGCAGGCATGTTTTAACAAAGAGTTACAAGTAGGTGATTCCAGACAATACGAAAAGGCAGAGGTTTAGATCATAGTATCTGAATTAAAAGATGACTTGAAGTTCAAAGCAAGGCATAGCTAGGTGAGTGTGTTTGTTATACTTGTCAATTCATACAATTGCTATCAACTATTCTACTCTTAGAGCCTATGCAGAGATAGAGCACAAGCAGATAGTTTTTGATGTGTCAGCACTTCAGTAGTAGGACATGCAACACTTCACGTCATACTCATGATGTGCTTTGCTTCATGTGCTTCGCCTCCTGAGCAGCAGTGAAACAGCAGCAGCACCAATTGGCTCTGCTGCCTGCACAGTACAGCTACCAGCTTTGAACCATGACAAAGATGAACACAGAACCAAAGACACTAATCGCAGTGCTACCTCAGCTGTGTGCAACACTTAATAAAGCAAGAACAGGGATCATTTCATGCACCACTTAGAGGAACATGATTGCTGAACAGCACGCTGCAACTCCGCCTGAAAGCTTTGCAGCAGAAGAGGACTAGCCCACCTAATGGAAAGCGTAAGGCAGTCAAATAGGCAGTAATCATTCAATATGCAATGCATAGAGAATTTCTATCATTATGCTCATGAAAAGTACAGTTTAATGCTTTGTGAACACCAGTTGCTGAGACTTGAATTTTTCATCTTCGCTAACGGCAATCCCAAAAAGTCAAAGAAGTCAGCACCATGATAGAGAGAATGGCTGATTTTAATTTTAAGGGAAAAAGAGCAATGCCTACTGAATTAGCTATATTATTTCTCCTAGCAATTGAGAAGTCTTGTGGACTCTGAGTTTTAAGTTACTGGATGTGACATGATGATAGCTTAATGTGAAGGAGCTGCTCTTTATAATAAGATGGAATCTGACCGTTAATCTAATATATCAAACTGTACTTACTGCTTTTAATAGAAATAAAATTTTCTTACATATTTTATCTACGTATGCTCATGAGTTGCCTGAACACACAAAAACCAGACATTTTTCATTTTCATCAAAAGCAGTGTTATGTTGTGACATTTTACCTCTGCAATTAAGCTTTCATAGTTTCCTAAAAAGAAAATTCATCACAAGCCACAGGTCATCTTATCAACACTTTACTTCCTGTCCTTTAACATAACTTTTACTCTGGCAATCTGCATTTTGGAAAGGTTTGTTTGGCCACATGCAATCTGCAACTTTAGGATCTGTCCAGAAAAATCAAACACTCAGAAGGGGAGATCTGACATTTGGGCTGAACCTTTTTCTTACAGAAGCTGGAAGAAACTGAAAGCCAGACTGCTAGGAGACAAATGAAAGTATGACTGTGTTACTGAAACTGCTTGAATATTTTCCTGGACTTTGTCCTGTACAATTAAACGAGGTTTTTAAATAAAATCTCTAGCTTAGCCTCATTTCCTCTCATAGAGTTCATTTCTACAATCTCACATGTTCATACTTCCTTTTGTTCTCTTCCTCACCATTCCTTTTCCTTTAAGGAGTCCTATTTCAAACCAAGTTGCAGTGTGCTCACCCAACCTGTATTTCAGTTCCTGAAGCATGCCAGAAGTGTTTGAACTGCTTTCACAGAGTACAGCCTGATTAAGAGTTATAATACTGTTCTAGCATTACTGTTAAACCTCAAATTAAGATTTTGAGGGTTTTTTGTTTGTTTTCTTCCAGTAGCTAGTGACAAGGTTTGGAACACCAAAAATACGCCTTCCTTTATCCACACTAATTACATACCAAATAAACAATCCACCTGTGAGTGTTTGCTCTGTATTGGACCTGGTTTTGCTATAATCATACCCAAATTTGGTACCTCTTATATGCTCTTACTAATGTTTTTTTCTGATACCAGTGGACTGACAAGATTTGACTCTCCCTGAAATTTCTGGCACTCCTCTTCAATTGCTTATGAGGTTCACCTTCCTCCCATAGCTTCTCCTCAAACACCCGTGCAATAGTCACTCCACAGAGATAGCTGTATCTATTGTCAGCTTCTGATGTTGCCCATCTATCACATCCAGCAATTTCTCATGTCACGTCCAGTAGTTTTCCACATCCTATTCAGTTAGCTGAATTTCAGTTCAGTCACTCCCCAGCCATCTGCCTGTGGCCCTTATAGTTCCCTTGCAAGACCTGCTAAATATGAATGCTCAGGTATAGCTGAAGAGATTACAGATTGAAATATTCTTTACTCTTCCAGCTTCTCTGGGCATTGGACACTGATAGCAAGAACAACTATTAGACCAATCCTGAGAGTTCCACAAAGGATGACTCAAAAAAAAAAAAAAGAAAACTCATTCATTTCTGCTTTCTCTGCCAGGAAAATATCAAGGCTTTAGGCATTAAAAGAGATGGGAATTTACTAACCTAAGTCACCTCTGCCAAGAGTGAAAGCACAGAGACACATTAGATACTTGCAGGAGATTCTGGGAACTTTCTTAGGTAGAAGTCCAATTGCCAAGCCAGTGCCATGTTGCTTTCAATTTTATATCATCTGAGGTGCAGGACAGAGCTAACTCAAAAACAATCAAACTACTTATGCAATCTCTTTTCTATACTGGAAAGCATAAATTTGACCTTCTAAGGAAAGAGCTAGTCATGTTCTCCATTGATACAAACTGACATAATACATGCTGCTGCAGAAATTTATATCAGCC
The DNA here is from genome assembly GCA_035772895.1 of Perdix hodgsoniae. Lineage (NCBI taxonomy): Eukaryota > Metazoa > Chordata > Aves > Galliformes > Phasianidae > Perdix > Perdix hodgsoniae. Next base: position 48,427,738 of record JAPSGF010000001.1, on the reverse strand, counting down.
GTGACCTTGCCCCAGGGTTCCCATGCATTTGATAGCACGAATCTTTTATGGTGTGGCTTGTAAATGAATCTGTGACTCCATCAAAATCAACCATAAGAAAAGGTTATTTCAGTTGCATTTGTGGAGTAGTACTTAGGTGTGATCCTGGAATCTGAGGTAAAGCTTAGTGCTGCCTCTGATGAAAGATCTTGACAGGATTGAGATCTAAGCAACTGTCGTTAATATGCTGATTTGAAGCCAACATTTTGAATACCAAACTCTTCAAATTCTAGGCACTGTAGTAAGCATGGGGTTTAAAATCACTTTAAACAGATTATTTCCATGGAACCTAATAAAATCCTACATGTTCTACAAAACAAAACCCACATTAGTTGGAAGCAAATTCATCCTGGTTACACTTCCCAAAGATTAATTTTAGCAGGATTAATATTACTACACTGGAATCATTCAGATGGAATTTTTTGGCTTTGCAACAAAGTTGCCTTATCTTTATTTTAACTTCACTGTTCTATCAGCTGTGTCCTGTTTTCTGCTTCATTGACAACCCTGTTCACACCTAGACAGATAACATTAAATTCTATATTGGAGGTCTATCCAACAAAAGCTTATGTGCAGAGGTTCCACAATCTTTTTCAACAGTCTCCCTCAGGAATGCCAGGTACGTACAGCATCTGGCAAAGTACTTTTTGAAACACTGAAGTTCAGGTCACTGAGGTTATTACCAAAATCAAGGAGTTCCACCAAAAAGATACCTGTCTAAAATGAGTAGGTTTCAGAAGGACAGTAGGTCACATCTAGATTTGCTAAGCACCACAAAACTAGTTTATGCAAATTGTGTATGTTTAGCCTTCTAAACTGGAAAAAAATAATTTCACGTACTTGTCCCATAAGTAAATCCCTATGAAATGTCATAGAATTGCTCACATCTGAATAATTGCTTTGATTATTCACATGGAAAGAAATTTCTAAAAGCGGTTGCTTTCTTTTCCAGCTGTGCAAAGAAAGCCACTAAAGTTTATCTGTGGAAATCAGAAACCTGCCTTTTCTCTGAACATATTCCTTGCATATTACCACAGCTGTTAGCACTGTAAACTTCTAGAGCTACTCAGTTCTCTCATGCACCTTACAGCATTTTCAAGCTCATAGTCATTAAAAATGCAGGATAGAAACTGCATAGGCCATATTCCATAGCCAGGACACACAGTTTGGGGCAACCCGGAGCAAGTGAAACAGGTTTGCAATGGTTTGACCTAAACCAGTACAAAATAAATGGGAAAATAAATAAATAAAATCAAGGAGCTCCAGGGTAGATTTTCAGATCTGATTCTATTTCCCTCGAGATCACTGTGGTGAGAATTTCTCTCCATCTCTCTTCCACACTCATGTCTCATTGCCAACACTCTGCAAATGAGATTGTTCTCCATTGCTTATGTGAAGACATTCAAAGTCAAGAGTACTTCAACTCATCTGCTAACTGTGTTGGCTTTGTAAAAATAGAGAAGGAGATACTATACTAAGAGACATGCCAGAGAACATCAAGGAAATTAAAAAAAAAAAACAACCAAACTTTTCTGGATGTACATATCTCTTTTCAGGGATTTTTGGTAACTCCTTTGCACTAGACACTAAACTTTCCAGCATCTATTAAGACAACAGGAATTTACCCAGGACTGACTATTCACTAGAGGAAAGAAAATAGACTATTTTAGCTGACAGTAAAGAGAGCAAAATACAGACTCAAAATACGACAAAAGTTGGATGGAAAGGGAAGAAAACATGGCCACCTCTCTGAGAAGGGAGAATCTGCAACAGTAAGATACCCATACATCACTCAAGGAGAGTTCTTAAATAGTAGATTCAAACTATCATGAACAGGAGCCTTCATTTGAGTGCTGCTGCTCACATCTGGATGGATGACCACAGCAGGGGATTACTGCCTTCTCTTAAAAAAAACAGAACTGTGGATTTTCTTGAACGAACATTCCTGAAATAGAATTCAGAATACATTTGGAAGTTGTTTTCCTTCTCTCAGATTAGTTCTAACTGCCCTCAGATTGAGGTTTGATATAATAAAACATAAACCTGGTTGCTACATAATTAACTCAAAATTTAATGAGCAATAAAAGTACAATTATGCTCTTGCAATGCATTAAGCTTATATTCCTGCTTAATCCATTTAAAAGGGCTCTCTAGGTGTTCACTTGGCAAATAACAAAATAAGGCAAGTCACAAATTATGCTTATTAAATGTAAATGGGTATCTTTAGCAATTGATATCTAACGTCATAGGACAAACTTGCCAAACTTAATTAAATGAATAAACGCGATTATGCACTTAATATTCCCTTAATTACAAGGCTAAATTATCTCTTACATAACGGACTATCAGCTTGATGGTTGCCTGCTACCGAGACTGAATCAGTGAGTACAGAGCTCCGCTCCTGCTGAGTTTGGAGTTCTCTGCATGTAACCTTGTGGTTCTGGCTGCTGTCACTCATTACTGCCACGGGCGCTAATGTGCAGTTATCAGTTTATTTACCAGCTACCAATCTTACCACAGTAATATCTAACTACTTTTTTCAGATTCAACTATGCAATGGAGGAGATAAAGAGAGCTTCATTTTAATACTCTAGACTCTGCCCAGGACAAAGTGTCAAAATACTGCAGTTTCACCTGCAGAAATTAATCACAAATTTTGACCAGCTCTATTAATTAGACTAACCTCAGCTCCATTTTAAATATACAAGAGGTATTTGGCACTGAGATTTTGAATGGGACTTTAAAGAAAAGCTCTGCATTGTTTTGCTTGCATCATCATTGTTATTCAAAGTGTAACAAGGACAGCTCTGAACTTCTGAAAACTATCCAGACAATTGGTTTCTTTTTTATATTTTACACGTATTTGGGTGCCACCAAAAGGCCTTCACGCCAACATTTTAATATGACTGCTGTGCATTCAAATATTCTCTATTTTTCTAGGAATCTTCAGGAAATCATTTCCTACCAAGCACACTGTTTTATCTTACATTAAAGGCAAAAGAATCAAAACACAAAACTGAGAAGGCTGCCCAGTTACTGAACTACCGAACATCAGAGATTTGCAGAATAGTTAACAGAGGTCAAAAGGATTAATAACAAATGCAAGCTCCTTTCAGGAGATTCTTTATTCATTAAAGAGAAAGGAAAGTCTCCATAGTGTTTTTTTGAGTGACTTCACACAGCAGCATTTTGGGATTTTTCAAAACAAGAAATTCATACAGTATGCTTTTATCCTCTAAACTGTTGCATTTGGGTTCTCAAAGATTTCTCATTACAGAGGAATCCTTGAAAAATTGTTGCGATGAATTAACATTAAAACCTATAACATCTCATCACAATTTTACAGTATGGAGTTTTTATTTTATTCAACAATACATGGGGGATGTATCAGCAGAAGTAAATTACATTCACACTTATCTCATCTGTTGTGAACTCCCAGTCTGGACTGTTAGAAATGCTGAAGCCACTGAGGTCAAGCACTAATATTAACTGCATTATATTCAAAGTACGTAGCAATGCCTGTCTCTTATGTCAGTGTATCTTCACCAGTACTACTACATAATTGAAATGAAAAAAATTAGACAGGTTGTAATTATGGACAGAATTTGTCTCCCAGAAGGAAAAGATTAATCAGTTGAAACTAAATTCTGACCATATAAAAGATGTTAATCTATATAAACTCTGCTTAAGGTGGTGTGAGCTTTGGTTTGGGGATCCAGGGGCTTTTAGTTCCTCTGCTGCACTCCTTCAGATATTACATCTTCCTCATGTTTAAACCTCTTTTGTGTTACTCTGCATTATGTCCATCTCTTGAGGTCTTTATTAGATATTTTTTCTACCTTTGACTATTGACATGTTGCATTCTGCAAGCAGATATACATACATACACTGATGGGAACAGCGCTATTTCACTTGTACCTCAGCTGGCTTTAGCAAGGTTTGTATCAGAAGGAAAAGCTAGCCAGGGATCAAAGCAAGCACAGCTTTTGAGTTCTTGTCAGGCTTTCCCAAACCTTGTGCAACAAAGGTTGGTCCTTTGCAGCGTTGCCCAGTGGGGAAAGTTGAGGATGGTATCATGAGAGATGGAAAAAGAATGAAAATTTCATTTCAGCAAGCATACTATTTGCAGAGGGACCGGAGTCATGAATTTTGAAGAGATCATAGAGATATCTGTCCTATTATCCACTATCCTTCTCTGATGTTGGCATTAAGCTTTTTATTTAAAGCTGAAGGAAGGTCTTCATAAGCCCCAGAAATGAGCTTGTGCTGCATTGGTTTTCCATAGCAGAGCCACAAGAACTCAGGATCCATAAAATACTCTTAAAGGATTTATGGAAGGTAGCTAAGAAAAGCAGAATTAAGGGGCTTAAATCTGCAGAAATTCTTGTATCAACTGAAAAATTCTTATATTTCTATAAGCTGAAGTAAAATGGACTCTTCCTAGCTCATGAATTATGGATATTACTTGTGATTTGAGTAAAAAGATGGTCAGGTGACAAAAGAAGTTTCGGGATGCATGAGTTTAATTCTAAGCTTATCTGCAACTGGTGCAAATTCGTGCTTCATCTTGCCATTCAAAAATAAAAATTGTACAACTCTTGATGTAGAACTCTGAAGCCAATTCCACCAGTGTTATAAAATCTATTCATTTAATGAAAATCCTAGTATATAGACATAACCTAAGTTGTGGTCAAAATTTAAGAAGTTACCCTACCTGAATCAGACCTGAGATTTCATTCTTTACACATGATCCATTTATTCAAGAGAGAGGAATCCTCCTTTAAAACAGAAACATATCAGGTGAAATTTTAATCAAGCTGTCAGGCTTCATTTTAATTCTCAGGCTGTCTACATAGAGGAGAGAAAGGGAAAGGAAACATTAAAACTGATTCTTATAGAGAGATGGAGAGACAGAGAGCAACAAGCTGTGCTGATATATTAATTATCTATTTATAATATGTAATCTTTTCAACTTCTGTCATGTTAAAATCAACAAAGAATTTAGCTGAAGACAGCCATAAAATGAACTGATTACAGCTTGCATACAACAGCGATGAAAGAGCAAATACACACAGCTATGCAAATGTGAAATATAACATGACAGAAAGCACAGCCACAGTGATAACAGCAGGTAATTGCTGGTCTCTGTAGCTCTCCCACCAAACTGACTCTGTGATATTTCCTTTGTTCTGTAACTGGCACATTTTTGGCACATGGGAGGGAGAGGGAGGAAGCAAGCTGAAGCTGAACACCTCGTGAAAGCTGCTGCAAATGTATTCTGGAAGAGCAATGGGAGAGCGGGGCTACACAGAGCTGAGACCTCAGCTTATAACCACATCAGCAACTGGGTGGAATTGTACTTAGTAATTGAGTACAGCCAAAGGTGAAGAGCTGACTTTCTCCCTTTCAGTTTCCACCACAAACTCTCTCTGAGGCTAACATGTTGAACACCTGATCCAGTCCACAGGAGGCAATAACAAGATCCCTAACCATCATTATAGGGCTCAAGGTCAGGACCAAATCAGAAAGCCCTCTGGGTGGCAAATGCGACAACACATTTCATGCATATATCTGCATGAATAGCAACTTGACGGGGCTTCTTGGGGAACTAGAAACGAGTGTGAGCTGGGTGTGAAAAGTCAGCTTTCAAAGTTCGTGGAGTTGGCACGTTGTGTCTGGGAGCTGTGCTGTTAAACAGAGTCACACTGCGATGAGCACAGCTTGAAGCACTAACATAGCTGTCTTCCTCCTTTTCCAGTGCTATATGTCAGCATTATTAAAAGCAGCCATTCATCCAGGCAATACACTTGACAGTTTTTTTTAATTTCAGTTCCTACTATTTTACACCACATTTTCACACAGGCTGGTATTTGAGGACACAGACATAGACCCAGACTGCATTAGATACACCCTTCCCACAGGCAGGCTATACTAGAACTGAGAACCAAGTTGATGCAGCAACACTGTTTCTGTACTGGAGACAGACTGGGCTGATCTTCTTCAGTACTCATCTATGCAGAACTCCACATAAACCTTACTTCCACTTTCAGGTGCAACTTCAGTAGTTACTTCTCAGGAGTTTCATGATAGTCCATGCACAGTAATGCAAGTCACTTTAGAAAATAAACTCACTGAATCCACAGTGCAAGCTTCAGAACTGGTACAAACCCTCTCCCCCGTTTTGTGCTCCCCTCCCCCCCCATAAAGGCACTTCGCTATTATTTCATTCATCACAAGCTAGAATCTGGCCTTCCTACCCACATGCAGGACTACAGCTGTGTCAGTGATTCATCGTCTTCCATCATCATCCCATTTTACCCACTCAATGCCATAGAATCTGGCCCAGTATCCACAATTCCCATTTGTCATGTAGTTGCCAAGTATCAATCATAAATTCATAAAATGGGTTGGAAAAAACTTTAAAAGATCATCTAGTTCCAATGTCCCTACCATGGGGAGGGGACATCTTTTAACAGATCAGGTTGCTCCAGTCCTTTAGTGTGACTTCACTGCAGGCACAAATAGCTACCAAGCATCACAGCATGGGTTGCAGCCCAGGGCAGAGCACAGATTTCATCTCAGCCATTTCTTAAGGGAAAACGTTTAAAGTCCTGCTGTAGAAACAGTGTGGAAAGTTGCAACATGACCCTGCTGGCACCAGACCTAACTTCTGTCTTTGATTAGTCAACAGATCCACTCCTCCGTCTGCATTCAGTATTAAGCAACCACACAACATGGGAACTGACAGGAGTACAATGAATCACTGGTTAGGTCCCTTCCAACATAAGCCATTCTGTGATACCACAACACAGTCTGGGCCTCTAACTTAGCCCTGCATAATTAAAGTTTGTAACAGCTACAGTAACCCCATTGTGTAAAGCTAGACCCAGCAAAAATTGTCAGTGATTTGCCACTTCGATAAATAAACATTAAATGTGTGCCATGGCCTCTTGCTATCAAGCATGAATTTCTGTGACAAAAATAAAGTAAAAATCTTTTAATTACAAAATTCATTAGAATCTATTTAAAATAAAATGCTTTGCATTTCTAATATTAAAGTGATGAAAGTACCCAATGGACCAATACTAAACAACCAGAATGCACCCTCAGAAAGAGCTGAGACTTGAAAAAGAGCAGTTTAATTTATGGAACAAATAATACACTTAATAGGAGTATCAAGTTGCAAACTACAGTGTTATAACTCCTTAATGTTCACTGTTCTTCAGTGCTTGAGTCTCTATTTATTTATTGTAAGATATCACACTTGGTTCAGCATTCACATTTTGAGGGTTTTTGTTTATTTTTTTGAGATTTCAGGTCTAGATCAGGGATTGCTTATCTTTTGCCTCTTCCATTTTCCAGTGTAGCCAGGTAATTCTGCATATTCTAAGCTTTTAAAATGTCAGCAGACCCACATGCTCCAAGCTGAGGTTTATCCAAAGCCATCACAGATTTAACTCTGTACAGACAGAAGTAACCAGCTAACATTAATAGAATTCAGACACCATCCAGCACACAGTTGAGCATATACCCCAATTCTGGGAAGTTTTGCAGTTCAGTGCAGGGAGCTTATTCATTTGAGAAATAACATTTCTAAAGCTTCTAAACATTTGTTTTTAAGAAACAAAAAAAAAGGGGGGGGGAGGGGTAAATTATTCTCTTTCTGCTCTTGAAACCTCTGAGTTTTTGTTTTTGAAAAGTAGCTTTGAGACAAAAAGATCTGTAGAACAAGAGATGGTTTGTATCTTTGAGACCATTCCACATAAAAGCACAATTTGTATGTTTCCATTCCTACACCCACAAAGGTTCACATTAAGACTGTGCCTGGTCTTTCACTTGACTGAATACTGTCACTCTGACATCAAGGTCTTCCAAGAAGGCCAAATGCAGATTGTGTTTTACTTCAGTGGGAGATGTACAGTTTAGACTACATCAAAAGGGAAGCAAATAGCCTTTGGCAGAGAAATCAGATCTGTGTCTTAAGTAGCTGGTATTTCCCAGAAACATCCAGCACAGAATTTCAAGTACAGTAGAGAAGTGATGTGACGTCAGGTCTTTCATATCCTAGATGCAGTAATCTCTGTACTACAAGCAAGTGATAACACGAGAATTGATTCTTCATGAAATTTCTGGGTCCTGGAAATCTCTGTGTACACTTAAAATCAAATTTTGGGGAATCTTTTTGATCACAGAATCACAGAATTATCAAGGTTGGAAAAGACCTAAAAGATCATCCAGTCCAACCATCACCATTACTCCCCAGCTAAATCATATCCCTCAACACAACATCCAAACGTCTCTTGAACACCTCCATGTTCGGTGACTCCACCACCTCCTTGGGCAGTGCATTCCAGTGCCTGACCACCCTTTCCGAGAAGTAATATTTCCTAATGTCCAGCCTGAATCTCCCCTGGCGCAGTTTGAAACCATTGCCTCTAGTTCTATCACTGTCTACACGAGAGAAAAGGCCGACCCCTAGCTCACCACAACCTCCCTTCAGGAAGTTATAGAGAGCTATAAGGTCTCCCCTGAGCCTCCTCTTCTCCAGGCTGAACAATCCCAGCTCCTTCAGCTGTTCCTCATAAGGCCTGTGCTCCAGGCCCCTCACCAGCGTCGTAGCCCTCCTCTGAACACGTTCCAGGGCCTCAATGTCTTTCTTGCAATGAGGGGCCCAAAACTGAACACAATACTCGAGGTGCGGCCTCACCAGTGCAGAGTACAGGGGGACAATTACCTCCCTATTCCTGCTAGTAACACTGTTTTTGATGCAAGCCAGGATGCCATTAGCCTTCTTGGCCACCCTGGCACACTGTCGGCTCATGTTCAGCCGAGCATCAATCAACACCCCCAGGTCCGTTTCCTCCACACAGTCCTCCAGCCACTCCGCCCCAAGCCTATAGCGCTGCCTGGGGTTGTTGTGGCCAAAGTGCAGGATTCGGCATTTGGTCTTGTTGAACCTCATCCCCCTGGCTTCAGCCCAGCTCTCCAGCCTGTCCAGATCCCTCTGCAGGGCCTCGCTACCCCCAGGCAGTTCCACACTCCCAGCCAATTTGGTGCCGTCTGCGAACTTACTGAGGATGCACTCAATGCCCTCATCCAGGTCATCAATAAAGATATTGAAGAGGACAGGCCCCAGCACCGACCCCTGGGGAACACCACTCGTGACCGGTCACCAGCTGGATTTAACTCCATTCACCACCACTCAGATATTCCTTGATAAAAATATGGGTTTTGTTTGTTGGTTGTTTTTTTTTCTTTTTTGCTTAACATTCTCAGAAAACTTCAGCAAGATTTAAGATTTCTGTATCCGAAGAACTCATGGTTACCTTTGGCAAATGATGACAACACTCCAGTACATTCTTTGGATTTGATAGTATTTAAATGCATAATTATGTAGCCACTTCAATTGTTTCTTTGGTTTCTTTTTTTCTAAATAAATTCAAACATTTGGTTCCTGACAGTGGAGAAGGTAACCCAGGGAATTTTATGTTTAGATACAGCAAGCAGAAAGAAAACAATTCCTGGTTTTCCCTATTTTGGGAAATTTATTTTCTCTGAAAAGCCTATTTCTTTTGCGCATAAACCCTCTGTTTTCCCAGCATTTCTGCTCAAGGTAGACTGAAACATGCCTCTCATTGCTGACAGAAGCATCTGCTAGAGTGTTACACTTGGGTTAAAGAACTCAGCTGTTCTGAAATGAAAGATTATTGCATCAACCCAGTGGACAACCTGTAATTACCTTCCTCTATTTCAGCTGGAAAATTTTATGTCACAATGCTGTCTTTCTATTACTCTGCTACAAATAAGGTTTCATTACAAGAACAAGTAATTAAACTAATGTGAAAGAAACCAGCTTAGCTATCTTGGGTTCAAACTCCCAAACCTTTGCAAAGATCACAAATTGCTCCATGGTACACAGACATAAGCCTTCTACACCAAACTCAGATTATCTACTAATTTTATTTCAAACAGTCATCTGCAAGCTAGGTCCTACCATGCAGGGAGGGACAAGGATGGCATAAAAATTAATCTGGCATTGGCAGATGTCTGATAGCAGTGCTGTAGTGTAGAGGAAGACCTGGACAGTACACATTAGGACAGAGTATGAATACGGGACTCTGTCTGGGATCAAGACTGCCAAAAGCCTGTCATATTCAGGCTGCTTTCAAGTTCACGTATTTTCCTTCGTGCTTCACATGTCATTATTTAATCTTCTTCCTTAAAGCAGAATTTTTCCTGGTGCATAGTTTACAGACACTTTTCATTTTGAATTGACTGTCTTATGAGCCCCCTGTCTCCTGAAGGAGTGAGGTACACCAGGCAGAAACACAGTAACCTTCTCAGAGAAGCCCATAGGTTTACCTGCCTTAGTGCCTTTCAAATTTGCAGAAAAAGAGTAAGTATATAATCTTTTCATACTAGCATTATGGTTCAGGATGTGGTAGATGTAAGGTTTCAACTCTTCCATCTCAACGTCTTCCCTGAAAAAAATGCCACCGATACCAGACTTGTCATTGGCAAAGGTGCAATTTTTCCAAGTCAAGTTGAACAATAGGGAATGTGTCCAGCAGCACTTCAGTGCTTAAGAAAAAAGTAAGGAAAAGTTTGCGGTTCACATTTCAATTTCCCTTTCCATGATCAGGTTCCTTTTTGTTTGTTCTTTAAGCAAGGAAAGGCTTTCCAAGATAATGATAAAGTTGAACATCTGAAGGGATTGGTGCCACACTTTAAGACACACACCAGAAAAATGATTCAGAGCCTGAACTCCATGGTAGGTCTCCCCTGGCCCTCCAAGTGCAGGTTGTGAGCAAACACTCTACGCTGCTCTGGCTCCAGTGAGATACCACAGATCTGAATGTACCCTACAGGCATCATTCTTCATTTTGTTATTCCGCCTGCATTTAAGTGTATATCATTAAGCAGCAGGTCTCCAGAGAACTGGAGTTAATCTTCTTATTTTTCTTTCTTTCCATGTTTCCTAACTACAGTATCATGAAGTTATGCAGCACCACAAGATACAGAACTTCTTTGTGAGATGCACATCTTTATGAGAGAAAAATCAGTAACAAGTACAGTTGTGATCACTTCCAGTCTGGTTGCCTAATAATGGCATCATCCTTTCCCAATGGCCATTGTCTCTATTCTAATTCACTGACTGATACTACGTATGCAACTACGGACCAAGAAAATCTATAGGAAATGTCCTGACAAGGCCAAATTGAGCTAACCTATGTTGTCAGTGATTTTTTCCACACTTATTTATGCTGTGCGACTCTTCCTGGATATGGAGTGGTAAAATAAACATAGGTAGAGCAATACAGAGCAATGCAACATCCAACTCAAACCGCCTGGCCTCTGGAGCACAGCCCTGGAGTTACATACCTTGCCACACATCAGAGTAGCTAAGGGCTTGGAAATAGCACCTACATCAATCCACACATTGACAGCTTCCCCAGTCAACGGGTGAACACTGAATACAAGGGTATATTTCATACCAGTGCAAAATAAGCTTTCCTCTTTTTGCATCCTACTCCAAATATTCATTCAAAGCTACTTTAACTTGTCATTGTAGTCCTGCCACATGCTGATATGACAGACATGGGTGGCTTTAAAGACAATTCAAAGAAACAGGTATCCATCCCTTCTTGTTTTAGTCAGGTAAGACTCGAGCCCTATGTATACGGTCATTTGGGAAACTGGACTTGGGTCTTTGCTTTACTGTACTACATGGCATCTCCATACTTGTATTTTGGAAAATTCAAAACTTATTAATTTGCCTTTCTGATTTCTCCCAATTAAAAATTAATATGTTTTAAAAATCAGCTCTTACACTTCTCTAATTAAATTTCCACAGGATATTTTTTGGTGGGAGAATTCAATTAGGTTTTAATTTTAGTAATCAAAAAAGCACTGGTGCTTTGAGTATTTGATTTTTAATTTAAAAATTTGACATGGCATTCCAATTAAAATGTTCAACAGTTGCATTGTAGCATAAAAAGTCTATTACATCTGGTAATCAGGAGACTCCAATGACCATAAAAAAATGCAAACAGTATTTCAAGAACCCTCAGGTAATAACCATATTTAACAAACACTAAACACTTCAATTACAGCTGCCTATAGCAACTGTGATCACTCAGAAACGAGGGCAATAAGTGAAAGCAACTTTCTACCTATCTCTTTCACCATCAGATAAGGTTGTATCTCAGAAATAGCATCTAAACTCAGGTTTCAGAAACAGATAACCAAGCCTGCCAGAAGCAATATCAAAATGGAAGCATCAGCTCCACATTCCTACTCATGCAAGCTCCATTTTCATGTCTTTAAGTTAAATCACATAGCATTTTCTTAAATAATATAGACTGTATCATGATGCTTATAGGAAGGGTCTGAGCACTGCTATTGGGATAAGCATTCCCTTTTGCAGTCTTAAATCCTAATTGCATGAACCAAACTACTCCTCACCACCCTCCCCCCCCAAAAAAAGCCACGCTAACACGCGGAAATAAAGAATTACAACTACGCATTAGTTTTTTTAGTCACGCTTGATGTCCTGCGTTTACCAGTACACAGCCTTTCAAACAATTTAAAATCAATAGGACAAAGTAGTAACACAAAGAGTTAAAGCAAATTAACAGTACAAAAAATGCCCCTCATTTTTTTTAGCAGATCTTCTATATAAAACGTACACCAGTACTGGTCTAATTGTATACAGAGCAACCTGAAGACTGCTTTCATCCTTAAGGACTTAGTTAATTGTCAAAATAGTCACAGTTGGCTCCATATAGTCTACTGATCTGCCTCTGACATTGACAAATGCCCCTGAAAGATTCCAACATTGTCATTGCTCCCAACAAATTGTATGACATTTCAGAAGAATTGTATCTATCTGTCCTGGCATTCATGTCTTCCACTGCTAAATAACAATATTCCTGTGTCAAGTTTTTCCTATTTTCTTTTAAATGTCAATTCCATTGTGTCCCACTCATCAATCACATGATTATTACACATTATTTTTGAAGCTCCTTTGCTAACGTGGCATTGCATGGTACAGACAACAAGGACACAGCTCAGATGCAGCCATGTACTTAAATGTGTACGTTAGTATTGCTGTGGTGGCGAGAATGGCAGGCTAAAGTTCTCCCAGCCTCTGGCACCTGAGCAAACTAGATGAAAATTGGCAATCTGTGGTGTGCTGGAGGAGTAACTCCATCTCTGCATACTCACACAGGCTGAATAGAAGACAGAGAAAAAGAGCAGCTGGCATTTTAAGGAATATGAAAAAGGATAAACTTAAACAGCTAACTCAAAATTTAATAACAAACAAGGAAAAGAGAACAAGATTAAACAAAAGTTGAAAACAGGCTTAAAAATAAAGGAGCGAGCAAAGGAATCATTTACAAACCAAATGAAGAGGGGAAAAGATAAGATAAACTCTGAATATTAATGAACAAGTAGAAGAAAGGAAAAACAGAAGCTGAAATAAGTCTATTTTACCACAGGCAAAATAATGTAAAACGTTTCAATCTTCCCAGTTAAATTACAGAATAGAAAGGAACCTTACTACAATATCAGCGTGTAAATCTCTCTCCAAACCACCCACGTGCTGACTGCTGCTAGAGACAAATAGGTACAATAAAAGGTAGAAGGCAAAATGCCACCGCCACAAATGCAGCAAGGCTGAATTTCCTTTAGTGACTGGTAAAGTGGTATGAATAAACACACAAAAAAAAGCAAAACCAGAACACTAGAAATGACCAGAAAAGTAATTTTAAAGAAAGAGAAAATATATGCACAGGCTCAACATTGTCTGAGGGCTTGAATACATAGGAAACCTGCTAAACTGATAATACTGCCAAAGCACTTTCCAGCTGGAAAGCTCTGAGCTTGCTAGTGCAAGAACCTCACCCATAAACAACACTGAATTCACACTCAGAGTCCATGTAGAATCCAGCCTAAGACATCAAACATTCCTGGAAGAATTTTGGAGGATATGATTTTGGAAACAACAACAAAAAAAAATCACTGTTGTCTCTATGATTATTTTGCTGCTGTACTTTTGGCTGGGTTGCATTATTTAAGGATGTCCTATGGGCTGCAGTTCTCCTGAGAATCGTTCCTGTTTGGAACAATTGCCTCTCTCATTTGCCATTGGTCTAGAGCAAACCTATAGCTTCACATCTGAACTGCTCATGAGACATTCTACAGTTCTGCCTATCATATCCTCAGGGCACCATACACACTAGTAAGACAGAGCAGGAGAAAACCTATGTGGAAAGCCTTTGATGTCTTGTGCTTAGAGTCCACATACAATCTGATATGTGTATCACGGCATTATCCATTCTAAATAAAGGAGTAAAAAAACAAAACATTTCTACTATTATTCATGTTTAATTTCCTAGAAGTGATTGCCCAATTCAGGTCCATTTCCTAGCTTGCTCAGTCCTACCAGTGTCTCACTATGCAGTCTGACTCCTCCTCGTGGGAAAGGAATGGTAGAAGAGTCTTGAGGAAACACCTATTATGTCAGAGACATCTATCAGCATCCTACATTCAAAGATCTTCCTGATGAAGAAAAAAAAAACAAAACACAAAAAGCTCATTGTTAGAATATCCTCTAGTATTGCCCTGCCATCTAACAGAGACCAGTGCAAAGTCCCGAAGTTCAGATGTTCTCTTCTAACACAAATTCTGCAGTCTGAATGAAACATGACACTGGCTCTACCTATTGTTCATTTCTTTTTTCTTGTTGCTTTCCAAAGGTAATCTTCATGAAAGGTGACAGACGTATATATATTTTTTCCAAGGTATCCAAGATCTGTGGTGGAACTTCCTCAGGTTCTGAAACCAAGGTGTTGCTCTGGTGAGCCCTGTTGTCCCTCGCTTCTACAGAGCCATGCAACCTACAAGGTCATTCCTGAGCCCCCACCAACAGGCTTAGTCATTTTTATTTGGGATCCCTTCATTTCGGTTGGCATTCGAGACAGGATTAGAACTTGTGCAGACATCGACCAGGGCTGCAAATTCACACACTCGCATAAGTTTTCCTTAAATACTGAGGAATATCCTGTATAAATATCTTTTAGACTCAGCAATTCAAGGTAATTAATACAGAAAATAACTCTGCAGAAGATAAGGGAACAGTCACCACATATTGTGCAGTGCAAAAGAAATACTTCCATTCTTTTTTCAAATTAGCTTGTGAAGATCCTGGCTCCAATGAGAGACTGCCATCTTGCTCAAGGGAATTTCAAATTAGCAATGTCAGTTAACCTCTAAGAGCTCTTTCTCCTGGGAATAAACAATCGTTTTGTTTATCTCCAACCAACAGCTAATAGCACAATAATGATCCAATCCCCAGATCCCTTTGCCTGGAAACAGATACCTTAATCTCTGCAGTTAAAGTCTTATCAGTCTCTGCTCCTATGCAGTTTGAACATTTCCCTTATATCCACAGTGCTCCCTACAATGAAAATCTGTCTCAGATTCTGCTATCTTTACCATGAATTACCTTTCCCTGACCCCGTGCACTCCTTTTTCACAAATACCTCCTTTGAAGTATTTAATAGATATGTCACATTTTCATCTGGCCCACGTGTGGCTGTAACTGAAAACTAGCGTTACTGTCTTAATTTCCTTCATTGCTCATTATCACACAAAACTTGTGTTACATTTGTTCCAGTGGTTACTAACATTAAGTTCCACTGTTACTCTATGTTTACCACCCAATTGCAATCAACAGAGATGTGTAAAGCAAGCATGAAGTGGACATTTCTTTTGTATCTCAAACTGCACTAAACTCCTCTCCACTGTCAGTTGATTAGGCAGTACCTAAATGAAAGAGAAAATTAATACTCTCAAGTGTGATCTTCTGGTATCCCTAGATGATACTCATATAGGCTGGTTTACCAATAGGCATCAATTTATTAGTATAAAGACCAATGCCTTAGTTTAACAAAAAGGAATTAATGTGCACTAGTTGTAAAATTTCCCAGTTTAACTTTGCTTACTATGAGTCTTGTTTTTCTGAATGAGCTTTGCTTCAGTGAAACACTGAAGTCACAACAGACTTTTATCTTTGCATCCACCAGGTGCAAGAATTTGTTCTTGAGTTCCATACAAACTATTTTGAGTTATAGTGTACCAAGATAGAAAGTTGCTCTTTATGGAACAGCAAGCAGAGGAAATTTGCCAAATGGGGGGAAAACAGCTAAAAGATTGGCAGTACAAACAAGCCCCAGGACAAATTTCTTTAGATTACCAGTCCAGCCATGCTGGTAGGGACCAGGTTATCATCAGTACAACTGAATTAAAACTAAGATTTCTTTTGAGGCTCACCCACCTACATGCACCAGAGCTTCAAAAAATCACTTTCAAAATCATTCTGAAATCACAAAACAGTGAAAGCTCAGACAAAACACAAGCAAAGCCACTAAGTGTACTTATCAACAAATATGCTCATTCTTTGCTCTACATACACAGACCTAGCTACTACCTCAAGCTGTTTTGTTTTATCCTTCAATTCTCTTACACAGACAACCCACTTCCTATCTATGTTGTGCACACTCAGATACTGCAGCCCTTATCTCACAATTTGATGCGTAAGAAAGAAATTGCATAGAAACAAGCCTGATGAATATTTATCTTCTTCAGAATACAGAATCGCAGAATTGTAGGGGTTGGAAGGACCTTTGGAGAACATCCAGTCCAATCCTCTGCTAAAGCTGATTTTCTACAGGAGGCTGCAGATGAAAGTGCTCAGGTGGGTTTTTAATATCTCCAGAGAAGAAGACTCCACAACCTCCCTGAGCAGCCCATTCCAGTGCTGTCACCTTCACATTAAAGTTCACATGGAACTTCCTGTGTTTGGGTTTGTGCTCCTTGTCCTGTCTCACCACTTACCCTTTAGATATTCCTAAAGCGTTGATAAAATCCCCTCTCAACTCTTTCATATGCACAACATTACTTTGACTCTCTAATCAGAGGGATCTTAGCAGATAAGGCAAGATAGGATTTGTATTTTACCTCTTCCGAATTACTGCACGATGTGAGCACAACACGTACCCATGGACTTTCAGAGCATCTCTGTAGCCATAGAACATAGAAACTGTGAGATTTTCTAACGAATAACAAAGAACTTCTTCCCTATGTAAGTTTCTTTTTTTTTTTTTTTTTGGTAGTAGGCTTAGATTTCCCTTTAGAAATGACATACTAATCAGGAGATGTGGCCACATCTGCCCCCACAATATGCCATCGTCATGTTTATAACACATGCCTTGCTCTAAAAACTGAAGTTCTAATTTTAAGAAATAAAGCAGAATGAGCAGAGGCTGTAATTGACTCACAAAGCTTTGCAGAGGCTGTGAATGAGTCACACACCAGACATTGACATTCTCCAGGAATGCAGATAACTGCATCACAAAAGGTTGCAGAGCAATCCTCCTCGTTGTGCCGCAGAAGGAAACCAGCTCAGAGACAGGGGGGGAGCACAGCAACTGCCAGCCTAACGCAAAATTCTCAAAACGTTTCCTTAAAATGTAAAACAAGCCTCAGCATACCTGATCAGGTAAATGCCACTTCTAACTGCACAGTTACCAATCTTACATTAGTCAGAGAACCTTTAAGGCCAGGACTCTGGGACCAAAGAATTTCTCATGCTAGACAAAGAGGGAGATGCAGGAGGAGATCATGACGGTTTTTTTTTGTTTTGTACAATGGAAGAGTACATCTGCCAAGCTCTTAACATGACTGCATATCAGCTTGCCTGAGGAGAAGCAGCTCTGCCACCCTAAATAGTTTACCAGTGTTGAGTTTGGCATCTTTGATTTTCTTCTGCCTTGTGGAGAAAAAGAAGTCAAACCGTGCCTCTAGAAACTAGTTTTGTCCAAAATCTGGTTACTAACAAGCCTTTAGAAAATACAAGAGAAACAGGAATAATTAGGGAACTTCTGCGATCCCAACTCTGTTTTTTCCCTTCAAAGAATTGTTCGAGTTGGAGAAGACCTTAAAGATCATCAAGTTTATGTCTAACCATAACTAAGAACCCTCTGCTAAACCATGTCCCTGAGCACCACATCCAAACCGTTTTTAAACACATCCAGAGATGGTGACTCAACCACCTCCCTGGGGAGCCTATTCCAGTGCTCAACAACCCACTCAGTAAAGAAGTTCTTCTGAAATCCAACCCAAACTTACCCCTGCACAGCTTAAGACCATTTCCCCTCATCCTGTCACCAGTGAGACATGACCAACCCTGTTCTCACTGTAAGCACCTTTTAAATATTGGAAGAAAGCACTAAGGTCTCCCCTCAGTCTCCTTTTCCCCCAGACTAAACAGCCCCAGTTCCTTCGGTTGCTGATTTGAGCCCAAAGAAACCTGACTAGAAACCAGCTCTAAGGAAAACTGAATATGACTGCTTTATTTCTACAGCCCAGGCTGGCAGAACTGCAAAGAATACAAAGCAACCCAGCTAATGGGAAATAAATCAGCCACTTAAAGTCCTTTCAGTTTTAGTAACCATGTTTCTCATCAGTAACATGGGTGAGCATTTTATTTTTAATTGCTCTACATCCTCACAGAGATTTAGCAAACCCAGAGATGATCCAGGGCTTGTTCTGCATTTCTCTGTATCCACACCTCTTGCAACTGCTGTGTAACGCAGGGCTCAGCACTGCCCCTCTGCTCCCTGTGAGGAGCTATAGGCCACCATGAGGCATCCCCTCCTCAGCACCATCTCCCCTGGGCTGAATAAACCCAAGAAGAGAAAGGGGAAAAGCAGCCTCCAGCGGTACAGCACCAGCTCAGCCTGGATGCTGCTGGCAGCCAGGTGCTGTCTTTGCTGCCTCTGCCCAACACTGCTCCACAGTGAGGCACAAGGCACTCACTCCCTGCTTTGTCATCCCCACAGATGTCACTGAGAGCCAGCAGTTTAAGTAGGGCTCGAATCAGACAGCAGGTCAGTACAAAAGCCAAACAGCAGATTTCCTGCCCAGCCCCTTAACAGGCCTCTCCTCCCCACAGACCTCACACAACCCTTAGGTTGAAAAGATTTTGCTGAGATGCTTTGTGCCATCCAAATAAGCACAGCTTGACATGCATTTGGTAAGGGTGTGGGCAGGGAGAGACATGGGAGGGAAACAGAGGGTGGTGGAGGAAGTGGGGGGGGAAAAAAGGCAACACCGTGAGAATCTGAAGGCATGAACATTACAGAAGTGCCAGAGTCCACTAGACAGGGAACGAAGCACGATGTTAGCTGATGCGTCTCTAGATGTGCTTATCATACAGTGGCTCAGGGGCACTGACTGGAACAATATAGCTTTGATCGCAAGGACACCACTCTGGCAAAGAAATGAGGATACACCAGATGGACCTTATGCTGTTTCCCTACTACTAGGCAAGGCTTGGATGCAGTTTTAACACTGAGGAAGCTAGCATAGGAGCATGGAAACAGAAGAGTTAAAATCCTTCACAACAAATTTAGAATATTGAATTCAACCTTACCTTAGACTAGCGCAGAGTTTGTTACTAGGCCCAGCTGTGCACAGGCTCTCAATGATTCAGCAGAGCTCTCCAAAAGTCCATTGTGACTTAATTATAGCAAATGATGTGCCTGAGCCATAAGGATTCCACTTTGCCTCAGTGCCTATGGATTCCATAACAGGCTGGGCAGCTCCAGTTCAGCTCTACCACACAGAACTGCAAGGAGAAAGCAGCTAGTAAGCCACTTTCACCACTGATAAACCTGAACCCCTGAACCTGGGGAGGCAGGTTTTACTCTGAGCTTATTAGAGCTCACAGCTGGATTACATGAACAGCAGAAGTGCCTCCTACTCTACAAGCAGGAGCTGCCCTGTTCCACCTGTGGTGTCTATCTGCAGATTAAAGTCCACCTGAGATGATTTACCAGCAACATTTTGACACTTGTGCCTTAGGCATACAGGAAACCATACCCCGTAGTTCCTGATCAAGGAGTGCAGAGAACATCAGGTGGCAATTGAAGTGTCTGGGCTGTGATCCTGCCCAGAGACAGCCCATCTGCTCTAACTGCACTAAGTAATTTAGTTGTAAATCTATGACTTCTGCAAGCTCCCTGCTCTGTATCTGCTGGATCAATGTCCTGCTGGAGAAGTATGTCAGTACCTAGCATTAAGGTTCAATTTGTAAACATGCTGTAAAGCTGGTTGAAAAATGGGGTTCTGAAGAAATTCCAAAATCTTTCTCCTATAACTTATCCCCCAACCTCAGACTTTAATACAAGCACTGAACATTTTTCTTTCTGGAAACCCGGTCCCCTTGCCATTTGCTCCAGCCTTCTTGTTTAAATGTGACTTTCCTTATATTTCATATGGCACAGTATAGTCTCTAGAAGAAAGGAGGCAGTGAAGTTGTACAGGAACAGATGTGATCTAGGTAAGAGCACCAGCCTGAGATGGCTATTTCCAATGGATGTTTTCCTCCATTGTCCTTCCTTCTTTTTGGACAAGACAGCTTATAATATATCCAGGTTTATTCTCTGGAGGAAGAAAAGCAATGCATTATGGGAGACAAAAATTGATTACCAAATAACTGATAAATGTCATGCTAGAAGACAGCTAAAATTGCCAAGCAGTTAAATTATTTGGGGCTATGGATATTTAGTTTTTCAAGTGTTTTTGTTGTTGTAGTTGTGGTTTTTGTTGTTGTTGGTTTTCTTCCAAATAGAAAAATGGAAATGTAAGCCTCGTTTCTGTCAGAGAAGAGTCAAAGAAGATGAAGACAGGCAGTCCTATAGTTCCTTAGATGGCAAATTAAGAAATATCCAATTTCTGCGCAGATGAGTAAGAACTATTCTGTGAAGAGGCTTTATTAAAATGATAATGTCAGTGATACAATGAGACTGTTGCCTACTTCAAAACAGAATCTGGCATGTGCAGTGGATAAAAGGGATTATATGCTATAGCTATAAATGCAACCTATATTGCAGATCTTTGCCAGCAACAGAAGAATGAACTAATACATTGAAATACAGTAATACAGATCTGAAAGGAAACCAGCTTATGCTTCCTGATAGAGTAAGCAGAAAAGGTGTACTTTCTTCATAAATGGGAAAATGAACCATAATTAGTCACAGAGCATCTTCCATTTCTGCTCTAGGCATGGTGCCAGATCAGACTGGGCCTTCTCATGTGTTTGCTCACCCCTCTGCAATCCAGCCTGGGCATCTGCCCAGTTGCAATATCTGGAGGTTCTATAAGCAAGGAATGCACTGAAGGCAGGTTTAAAGTAAATAGATTCAGAGCACAAAATTGTGAATCTTGCTTAATGTTGGTAGTAGTAGTAAAATCCTGTTAGTACAGGATTTTTTTTTTAAATAATTGAAAGTCAGGCTTGAGCAAAAGTTGTTTTTTTTTCTTTCTTTCCCTAACAACCAAAAATTCAGTATTAAAATAACCAATCTATTAATTTATTTAACTCCCAATGACAATAATCCTTGTCATTGTTTCTTTGCTGTGGGACATTGTGAAGTGAAACCTCCATCCTTGGAGGTATTCAAGGTCAGGTTGGGTGGAGCCCTGGGCAGCCTGATGTGGTGCCTGATTTACTGGCTGACAGCCCTGCCCAGGGTAGTAGGAGTGGAACTAGATGATCTCTGAGGTCCCATCCAACCCAGACTATTCCATGATTCTATGACTTTTTTTAGGATCAGAGTGTAAACAGAAGTGAGATAGACTAATCTATTTTCATTTCCAAAACAGTGGTAATCTGGCAGAGAGAATGGAAAATAATGGAAATGGAAAGTACATTTGAGTTGCAACTGAATAACGCATTATCTATATCATCGGCAAATAAACCCAATATTATGGGCCTGTTTTGTTTTGTTTTTTAATATATGTTTAAAACTGACAACCTCCCCTGAAAGATCAAAACTGTAATTGTATTCAGTTCCAGGTGCAATTCAGCAACAGGGACTTTGCATAACACAGACATGTTTCACTGCAGAGTCAATGAGACACAAGTGCTTTGCTGAACTGGAGCCACAACCAGGCCAAAGTCAGCAACCCATCAGCCTCACATCCTGCAGCATTTCCACAGTTCAGAGAAATCCCCTTTCCCCAGCTGCAATGCTAACCTGTGCCGGCAGAAACATGAATCCTGCAGGGACTTCAAATAAAGGTGTTTCCACAGAGGATTTGTTTCCTCTTTTGTGCTGATTGTGCATGAAGCTGATGTTACAATTCTTCTGTTCTCCTGCTTCTTTGTGATCTTTGTAATTTGTGAATAAATTATTTGTTTTATGGAGCTGTAGCATATGGCAGCAAAGAATCGCTCTGTTATGAGGAATTCCCAGGTGACAGAAAAAAAATGAATAACTAATTCATTGAACTTCATTGCTTCTATGAAGGCGTGATCACCCTCTCATTTCCAGTCCTAGGTCTTACATAAGTGTTCATCCCTCTGCAAAGAAAAGAGTGGGGGAAAGAACTGTAAGGTCCAGGGTAAAATACGAATCAAAAGATTGGCAAAGAGCAGTCATTGCAGAGGTCACTTCTGTTATCCTTATTCTTTGTAGCAAGAACAGTATTATTTCAGTTATAAAAAGCGAAATTGAATAAATTATATAAGCAGCTGAACATCCATCTCTAGATTGTTTTATCCTATTGTGCTGTGAATAGAAGATACCAGCTACAAAGTTCACATAGTTGTGGGCAGCGATTTGGAAGCGGACTTCAGTTTTCACACTGTAGAAAGGGGGACAAACTCAGACACAAATCCTAATCTGGATCAAGCAGCTTCAAATTCTTCCTTCAGTTCAACCTGAACTAATCTTTTATTAGATCTAAACAAGCAAAGGTTTTTATATTTCCAATTTATTCACCAGGGATATATTTTACATATAGACCACACTTGCATTTACCTGTTAAGCAATGGAGCAGAATTCATTAGCTGCATCATATCAGTTTTCTGTTGTCAGGTGGCTGGCAAGATGCTGATACAGGTGTATAACAGTCATACAGGACAATGAAATATGTTCCTGAGAATACTTTACTTGTAAACAGCCATATTTTTAAAAAGCCATTGTTGTACACAGGCAATTAGTATTTATTTGATACCAAAAGTATGGTACATTAGTATCAAAGCATTTCCTGACCTCAAATGTATAGAGAAAAGCACAAAGGAGACATCATATGCTGAAAAATCCAGATGAAGTCTTGTATTACCAGACTTTATTTTTGCTTTAGTTATCAGATCTCTTCTCGTGAGCCTCATAGTGCTGCCCTAAGAGCATCATGAAGGACATATAGTGGTGACTGTCTCTGTATTGCCAAACACCTAGTAAACTGTTGTCAAGTGATGGAAAAGTACTGCATGGAAAGGATTGTTTCCATTCAGCATTAATACTTTAATACATGGGATATGAATATGAAAACAGGAACTTCTCCTTAAGAGCTACTCATTCCCTCACCTGAATCACCTCTGATCATGTGATAACATTTTCTCAAGCAATCAGCTGTGATATCGTAAGAAGCCAAGAGAGAATCAGCGGAAAGAAAATTTTCTCAAATTAAAAAAAAAAGCTTATTAATGCAAATAGCATTGAGTAATGAACATGAGAAAGAAATATGTTCCAGTTGATAATCTGCACCTTTGATCCTAAACAATTCCCATGGTCTCTTAATATTGGTTGTGTCTTTTCCTGATTAGCAGAAAGGAAATAATTGCCCTTGTTGAAGTGGGATCATAAAAACAGTGATCTTGGGAATTCACATTCATAAATCTAAGTATTGGCATACAAATATTTAAAAGCAAATATTTACTTAATCAGCATTGAAGGTCTCTCCATCACATAAATATCAATCTTCTATAATGTTAACAGATGTACAGAGGAATCCACATCTAGCAGTCCTTCCCAGCAGGTAAGTTTATTAAATGAGCAAAGTGTGATATTCACTTTAAAATGGCACCGTGAATTTCATCTTGGACAAGGCCCAAGCCTAGGGTCGGAGATCTAACATTCAGTCCATGCTCATCCCCTTTAATTTGTTGCTGACTTCCAGTTCAGTCTCACTTCCCTATCTGCAGAACAGTCAACTTTCCTATTTCCACATTCAGTAATGGGTTTTATCCCTGGCCAAGTGTGTCTGACCCTTGTTGTGTGCAGAGCAGCTATGTTTAATCCAAGGGGAATTTGGTTTCTCCTGATACACCTTTTTCTGAAAAAATAAATATTCAGAACTTCTGAGAAGGGCAGGAGCATGAGAAAAAGAACTAGGGAAAAATGGTTTCTTTGCCCAGAGCTGAGAGCCCACTCTAGTTCTGGAGGGGAAGATTAATTTCTTTAAAGGGCAGTATTAACAAGGAACTACAGAACAGCCACTCAGCTGGCGGTGATTTTATCAGGGCCTCAGTCCATCAGCAGGAATTTCTGCAGAATCAGAATAAGCATCTTGAGAGCTGTCTCACTTTAAGATGCCAGCATAGTTCTGATGTTCACCAGGTCTTAGAAACTTGTTGACCAGGAATGTTTTGAACTCTGAGATCAAAAGCATGAGCAGAGTTTTCCTTCAGACTTCCTAACCCTAACTTCCACTCCAATACTACAGTGAAGTTTATTTTGATTTAGGATGCTAAAATAACTGGTTTGGATTAAGAATTTTTCCTAGGACTTTGCATGAAATTAAGGTTTACACACAGAATTCATTTTTATGAAACTCCTTTTGGTGCTTTATAATTTAAATTGACATATTCCTTAGGGGCTCTTAGTGGTAAAAATTAATTAACTGGCAGAACTGCAATGGTTGTAGTGTTGTAATCCTGATGGTCCAAGAATATAAAATTCTCAGGCTCTGCTTCATTCCCTTCGGATTTAAAATAAGGCTCATGTGCCTGAAAGACTGTCTGTGTTCTTTTTTTCCCAGTGAGATAATACCTGTCTTTATGAACCTAGCCCTGGCTATTTGACATTTGCATCACTGTGTGCAGGAGCTGCAATATGTGGCTGCCTCCAGTGCTAGGCAGCAAGATGCAGCGACCTCAAAGGTTGGACCTGTGCTCCCATGACCATCTTCATTACAGCTCCTGTACTTCAGAGGTTTGCTGGTTCCTTCTGATCTCTTTCCCTTTGCCTTGGCTGTATAAACCTCTGGCCCTGGAGATCATCAGCACAATGCAATTATTTCCAGTGCTTTGACCTCGTAACTGCTGTCACTAATATTCAGGACAAGCCATATGTCATTGGTAGGTGCTGCTTTTGGCTATTGTAAAAGACAGATTATGGAGCTGAGCTGTCCACAAAACCTGTTCCTCTGTACATGGAAAAAAAAAGGAACTTGTAATATCAGTAGGATAGAAGTGTTTATGGTAGACTAAAAAAAAAAAAAACAGAATGGGATTGTATCTTTTGTAAAGAGATTAAAATCTGCAGAAGATTTTAGTTCTTAAGGAAATACTTAGGAAAAAAAAGAAGAATCAGCAAAAATAGAGAAATGCAGGACTGTGAAAGAGTGTCATGATCATTCATGGTGAAAACTATTAGAATATGGTTTGTGCAGATACTGAATAACCCCATGCTGGTTTCCCCGAGTTATCTAAAGATTGAATTCTGTCAGGTCAATGTAAGAAATGCTTTTTCTACGGTGCAGCTGTGCTTTCAATAGAATGTCAACACTTAAAGTAATAGGCAGCAAAATGCTGCATCCATCTGTAGATTTGTATTGCCATTTCATATTTGAGTTAAAATATTTAAGACATCTTATGACATGCCATAGGAGAGGGACATAGTTTTGCAGCATGAAGTATTTTTCCCTTCATATAGAATGCAACCAGTTGCCCAAAAGCCAAAGAAAACAGAAAATTTTAAAGCCTCATTCTCTCTGCTTGCCATGTAGAGGTTTTCATACACCAGTCTGAACTCCTATAACCTAACATGGCCAGAAGCAGGCACAGCAGGCCTGGTAAAAGAGAAGTTGCTGTTGACTGAGTTATTTTTCTGACAGAAATGGACAGATATCCCTTCAAACTTGGGGTGAGATAAGTGCTGCTGAAAAAAAAAGGCAAAGATGAGTCAAATGAGTTTTAAACTCTGACATTTATAAAGCTGTTTTCAAGACAAAAATGAATGGGCTTCATGTGTTGAAAGACTTGCTGTCACCTGTGTCAAACTTAAAAGTCTGTGTCACATCCCTTTCTTCTTAAGAAAGACGCCTGATTCTAAGACCGAGCTTGATCTCAGCCATCCACAAATACAGAAAAGGCTTTATAAGACAGGTTCTTCTTATTCTGAAAAATAAAAACAGAATGTCAGCAGTTTTTATTATTATAGCTCTAGGGAGCTAAATTGGAATTTTTAAGGTAAAGGCAACAGACCATTAAAGCATATCTGTTTATGGTTATAGAAAATGGAATAGAAGATCTTTAGCATATACTGTATTCACAGTGTCATCAAAATGTTCATTTCAGGTCTGGAAGGTTTATTAAGTTGCATTTATGGGTTGAGGGTGCAGACACAGGTTTCAGAAATAGTCATTTCAGAAGCCAGGCTGCTCCCTGAGAGGACAGAGAAGCTCCAAAACCGCCTTTTAACATGTTCTTTAATTGTACTTAATGTGTCTCTTGCCACATATTAATGACTCAGAGAAGTCTTTTCTCACAGAAATAAATTCACACTGTACTCTCAAATATAGTTAGCACTTTTCAGCAAATCTCTGACTTATTCGATAGGGAGCTCATTTATCTTCCATTCAAAAAAATGAAGTAAGAGGATCTCATTTTTCCATTTTTTTTTTCTTTTATTTGAGCCTTCTTATTTAGTAGCAGAGAGCAGGGAATTAGTAGGTCACGAAATGGAGTCAAAGCTGCAAATTAATCAGTCATGCCTCATGTCCTGATATTGCAACACACAGACTGCTGTCACTGGGAATTGACAAATGCCACATCTGCATGTAAAGCTCATAGGCAATGTCAGGAACTTGTTCCACGGGTATTTGGTGATTACCTTCAAGTCTGATTGATAACATATTCTCACTGCTTCCTTCTGTAGCCCCCCGTGCCCTGGGAAGGAATTGATCCCCGACATGCTGCTCTTGCTAAAAGTTGGGGATTTTCCCCTTTTCTTTCGAATTCCTTCAAAGTTGGGTCCGAGCCAGTAAGTAAGTAAGTAAGTAAGTAAATACACATTTAAGATCTAAATCGTCACCAAATTCAGCAGTGTTTTCTAAGAAGTTTTTGCTCAGAAATTTTTCACTCTCTCTTTGCTCATGGTGCCTAAGAGCCTGTTGGGATCCACATACCACAGGAAGTGATTAATGCTCTGCTTGCTTTGTCTGCAGAGTATTCAACAAGGGCCAAGGAAGAACAAAAGGCCACGTGTGTTAAGCCACCAGACATACTGCTGGAGTGGAGCTCACTACAAAACTTTTACCACTTTCACATGAACAATGGGGAGAAAAAACAAACAACTAGTTTATCTAACATAAGGTTTATCTAAAATTAAAGGAATTTTGATTTTCCCTTAATACAATGGGAAGAATCAGAACATATGACAAATGCTTTCCATAGCACTGTAAGGAAACTGGGGGTACAAAAGGCAAGCTGCAAGCTCTTAGGACAGTAAATCCAGCAGTGCATTCACTACATGTACCCAAAAAGTTCTTAAGGAAAACATCAATCAGGAGCATATTCGGAAGTAGTAGTAGTAAGAAAAGCATCAAATTTCTAAAGTCCAAATATTTACTCCTCATGAATGTAATGTCTGCTGGAATCCAGAGAAGCTTTGGAAACGTCTACAGTAAAATTAGCAAATGTGCTTTGAAGGGCAGGGGATAAGGGAGAAGTCACTCATGGTAACCGAGCACTGTGGCATGTCTGTGGTTCTGATCTGGCTGAATTTTATAAGAAAAATTACTTTAATTTTAATTACTGCTTTTCCAAACTAATTTTGAACATTTCTCCAAAATGCACAGGCTGCTACAGAGACTCATGTGCATAATGAACATCTGTAGTAAAACTGCTTTATTATGGGTTGTTTGATGCAGTTTATTGCATACCCATTGGTTTTTGGAATGGCATTAGTGAGCAGCATTCTGAAGACGGATGCTACATTTTGCCGTGGAAAATTAGTGTCAACCAAGAACATATTAGCAAATAAAAGAGTGCATCTGCTCCAAAAAATGTTTTTCCTTTGTATCACAATGATGATTGAAAGGCTGTAATAAAGAAATGATGCATATACTGTATCCCCCAAACTACATTAAAAAGTACTTGTAAGTAATAAGTAATGCAGTGGGACAGACGACTGCATAATATGTAAGCAGGGTTTGGTGGCAGAACCCTGAGCAGTTGTCCCTGTGTTTATGAGAACACCACACTCAGTACCCAAATGCAGTTCAGTGCAGAGCATTCCCTGCCTCCCTTGCCAAAACTTTTGTTACAGCTATCTCCCATCTGTCCATGTTTCCTGGATATCTCTTTGTCTGTGCTTGTCTCCCTTTCCTCCCCTTTAGTTTAATATCAATTCCAGACCAGGGCATATAAATTCCCCTGGTGATCATTATACAGTAAAACTTCAAGAAAAATCTTTCTGAGATATGGATAGCAACATATGGGGACAGTTTGGTTTATGTCTCATTTTTCATACTAATGTGGTTATTTTATAGGACTGCATCTCATCTCCTGTCTGACTAATGCCTGAGTTGTGTCTCATTCAAATGAACGGTTCCTCAGGTTCACTAAGGCACAAGAGGTTTAAGGCTTTATCATGCATCAGATGTTGCAGTGAATATTCACTTAACATTGCTCAGAAATGAATAAGTTCCTTTCCTCATCTTCCTGAATTTTGGTATTTTGTAGGCAGCTCAGCTGAAACTGAAATGCCATGATATACACATGATTTTTTTTTTTTTTTCCTTAGGAGAAAATTGTGCTTCAAATCACTCATGTGGTTTAAGTTTTCTTGTGGCTGGAGTGACACTAATACACAATGCTCACAGTCACTTGGCAGGCTCATTGTGGGTGTCAGAAATGTTCTTGGCTCCAACTGAATGTCTGAGCAAATACATTTTCTTGAGGGCAGCAGCAGACACAGCAAAAAACATCATCCAACTTGACCACTCAGGACAGATATGAGAAAATGGGAACATTGCGATGAAATTTCTGTTTCTAATTACTGGAGTAGAGAGAATCATGGGGGATGAGGAGAGAGGGAAAGAAATTGCCCATTAGGAATTTGGAAGACAAAAGCTCCTTTTTTCTTTAAAATTCTCACTGTCCAAAAAAGATCACTTAGAAATTCAGGTTCAGCACCTCAAAGCCATTCACATGAAATGTTTTGACGAATCACATCTAAGCCATTCACATGGATCAGGACACAATTTCAAGTTAAATACAAGGGCTGCTCCAAAAGTAATGCCTACCGTTTTATTATGTTGTCCCACAATATCAAAGGCGGATGTTGGTGCATTGGCAGTAGAGGTTGAACCCTCCCACGAATACTCCATTCCATTTTGTTGACAGATGGCAGCGGAGGGGCAGTCTGACAAAGCGGCATCTCACATGGAAGTGCATATAAAGCAAAGGCGTGGAATTTAATTCTTCCAGGCAGAAAAAATGTTACCCATTGACATTCATTTACACTTGCTGAATGTTTATGGAGTCCAAAGAGAGGATGTGAGCACAGTGAGGCGGTGGGTGGTACATTTCAGCAGTGGCAGCAGGGATATGGAAGACAAACCATGTTCCAGGCAGCCATGCACTGAGGAACGTTAGGTGGAATTACAAGTATAATTAACGAGGGTCAGAATATATTAGAATATTCATATATTAGTTTATGCATTGTGAAGTCTTTCCTAGTGATGTCTGCAATATTACTCCAGCGGTCCACATGCTAACGGATTAGAACTAGGAAGTTTCATGTCTTGACCTCCCGCTTGGATCACAGATATGACATCTCCGCAGCTGTGGAAAGCTGGCAGCCACTCGCCACCATTGCTGGCCACCTAGGTCTGTATCCTACTGCCTCTGAGTCACCAAGAGAGGCTGGCTGGAGTAGGGCTTTCTGGCAATTCCCATAGCAACAGGATATAACATAAAGTGGTAAATATCAGCTGTTCTTTCACCGACAAAGAAGAGTCAGCCAATTACCCAAAACAACCAGCTTGGCACCTAAATGAGTATAGGACTGAATTAGATATCCCAGCATTTCATAGATATTGAACTCATACCGGCAGCAACCAAATCCCAAAGAAATTCTGGATTTCAAGCAGATCCCTTTCTTCTTCATTTCCTACTGACTAATAAAGACACCTAAAACATCATGGCAGGTAAGGAAGAGGAGAGCAGAGTAAAGCATTCCTCAGAGTAGACTGCATTTGCTCTTATTTGTGGGAACCTGGCACGAGACACAGTGCAAATAAAAATAATAGACTCAGCTGCTGATTCTTTGTGGTGTACTTAGTGGTTTCTGACATGGGATAAGCTGCCCAGCAGTTAACTATTCTCTTCTAAAGATGAAGACTTCCATTTCAGATTTTTTCCTACTTGTATTTTCTCACACTATGCTTTCTGTTTTACCCAGGGAGAGACTGGGAGCCAAGATATCATATTTTCATCAGTAGATCAATGCTGCCACACAGCTAGTTAAGGGTTAAAGAAAAGCAAACACCCCCTCAAGATGTTCCTTAATACCCAGTGCAGATAAGCACATGGAAAGCTCAGACAGCCGGCCTTCTGTTAAGTATGTGACAGAAATTTCCCATCTTGAGGTATGGAAGATAGAGGCACTGGTAAATTATGTTTCCCACGAGTGTTGCTAAGGCATACTTACACATATTATATGAGGTAGAAAATTAGTACTTTGAATTGTTATGGTTACATTTGCAGTAAAGTGTAAGTGTTTGCAGTTTTTCAGAAGTTTGCCTATGGTTTGTCATGCAGTTCACCCACTGAGAAGAAAATTTACTTGCTGTAAAATAGCAAAACTGATGGACAGCTACAAGGAAATAATTACAAACTCAGCCCAGAGTCCTGGTTCTAGAGATGAAAAGGCTTAAATGACAGCTCCAGGCTTCACATTTATTCACTGTTTACCTTCAGAAAGACTTAAACCTGGTCCTCACTGTGCGCTCAGTAAGGCTGATGGAGCCTTGCACACACCAACATCCGTTGCTGCCTCAGGGATATGGATCTGCTTGTGAGTCATGAATCGAGTTTCAGCACTGGGACACAACTGGGACAAGACCAGGATGTGTCTGACAACAGCAAGTGTCTGCAGCAACAGCAGAAAGGATGCGAGATGCAGACTGAGAATTTTTTAGATGCAAATCTACAATCATATATACATATTATATGTATTTCATTTACGTGAATGCATCAATATTTACATGAGTATCTGCATACCTATGTATGTGCATATGTATATATAATGTATGGAAGTGATACGTTTAAATCAGGTGACTGTAAGAACTGTGAAGGAGACAACTCCAGCAGCTGCAGACAGTGGTGGTAGGACTCACTCCCCTTTTTCTCCCCTAAGCATGGATAACTAAGTGAAGTACCTACCTTATATGGGGTGAGCACAAAAAAGAAATCAAATCAAAAGATCTAACAGCAAGATAGATTTTTTTAGTTGGATCAAAAGATCTAACCGTTAGTCTATATGCCATAATCTAATGTCCCCACCTTCACCTGATACCCATATGCCTGACTCAAGGGGCCTGAATTTCTCTTAAGTACTGAAGCAGCCACAGCCACATAAATTCCTCTTTATCACTGCTCCTCTTACAGGTAGGTCCCCTTTTCCCAAGAGGAAAGTGACAAGTATAGAAACTATCTGGTAACTGTACCTATGGTACCAGTCCATTACCTAAATACTGACCAACCATCTACTATCCAAGCTATTATCATAACACAGAAACAAAAGGGAGAAATAAGAAAAAAGGATGCATTAGTGTGCCTATGGCCACACTGAAAATCTGGAACACAGCACAGAGTGGAATATACATCACCTTAAAAATAACTGGCCCATTCCTTCTCTGCTTCTAATCTTAAGAAAAGGTGCTTTAATGTCATGGGCTGTCAGCTAACATGTGACAAGGATTGGTGTATTTGTGCGTGTAAGAATAAATTGCCTTTAAATTCCCATGTAATCTTCAGTGCCACCATTATGTGGATAAAGTTTGGCAGAACCATGCAGATTTCTATCAAAATTTTCCATGGCCAAAAAGACAAAAGGCCTTTCAAATCCGTTTAACTTTATTGTTTTTACCAGATCTGTGATTTTTATCTGTGATGAAGATGTTGAACATCCATTTTAGTTAAGCATTTATTAAAGATGCTTCCCTTCTTGTTCCATTGTTTACTGTTGTGTTATCCTCTAAAGCAATAGCTTCAAAGGGACATTTATTTTCTGTGTCCTTGCTAGAAGAAATGGTTTCTTAAAAGCTGTAAATGATTTTGAATGGAACACTATATAGAGCTAGCAGATATTTGCTCTTTGAAAGATGCTCTTCACACCCTAGCTGTGGGACAAACTGAGGAACATAGACTAAACATTTGGAGAAAAAAGATATATTTTTTAAAAGGTAACACTTAATTCCTCTCATTTGTTTTTACTTCCATTTTGTAAGTGTAGGGCAAAATGGAAGTCTGATTCCTGTTAGACACTAAAGATTCTTTTCTGAGATAAGTATGAAGAATGCAAATGAAATACTGAATTCTTTGGCTAGGTTGTTCAATAGGGTAAAGTCATTTACAGGAAAAGCTGAGTGAGAAGTCAGCATCTTATTTCCATATTAAAAAAAAAAAAAGTGTTAAAGAGATAACAATGCCTTGAAGAGGAGAGGGATCTTGGGGATAAAAGGAGGGGTGCCAACTACTCAGCAGAAGTAGTTACTAACTACTCAGCAAAAAATGGCCCAAGATTCAATGCATCCTTTTATGGCGGGTGGGAGAGATCAAATCCATCAGAGTGAATAGGAGCAGAGATGAGTGGAACTGACTGAGTGGGAAGAACTTCCTGGGTTGCTTCATTCTGAGCCAGATACTAGTTCACCTCCAAACTCATCTCCTACCATCACAAACAGTCAGCTCATTAAGGCTGGTGCGATAAACACGGAATGCTTACATTTAATCAGAATTTTTTTTTTAAATGACAAGGACAATTGACTGGATTGCTATATAGTGTGCTGTGCTATTAGTTAAAAACAAAGGTCACTGTCCTCTTTGTTGTCTGCTAATATGATTTTTAATATCACTGTATTCTAGCTATTACCATATACACTGGGTGATTGGCTAGACTCATTAAAGTGAATGAATGCCAGGAGATGACATCATTTACATTTAATTGTCTTGTTTATCAGCAAAGTCTATACAGTTGTTTTAATATAGGGCAGAGGAAGATAAAGGCTACATTTGCATTCTCTAGGGAACTTTTGACAAGGGTCTAGGATGCTGCTGGCCTTTATTGTTTGCAAATGAGACAATCAGAAAATGTTTTGTTTTGCATGTTTTTTCCAGTAAGTTATACTTTTTCATTATTGTTATTGTTCCAGTAAATAATTCTCTGTTAACAAACAGGCACTCCGTTTCAATAGTATAGAAGACACTTTCCAGGATTCAGAACTGACACATATTCACGTTGCTCAGACTCCTCTTGCTTCCAAACATAACACTAATATGTAAAGCACCAACTTTGCTAAAAGTAGAAAAGTGCTTAAATGTAGACATGAAGCTGTGGGCTTTTGTTAATTGAAGCTTCCCAGCTTTCAATATCAGATGGTCAGTATTTTCCAGGGGAGTGGTCCGTTTTTCCTTTTAAGATTTCCAGATAATGTAAATTAAGCATGCAGCACGTGGCAAATTTTACTTTTTTTTTCATCCCATATGTAATTAAAATACAAATGGTTTGATGGGCTCATACGCACAGACGCCATAACCCTTCCTCATGTGGCCTCACAGGAGAACTATGTCAGCTCTCTGCTGCAAAATCTCCCAATCCAGAGCTTCTCTATTATGTCTCATTCACAGTTCATCTTTTTTCCTTATTTTCTACCTTCATATTCCCATGAGGGTGCAGCTGTGCTAACTGCTTTTTGCATTTACGCATTCAACCCAAAGTGTTAACTTCTTCAGTGATAAAGCCACGCATGCCATTGACATCTATGGAGCATATGTCTTCCCATACTGAGGAGGGATGTTCCTGGCCTTCTCCAGAGAAGGTGCCTGGAATGCTGTGCCTTTTGGTTCACCATATGTCTTGACTAGCTGTCATGCATCCACTTGGATGTTGGTGCTTGATAAGGGAAGCTGGTAGTAAATGTAGGCAAAAGAAAGAAGAGAACAGAGGTATAGAAGTTTCTATAGTAGTCAAACAACGGCACCCAAAGCAGACTGGGTTTATATGATGTCTATGCTTGAGACAGTGTTGAGAGAAGCTACCTATTTAACCTTAACCTTTTAGGGCTGACCTGAGGTTCAGGGTGATAGGCATTGAAACTCAGTTTATAAATGGCCTGTGCAAGGTGAGTGCAACCCCCTCATTGCCGTGTAATGAGATGGAGCACAGGATTCAACCTGAAATGGATCCAGTAAGAAATATAAGTCCATCTTGGGCTTTCAGAGTGGGTGCTGCGAAAACAAGGAGGACGTGGATCAGATCATTTGTTTATTGTGTCTTAAAATCATCAGTGGAAGGAAGACCAGTGTCTAGTTACACTGGAATACCTTCCATTAGTTATCAGGCAACTTGTCCAAACCTTTCTCCTTTTCCATTCCATTAAGTTCTAATTCCATCAAGGGTTGACCAGAGTAAATCCTTCACACTCTTTCCAAACTTCGCAAGGATTTTGTTTTATTCCTAATATGAGCTAGAAAGTTTTTTGTTTGTTTTTTTTTTAAGGGAAAAGGGTTTGTGTGGTTGGGAGGAAAGTTTAAGTTCTATCCAGTCTCTGAAAGAGGCCAGTCCATGACAGGCTTGCTTTTTCTCTGATTTGCTGAGAAACCTGAGGTGGCAATAGGAGTATAGTGGCTGGTTAGATCTATGCCTATATCCAACATAAGTAAAAACATACTGGTTAAAAGCAGTGCTCACGACAAGAGTATAAATGACATTTTCTATTCAATTGCCAATAAACACTTCTACTCCAATTTTACACCGATTTACCATCAGTGGATTTACACTGACATGGAGTCTGTGTGGCAAGGCAAAAATCAATTCTTTCATTTCCAGAAGGAATTCAATCACAGGTACATATTTGTATAAATTTTCTCCCTGGTTAAAGAGCAAACAAAGCACCCCTAACAAAAAGTAATGTGTTTTGTACCTGCTAAGTAAAACCAACTGCTGGAGTACCTAAGAGCTATTCTCCAGGGGTTCCAGTGGACCCCTACATTTGAGGTGATCTTAAAATAACACATCATTTCTTTGCTAGTATTATGAAACAGTAGCAAGAAAAATAAGCAGAGTTCTGTTTCACTTTTGTCTAATTACTCTGGCAGATGAAGGTGTGAAATGATTAGCCAGCAACATATGGGCTTGAGCTTGGAGAGGTTCCCAGTGAGAATTCTATTTATTCCAGGCATATTTTATCATTTAATTTAAGGGCGTTAATCCATGGGTGAGCCTCTGCCTGCCACTCTCTCACTTGCTTTCTCGTGCTTATCAAATGTATTCCTAATCTTAATCATGCTTTCTTGTGCTTACATGCAAACAGTGTAAATAACCCCCTGGTCTGATGCTGATGACACTGGTGGTGGAGAGTCATATGGTGATGTGGAGCCTGATCTTCATATGACAGCCAGAAAAGTGAGAAATTACTGTTTGGGTACAATAAGGAAGGTTTAACAATGCTGAACATATACATATCAGCGTAATGGAAAGAAAGTGTCCTTTGCTTCCCCAGAAGAAACACATTCTTTGGTGCTGTGAATGGAGCTGTATCACTACTGCTGCATCACATGCTGTGAATGGGGCTGTATCCCTATTGCTTTACTCGAACAGAGAAGCAGCTTCTTAGCTTGTTAAGCAGAATAGGAAGCATAGGAAGACACACCCACACAAATACAATTTTTTTTTCCACTTCTAATTTAGTAGCAACATTCCCCAGTTAGCTATATTTAGGCTGAATTTGAGGTGCTTAAAATAATTGCATTAAAACAAGCATGTGTGTATTCTCCTTATCCAGCCAGTCAAGACCACAAACAGGAATTGTATCAGTTGGTGTAATAATGAACAACTTTGTGTGTGCTCATTCATTTAATCCCCAAATATTCTGCTGTGTTTACCAGAGCCAGCTCTAGCCAGCACATGACAATGAACAGGGTTACAAGACAAGGTTTCAGTTTTCAATCATGGGAAACTCCATCCCCAATCTGGATGCTCCAAATTGCCACTTAGACATGTAAATGTCAATTTTATTCACCTAAGTGCCAATTTGAATGTCCAAATGCATGACTTGGACATCACATTAAGGCATCCATTGGGTTGTATCGCTTGTTTTATCTATCTGAGTGCACATTATGCGCGGTACATAATTATGCTGTGTTCCATGCAAGTAAATCAATTCATGGAAGTACCCTTCTAGAATAAGGTGATTTCAGCATGGCAGAAAATATTACAAACAAGCAGCTGACCATGCATCAGCATCACACTCACTGAGGTGCTCCCTCCACTCCCCATCCACACCATATAAATTGCTGATGCCTGAGAACCTCAGTTTACTATAATTTCTAAAAAGTATCCTGTCCCTTCTGCATTGCAATGTGCTGCTGAGATCCCAGAGCTCAGTGGACTTTTGGGGGGCACCCAAGCAGGTGAGGTGGGAACTGCATGGTGCCTGGGACAGCCAGCATGCCTGAGCTTTCAGGGAATAGAGGCATTGCTGGCCCCACACAAGCCAGGATGCTAATGGACATCTTAAAATAGGATTTTTCTTCCCCCATCCCCCTTCAAAACAATGTTTAAGCAGCCTTGAGAAAATGAGACTAGATAATACCTCCCATGCTTTGCCCTGAGACTCCTTAAAATGCTGTAGGCAGAGAGGTGCATGCAGAGGCCACTTTAACCCCAGACTCTTCTGAGCACAATGTCTAATATCTCTTTCACATCACAGCAGAGACTGTAAAATGAGGTGTAATTTGCAGCTTTAAGAGGGTGAAGAAAAGAGCAGCCAAAAATGGAAAGCTTATTCTCTTCCCAGATGAGAACTGCACAATGTGTTACCTGTTTATTTTCTCTACTCTTTTCCTGACCTAAAGGACTGTTTTAAAATTTCCAAGAAAGGAAAAGAACCACCTGGAAATTACCCTAGAAACAAGCCCATACGGTTTGACTGTGGATTTGCTTGACTTTTAATAGACATTTTCTTTGTCTCAGTTGCTTTCTGTAGACGTGCCATTGCAAAAGCCCTGTTCCTGCAGGCAACCTCACAAAGAGGCAACGTGGCAAATGAGAAATATTACCCAGCAGATGCCAGGCTGCTTCTGATGTCAGATTCAAACGCTGCAAACCCTGAGAGATTTGCAAATGGTTCAATTGTCCTTATCATAAAATCACAGAATCCTAGAATCATAGAGTCACAGAATGGCTTGGGATGGAAGAGTTCTAGACCATACAGTCTCAGCCTCATTGCCATGGGCGGGTTGCCACCCTCCAGTCCCAGCTGCCCAGAGTCCCATCCAACCTGGCCTTGCATGCCTCCAGGTATGGGGCATCCAAAACTTCTCTAGGCAAGCTGCTCTTTATTATAAGCCATTCTTTTCATAAGCAGGAAGAGTTTGGGAAGGCTCAAAAGTGGGAGGCACCAGCCCACTGTTAATGATTCCTGAGTTACCATAGATGATTTGATCCCCAAAATACATACGAAGGTGTTCCTTTCTTGCAGCCCATTTTTGTATTCTATTTACTGTTACACCTATCCTGAATGGAGCAAGGAAATGAGCCAGAAAAGGGCTGAGTGGACTCCCTCGCAGTGAAGCCAGCACAGAGGCAAGTAATCTGTGTCAGCTGCAGCCCACTGAATGCAGTGATTATCTCATGATATATATATATCATGATATATTGTGGAGGGGGCTACAATGACTGTCGTCTGCTCACAATAATGTTCCCAGGCTACTTCAGATCTTTACAAAGATAAGTCCATACGTATCCATATCTGCACATGTGTGGTTACTTGCTACAAGCACAAATACAAGGGAATCAAATTCCATGTAAATGTTAGTCAACCAGTAACTTTTTGCATCACCTAATTTTCATTTCCTCTTATCCAAACTCCAAACAAAAAAAAATAGTAAAAGTCAGCTAGTATTCCCCAGCTGCACCACACTTCCTCTCTTTCCTTGGAGATTCGGGGCATTGGCTCATTAAAGCTGTTTTCCTTGCACATGCTCTGCCAATCCAGAAACTGAATCAATACAGCACACATTATGCGACCCATCAGAACAAACAGTTCAAACTCTCATTACCAGACATTTGCAACAACCAATTTTTAAATCAATACTTTGCAAAAGAAAACTTGTAAAACAATATACCAGAAAGTTATGGGTGTTTTCATTTTCTCACAGAAAATATACAGTGTGTTTCTTTTTCTAGCAGCCTTCCTTACATGACATTCACATTACCCTATGATATAAAACTGCAGAAACTTCCTTCACTGTAAGTAAAAATTAGACAATCCACATGCACTGATACTACAATGGGAAAAACACATTGTATGTTGAGTTCCTACTACTGTCTTGTTCATAGAAAGCATTGGAGAAATATGGCTCAGTTTCTAGAATAACTTTACCATGGTATTCTGCAGACCATAGAGTAAACTCAGAAGTTTTCCACTGCTGTGGTGAGGAAAGGGGTTCTCCTTCTCTTCCTTCAGCTGCTCACATTCAGCTGTGCAGATGGGGCAGGTTAGCAAAAGAAGTCAGAAATCAGAAGACCATTTTGTCAGCCAAGCAGTGTAAGCTTTCTGCAAACTGTAAATCACCTTTTTTTTTCTTTTTTTTTCTTCTATAAATTTATACCTTTAGGGAGGACAGTGCAGTAAGAAAGACTGCTTCTTCCTCTGCAGCAGTTCAGATGCTTGGTGTAAACTGGGTAGGTTGTCCTCTATTGTCTGTCTGTTGGAATAAGGTTTGGATTAGAGACCAGTCTCAGGAGCCTTCAGCACTGAAACAAACGTCTGTTAGTCCTCTGACAGACTTTCCCACAAAGATTTATAACTTTCAGATTAACTCTGAACACTTACAAATAGAGAATATGTACAAATCTAACTTAGCTGCTCTGGTTTTAATAACAGGATTTCTATTGACTCTTCATGAAGGAATTTAGAAACGTGACATTATCTGAAAGACTTACTCAAGCACAGCAGAAAATTTGGTAGTTCTTGTTATTTCTGCAAGGCTCAGCTAGGGAGATGATGAACACTAAAGGGAAGCTGCGACACAAAATTGTCAGTATAATGTTTTCCAATAGTCTTGAGAGAAACAGGCAGCCAGAGTTTTCATAAATAAATGTACAGGAAAACATGAAGTTAAACATGGAACATTCACACAGAGGCTTTCAAATATACCAGTGAATGTCAGTCCAAGTCTCAGGGGCTAAAGCCACTTTTCACTTTGGAAAAAATGGACTCCTCGTTAATTTGTTCAAGGCCAAAAATTAGTCTCTGGATAAATTAAATTAAACTCACTTGAAATGGAATTAAAATGGTGGAAAACTGCTGAATATGGTTTTTGTAACAATTAGAGTTGCTCTATGAAAATTAATGAAAAGCTCCATCTTAATCAAGTCTTAGTCCTGTCAGCATCCCTCTTTGTCGTTCCCTATTGTCATTAAAATAGCTAATCTTCCTCTTTTCCCTACCACAGTTTCTAGCTTTCATATCTGCAAGTGTTGGTTTGCCTCCAAATTTTGTGATAGTTACTCACACAGTTTGGAAAACCAGATGATTTAGGCTTCCTATGACTGAAGATACACTCATCATGAACATAAAACATCATCATGAACATAAAACATATTTTAAAAAACATATAGAACATATGAATGAGTTGACATGCTATTTTTCTAAAACTATGAAAGGTAGAGCTCAAAACAGCCTCTGGTCAACTAATTCATCCCTCTACAAGGGCAGAATTGTTTCCTAGGAATAGTTTCTATGTTCTTAAGTAATCTAGCTTTAAGAATCCTAAATAATGTGGCTTTCATTATGTTGTCATTTTGATTTCTCCTTTCACAAAAAATATTCACGAACTCTTCTTCCTTTCACCCTTTTTTATTTTTGCTGCTGTTGGAAATAGTATAAGCAAGTATTATTATAAATATGCAAGATAAATATTTTCAAGCTGTGTGAAATACAAACACTGTGCTGGATGAAAACATGCTTTCATATGCCTGCATAGGATATTTCTGAGATATCTCTCAACATATGTCACACCTCATAGATTCTTTAGCTTTCCCTCAATGAATGCCATTAACATATTCACAGACAGCTTTGTCAAGAGAGAAGAACCAATTGCATGAATGACC
Source organism: Perdix hodgsoniae (assembly GCA_035772895.1). Taxonomy (NCBI): domain Eukaryota; kingdom Metazoa; phylum Chordata; class Aves; order Galliformes; family Phasianidae; genus Perdix; species Perdix hodgsoniae. The sequence continues at coordinate 48,387,212 of JAPSGF010000001.1, read as the reverse complement.
CAATTAACTTGAATCTCCCTAGGCTTCTGCAGCAAACTGATCTATACTGACCTGCGATGGAGAAGCCTGGATAAAGTAAAGCTATGCCCATGCTGACAATATATTTTCTAAGTTATATGCACCCCCAGATTAGTAAAATGGCATTCTCTTTTCAGATAGTAGTGTAAATGAAAGAATGCTGGCAGGAGAAACTGAGTCTTTCCAATAATAGGAATAGATCTTCCTCAATCTTCTCCCCATAATTCTGAGGAAAATGTTATAACTCTTAGGTAAAATTTAATTTAATAATAATAATCATCATCATCATTGTCATCATCATGTAAAAATATATTAAAAATAAAAACAGCATTTTATAAGTTGCTTTTCTGCCCTACTGACAGGACAGCAGAACAGGATAGGACAAGATTCCTAGCAAAGTATCAGCTTCTAAACTGGGACAGGGTCACCTACAAAGGACTTCTTAATCCTAGCATGAAGTGAAAAAGATAGGCAAACTTTGCTGTTTTGATAATAAATACAGCAGGGAACAGAAAGGCACAGAGAGGAGAAAGATGCACAGTGCATGCAGCTGCTGGAGGGTTCCACAACCACTTGTGTTAGTAACACAAATATTAATTTTAAACTAGTGGAACAATTGACTGCCATAAATCAAGGCTTGCAGGACCTAATGGTCAGCTAGCCAGCTTTGTTGTGCAGAAATACAATAAGAGGAATACTCAGCTATTGTTGCAATGGGAATCAAAACACAATAATGCAGTAAAACCCACCAAATGATCTCTGCCTACATTATCCTCATTTGGCAATTTTGACATTATGCCCATTTATGTTATTTGTTAAACTTTTATGCCATTCTTCGAATACAGCTTAGATCTACTATATTTGTGTACTGACCCAGCCAGGAGTCCCTGGATAGCTAAAGGATAATGACAAAAAAAAAAACATATTGCATCCATCATTTACCCCAAATAAAAATCCTGCACCTTCACTCTACTCATGCTTTATCAGAGTTGTGGTATAAGCAGGAAGCCTAGGAGGCCTCTCCTCTTTAGAAAACAGTGTTTTTATTCAGTAGTGAAGCTGCTGTTAACTCAGCTTCAAGGAAATCACTAAGTCTCTCCAGGTAAAGATAACTGCAAAGACCTCAAGATTGAAGGGGACTAAGTAATCTGTTCACACTACTCCTATTCACACCACCCCCAAAGGACTGGCAGTGACTCACATCTTCCCAAAGACATAGAGATCATTATGCAAGAAGTCTGAGAAGTGAATTTGCTTAATGAGGGTTATGTACATTAAAATTGGGCACCATACTTATTTTTCTAAACCAAGAGATGCAACAAAGCATACTAAAAGGAATTCATTTTTGCAAAGTCATAAAGGTTCAATTTTTTCAGCTGGGCAGTCTTGCTTTCTGCAGCCATGATTTTTCATCTTCACATACTTTGCATGAAAGCTGGTGGCAACAGAAAGAGCAAATTAATGCCTGCTTGCTTCTAGGCACAAATGATTAAGAAAAGTGGACAAAATTATTTTCTTTAAGTGTACATTCCAATAAACACTCCTCAAAGAGCTCTAGGAGTTTGAATCAGGCGACTCTTATTTATTTTCATCTTTCCCAACATTCCAATATCACTGTTGCTATTTTCTTTCAGATTTTTTTTAATGTTCTTGCTTCTCGGTTTTTTTCATTTTTTATTTGCTTTCTGCCTAAGATACTTTTTACCCTGGCCAGGGGGTATTTCTCTCTGAGCACCTCATCAGAAAAAGTTAAAACAGCTATTTTCCATCACACAGGCAGTGGTAGTCTCAGCAATAGACAAATTGTATTGCTGTTCACCGTAAATGTAACTCAGAATCTGAAAAATGTTACATGGGTTTGTGTATTTTGTTCCAATGCATCCTTGTGATTTTTCCCTTAGAAGCCTGTTATGTATCAAATTGATTTGTTATGCTTCAAAGATATGATTACAAATCCCTGAAAACTAACCAGCGAATATCAGTAATTTGAATCTATGAAGCACATCAGTCAATACATTCACACTGAAACCCTTGTGACTTCCTCATAACAATGCTTCATTTTTATCAGCTTCCTTCCAGATCAATATTTATAGTATCATTCAAACATTTATTATCGTAGAACAGCAATGCTCAAGATCAAAATAAATAAATAAATAAATAAAAGGAGAAGAAAGCACCGACTGCAAAGGATACTTCAAGCTGCTTGCAGGTCTCAGTGAGTTTTCACTCATTTGCCCAGCTCTTCATTGTCACATCTATTGGCCAAGATCACTAAGTATGTGCACACCTTTCCCAGTGCCCCAGGTTGTCTTTTCCTTCCCTGAATTGTCATGCACTTCAGTATCTCAGAGCCATTCCTGAACACCTAGCCACTCCTGCTGCCTCCTTCAGAGTTTCAGTGTAAATGGGAATAATGTAGAGTAGAGTAGAGTAGAGTAGATTAGAGTAGAGTAGAGTAGAGTAGAGTAGAGTAGAATAGAATAGAATAGAATAGAATAGAATAGAATAGAATAGAATA
>JAPSGF010000001.1:48053618-48384666 GCA_035772895.1 Perdix hodgsoniae | reverse complement strand
AGAATAGAATAGAATAGAATAGAATAGAATAGAATAGAATAGAATAGCTTGAATTGGAAGAGACCCTTAAAGGCCAGCTAGCCCAACTACCTTAAAAAGAACAGGAACACCTACAGCTCAGTCAGGTCACACTCCTGTGAGCACTTCTCCAGGCTGCTATCCAGATGCTGCTCCTTTATTCATGCTGCCTGCATGCTAAACTTCTGGCCTGGGAAATTAAAACAGAAAAGATTAAACACTGGCAAGATTGGGACTATCTAAAAAAAAAGGATCTAACAAGAGGAAATGCCAAGCAACCTTAATGGGCAGTGCTACCAGCCTCGCCTATAACATATCTCTTTGTTTAATGAGTAAGTAATGTATAATTATGATGAGTGATTCCATCTAAGTAGGTAGAGCTGTCAGAACTTGGCTCCTCACACAGCTAACGGAAAGAGGATCATAATAATTTCTAAATGCGACTGATAACGTGGTTTACATTTTTCACATTGTTAGCTCATGCACATTGGGATTTCTGGCTGGTAAGGAATAGATAACATTTCTGTTCCTTTTGCTTGGTTTTATCTCAGTTCTTAGCTGTTGGTTTCCTTTGGACAAGTATTATTAGCAGTATCCTGGCATTCTTTACTTGTCTGGCACTGTTCTGTTTTTATTCCTGGACAGTACACCAAGAAAATACAATCTGGCATATGTATGTCCAAATACTTTTAAGAGCTATAGATGTTGCTGTGAAAGAACCAAAGTAGGTGCCAAAATTAGGAGAGCTTACAATTACAGATGAGGATAGAATCCTTTTAATTCGATTTCTGATGTTTTGATGCGAAAAAGGTGAGAAGCCTTCGCAAGGAAGACGACAAATCTTCATCCCATGACCCGCTACACACGTGCAAGAGGGGAGGGTCTGCATGCTAATGAACTCTTGGGAGTGTAATGAATACGTATCTGAATTCTGGGAAAACTATTGATTGATTGTGTATTAGTTCAGCCTATATCTGTAGCACAATTTTTCCAGAAGGTGTGCAAGTTATGCGGATCTATCCCCCTTGCACCCGGTGTCTGTTCAGCACCGAATAAACCGTACCTGCTTTGTAATCTTACTTGGGTTACAGACTTTGATTCTGCACATCAGTATCTTGAAGGGATTGGTCTTTCTAGACCTTCCTTCCTGTATACAAGGTTTAACTTGAAAGCAAATTCAGCCTTTGGCATAAAATAATTTTCAAGGCAAGTGTTTTTCTTGATTTATGACATTCCTGAAGGCTAACTCCTGGAAATTAAAACTTTATTTTTATACATGGAGCAGAGCACAGAAACACAGGATGACCAAACTGTGACCCATCCCCCATCTGTGCCACATCATGTACTGCATTTCAAAGCCACACCAAGGTTTAAAAACTTTAGGTTTTCTCTCTCTGCCATCCTCAGTCAGAAGGTTCTTTCAGAATCTGATTGCTGAGTTAATGATCCTAAGGTGTTTTCTCATATGATTTATACCAAGAAGGTCATTCTGCTTAAAAAGCTATTTTCCCTTCTAATGCTGAGCATATACATAGCAGACACATCCACTCCTCTGTCACTAAGCTAAATAATCAAAGTGTTTTGATCTCCTTTTCTAAAATGTGCCATGCTTTTCCAGGTCTGCTGGAAAACCTTCTCTGTGCCCATTGGAGTTAGAAATCATCTAATCTGCAGGTGACCAGAACTGTACAACATATTTGGATGAGGTACAAGAGCTTTGTACAGTTCTGCTTGCATTTCTACTTCTCTGCTGGAAACACTTTTGCCCTTACATCTTGGGAGTAGATCTGATCACTTTACAGTTTCATTATGGCAATATTCTGCAATGATTCCAAGATCAGGTAAATCTTTTTTTCCCCCCATTCATTTCTAAATGACAAGCTCTGGTGCATAGCAGAACTATTCACGTATGCACAACCTTGATTTATCTTCTCAGGTCAGACAGGACTTTGTGTGCAAGTCCAGACCTCTCCATCAACAGCACCTCCCAGCAGTCTGTCATCAGTAAATTGCATTTTATATTAGTTAATTTCCTAATAGTTCTGCCAAGCTCATTAATGAAAATAGGAAGAATCAATGCCAGAACTTATCCTTGAGGAACACTGATAATGACCTCTCTATGGCCTAATATTTCTATTGTAAACCTATCTGTTGCCATCTCTCTAGGAGCCACGTCCTTTTCTTGGTGATTTCTCACCATGTTAATTTTATTCAAAGCTCCCACATGAATGTGCAACTGATACCTTCCCCAGTTCCACTAGCACTTCTGCAGTATCATTATCCAACCAGAGAAAGCAGTTGCTTATTCCTGTGTGAGCTCCTCCAGTACTCTGGAGTGGAACAGAGAATATCTGTCCCCTCTTCCTCTCCCGTCCCATAAACTGCAAGTGTACGGCTTCATTCAGGAATGTGATTTTTATCCCACTGCATTTGTTTAGTGAAGTTTATCTGGCACTTCTCCTGTTTTTCTGCTGTACAGCCAGACTTTCTTTGTACACAACGCCAGATGCTCTCACTGTGACCATTTTATATCTGCATCCTTTCAAGGCCACAAGTACAAGCAGTTTATGTTATTCTAGTAGGAATCTGCTCACCCTACTGTCTCCTTTCTGATCCTGGAAGGTCTGATGGTATCACTCAGCATATTTCAGATAAATTAAGGATTTATGGGGGGTTGTGAAAAGGAGAATGTATGCAACTGTGGATTTGCTGTAAACGTTCAGCCTGCATGAAATAGTGTAAGCAGTTAGAAATGGCAAAAGAAATCTCTAGAAATGAAAAGCCAACCAATTTCCTGCACCTGGACTGGCTGTAGGAAGAGGCCAGGCGAGCTGGGTGAGGATACCTTGATGTCAGATGTGGCAAAGCAGCCATAGGGCCAGGTAGCCCCTAACTGCACAGGGCAGCCATTACTATAAGAGCCAAGAAGTAATAGCCACCAGTTCCTCTCCCTGCTCCTTCAGCACCCATAAGAACAGCAATATCCTTAGATTAACAATATTAGAGGTTCTTCATAACCCTCCATCACTCCAACTCTTTATCTTCCCCATTTTCCCCTTTATTGGAAGAGATGAGGTCTCCTGGTGCATGCCATGCACGCCGTGAATACACTCAGCCTGCTTCTAACTTATCATGTAAACATAGTTTACCAAATAAGGAGCCCCCTGAAAATCGATATTGTTATACATAGGTGAAAAGAAGTAAAACATTCATTTATCATTCAAGTTCAAACACAGACACACATATAGATACCCACATGGTATTTCAGCTAGTAAAATTAATCACTGTAAATTTACTTTAATATGTTTTATTTAAGCTCCTCTCATTCCCTACACCTCTTTTTCAAACCTCTTCAGAACTTCTTTGGTTGTTACATTTTTAAGGAGGAAAAATATCTCAGTAAAATAATTGGATAAGGCTGCCTTATCAGGAATTAAACAGGCTGGCTTGGGAATAATTCTTCTCCAAGAAGTCTTTTATTGTCAGAATAGTAAAAATGAATTAAATGCATTTTTGACTCATCCATAATAATCTGTTTACAGCTATGATGGTTATTTCTGTTTTCCACAGAAACAATCACTGCTGGATAGAATAATACCATAACTTTAATTTATCACATACATTTTTTTACTAGCAGCCAGCTGACTGCTGTAAATATCCCAGTCAGAACAAAGGTGCAAATAATCAATACATCTGTTCCATTTACACCAATAATGGAACAGAGTAAGATTTATAGTACTTAGTATAAAGGAGCTGCACTACTCAATTGATTACTTTTCAATAGCTGACATGCATTTCAGTTTCACTTGTCTGTAAATATGACAAGATACTAGCTATTCATGAAACATGACTGAATGTACCACCTACATCCTCTCATAAAGAGTTTTTCACTCTTGCTTTTTTATGACATCCTCTCTGGGAAAGAAAACCTTGCTTTCTTTCCATAGGAAGAGATTTCAATTAGCTAGCTGCCTACATCCATAAACATTCCCTCCTCACACCAAAGATTGATTTTAATTCAAATCCAGATGTAATTTTTTTGCTACAGAAAGAATCATAGCTCATGACTGCAAAATTTGCCTCAGCTGTCTAAAACTGCTGAGAACATTAAGAGCTTTATTATCTAAATGCTGATTTGATTATCAATACTTCAATCGGGAGAAAAGAAATTGAGTTGCTGCTTGGAAGCTGAGTAGACTGCATGGAGAAAATTGATGATGAAGAGAGCACCAAGGGCAGGGCTCTGCTGAAAGGAAAGAGCATTAAGTGTTGGTTAATGAAGCAACTTTTTACATACTCTCTTTTGACATCATGTGCTACATTACATTGTTTGGACTTGATGAGCTTGAAGGTCTTTTCTATTCTGGATGATTATTTGATTACAAACCTAAATATTAGATCAGTGGGAGTCTAAGGCTTGCCTTGTAGGAAGGGTGAACTTGTTCCACAGCTGTTTGATTAAGGTTTAAGGTCCAAGAATATTTCCTTTTAAACCCCAGGAAGGTAAAGTGAGGTGAGATGAGCAGCCATTCTAGGATGGCAAGCTGGCAGGAAGCCATTTAGTATTATGTATTTTCTTATGCTTTTATTTTGCCAGCAGCTGGTGAAGTGCAGGGACAAAGGTGAAAACAACCAATAGATCCTTTCCGTTCAATCAATAAAATCATTTATTATACATCAGAATGGACATGATGCACACTGATGAGGTATTCATGGTGCTTCTCACTTCTCCTAAGGGTAACCCTTGTACTCAAGCATTATCTGAGACAAGTTCCTCTTTACAGCTTCTGCACACTTAGGTTAAGACACTCATTACTCTAAGTTAGCTTTGGAAATCTTGGCTCAAGGCACTGACCCCTGGTGCAGCACGGCAAAACTACACTGTAGTGGTAATGGTAAAAAAAAAAACCAAATCAAACCAAACCAAAAAAAAACAGTAAGAGAAGATGAGCCAATGCTTTGGGCTGAATGTTGACAAGCTGCCCCACAGCAGAGATGAACAGTGGGCTCAGGAATTCTAGCCATTCACGGGCTGAGAAAAAGGAAATATATCATTTTTATACTCTCTACAGGAGCCAAAGTTCAGGAAAAGGAGATATTGACAGTTCTGCCAGGAGGAATAAGGATGTGAGTACACCCAGCTAAACCCAGCAGTATTCCCATATTCTTGACAAAGAGTCCCATCTAGAATGTAATCCATCTCACTATATTCACATTGTTACCAGTGATAGTCTCTGATTGCCTAAAGAAGTTGGAATACACCCAGAAGTGGTTTATACCCAGTGAAAAAGTAATGTAATTTAGATGGTAGTCAAATATTAGGAAATGTCAGACTTCTGCTCATCCACATTTCTTTCTTCTGAACAAAAAAAGTGCTGCTGAAAATGTGTACGGTCTAAAAAAGGCCAACAATGATCATAAGGTTAAAGCTGCATGGACAACTGGATGATAGATCTATCTTCACTTAAATTTGCAAGCCTTTGATCTTACAGCTAAAAAACTTGTTTTCTTGAAATAGGCATATTTGTTTGATTCTTGTGATGGTTCCCATGGTTTCTTTATCCACTGCCTGCCATGTACTGTCAGTGGAGGTTTGATCCCTTGCCTCCAGCATAGGCTGCTTCTATTTGCATTATGGGAGCCAATTAACTGCAAGTGCTTTTTGCCAAAAGTGGGATGGACAGGTTCAGGTGCCTTGCCCAGATGTGAAGCATAGGTGTGTGCTGAAATGAGAAGCTCGCTTCAGTCAAATTCTTTGTGTCCTCCCTTGATACCCAGGCTGACAGAAACGGTCCAGAGGACTTGAAATGGACAAACACACACAAAGTCACAGCAGATTTCATAGAAAACCTGTATTTTAAAAGCCTCAATCTAGAATCCCTTGACTCAATTTTTTTAAAACCATCTCTTCCAGTTTTCAACTCTCAGAAGATCTTGCTTGCATAAATGCTATTTCTTTGTGTGTCAAGGGCAAGTAAGAATATTTGCATGAAATGTTTGAAAAAAATGTTTCAACTATTGGTAAAAAATGCAATAGTGCTGGTTTGTAACTTTCCTGGCCCTTTCTAACAGCAAGCAATACCAGTCATCAGAGTGTTACAAAGGAAGAAAAGAATACTATGACATCAGGAAGCATGAGGGACAGAATTATCTCAGCCCTCCATCTTTCTCTGTTGTGCTTTTGCCAGAGAGAGATTAGCTTGCCTCTGATCGCAGCTTGGGATGGCTTTTGGTTTATCCAGTTCTCAGTATTGAGACAGACCTAACAGTCACCAATCATGCAACAGCAGATTATTTTCTGTGAAGTTACACAGCAGTTCAGCTCAGGACCAGCCTTCTTGGAGAAGATCAGGGCCTGAGCTTAATGCAATCTGTGCTGTCTTTGTGGTTATAAACTGAATTTATCCAGGAAGATGAATCTGATGATTGGTGTCTACCTCTTCACAGGCTGATGATCCTGATTAGCATGAAGGCAGGGGGACAGAAGAAGAGTCTTCCAACCCTGAATGTATTTATTCCCAAGGGAAGCAGCAAGGCTGACAAGAGCTTTCAGAAATGTAAAGGTTTATTGCCTCATGATGGAATAAAAAGATTAATTTAGAATAGGTCTGTAGCCACTTGTAAAATATTTCATTTTAATAATTTATACTAATGGAATATATGGTCTAGAGTGGCTCATATGGATTGCTCCTGGGCAATTGTTGATAAGGCAGAAGTGGCTGGGGATACCTGAGCTGGACTCACATTTGCTTTTCCCTGGTGGAGTTGCAGGATGCTGAAAAGAGTAAGAACAATCAAATAAGCAGCAGACAAAGCCTCTAATTCATCTGCTCCTCCTGTCGCTGCAGAGCACTCATCAGATGGCAGAGCTGATCAGCTCAGCAGGCGCCTAAAACATGCACAAGGAAAAAAACTAAAGCTTTAATCTCCATAGTAAGTTGTGAATCCTAATTTCCCCTTCTAACATTAAAAAAAAAAAAAAAAAAAAAAACCCAAAAAAACAAAACCCCCAAAAAAACAACTTTCTTGTGTAAGCACTGAGGAGATCAGATCAGCCACAATCTCAGCCTCAAGAGGTGTGCAGGGGTTTGGGGTCACACACACTCTTGTAGGTCTGATTCTCACACACGTGGCTGATACAAGAGTTGGATGTAATAGGCAGAAATTATCCAGTCTGTACATAGGGAGTGCTGTACTTCTTTCCACACATGCCGTAAGGCTGTTATCTCCCTTTGCCCATCTGATTTGTTTATGATGGATATTTCTGATGATCAGTTCCATCCTAAATCTGAGAAAGGACTCTGGGAGCTCAGTACTGTGCAGGGACTCTTAACCAAGAGGATCTGCAGAAAATCTTCAGTTGTTTCATCTGCATATTGTTTTATAAATCCCTCTACACTATGACAGCATCACACCGAGTCCAGTCTCTCCACAAGTCATTTCCTCCAGCCCTTTGGTTTGACCGCTAAGCCCAACTGAGAAAAGGCATCTCATAAATATTTTTCAACTATTTCTGCCACTATCAATAAATCAGAACCAACAAAACTTCTGCCCTTGTTGCAAAAATATGTTACACAGAAATTGCTAATTGTACAGTTTCCGTTTCAGTGCAGAAAAACATGGGACTTTGTCCTATCTCTGCCTCATTTATAAATGTTAAAACTTGACCTCTGCTTACTCCTATTTCAACAAGCTTTGCTTTTGTTAAGCTGCAAACATTTTTCTTTCATAACAATTTACATATGTAATTACTACACGTACTTCAGGAATTGTTTGCTAAAGGCTTTATGTAAATACTAATTATCAGTAATTAAAAATGCACAGCTATTAGGAAGATACTGATAGGCAGAAAATACTGCTTAGGAAGCAACTAACATTTGTCTAGGCGAAATTAAACATCAAATAACTTTCTATCTATGTAATTATGTAATGTGACTCATCACCTGCTGTGTAAAGTGCAAATGGGAGAAAGGTGTCCTCCAGTACACACACCCACCATTCTGCTCACAAGCCATGCATCTTCAGTACTGCAAAAGTCATTTCATATCAGGGCAGAGATCATTTCAACCTCATATTACAGCTGCAGAGATATAACAGCTGCACTGAACACCGTCTGTGGCATGCTGAATTCACTGCTTCCAGGCTGATGAGATGCAAACTTAACTCCCCAGGTCATAAAATGCACTGGGATTGTTTCTTTTGCCAAGTAAGCAAGATGATATCCTGTGTAAGGAGTAGAAATAAAACACAGAAAAAAAATGACACCGGCCTTCTATTGTTACAAAATCTCTATGGTGAGTTTTTACCCTCTCTCATGTATTTTCTATTCGCTAATGAATTTGTTTCCTTATTAATCCATGTACTCAAAGCGGGATGTGGGCCCACCTACAGATGTCAAAGGGCATTTTGCCACCGTTGTACATGGAATTTTATATTAATTTTAGTGATTTATTACAGATTTCTGCCAGCATTGAATCAAAATTAAATCAACTTTCATCCAAATCATCCAAAATTAATCAACCTTCCAAGCCTGACAGGAAAAACAAAGAGATAACCTATGAACAAACCCCAACATTTGTTCTCTGTTGTATCGTTCCTGATGGTAGGGAGAAACCCATTAAGTACACAGGCAAGTGGAGGCAGTCATTTTACCCCTTTTTACCCCATGGGGTTTCTGCTCAATCCCAGCACTGCAACAGGGGCACAGAGCCACCACTGGTGTCATCTCTGACAGAAAAAGGACACAGCTGTGAGACTGCATCTCCCCCCATAACAACAGGGCATTGGCCGTGCTGTCAGTAAGACAGAAATGTTACGGGTGTGTAGACCAAGCTGCCCCAGGAACCATTTCCCAGTATGTTTGTGCTCACTGTGCTGTGGAGCCAGCTTTTCCCTCTCTCTCTGCCTCTTCTAGGCTCAGATTCAATGCAGGAAAACACATCAATTATCTCTGGATCAGGACCTCACACTGTACTGTGGCTGAGGCTTTGAAAATTGCTGTTATCAAAACTATTAGTAGACTTGCCTGTGTTATTTTGAGTGGGCCTGCACTGGGCTTGGTCGGACACTGAGCCACTCATAAACCACGAGTCAGACAGGAATAGCAGCAGTTTTACCACCAAGCTTTGGATTTGGCTAGTTTTTTCTCTAGAAACAGCACCCATGGTGAGCTGATAGACCCAAACTCCCCCACGCCCAGTGCCAAGGTGTGGTCGGTTGAGCAAATTCAAACCATGTTGTGAGCCTTTGTGATCCTTTGAGCCAATTCAAGCTTGGTTTGCAAGACACCACCACCAGCCTGATGCTGGAGCTTTCCCTTCCTAGGATGTGAGGCTCACACCAGATCATTCCTGGGGCAGCTCCAGGAAACCCATCGGTGGCTTACCTAACACCTGGGGAGTCCAGACCCTGTGGGTCTGTATTTGTTTCTGCACTTCTGTCACCTTGGGCCTGGAGTACACAGAAAGCATGGGAACTCCTTGACATTCAGAAAAGCTTATCTGACACGAAGTTCTCTGAAACAATGTTTTATGGCCTACAAGGGGTACTACCTTCCTCAAGTCTGGCAGTAACTAATGCTTTGGATCAATATTTTGCAAATTCATAGCATTTCCTCAATCTTAACCCACCATTTTTTTACTCTTCCCCTCTCACTTCCACTTTCTTCTTTCAGCATAGCATGAAATCATTGTTTGTCAAAAGATAATCTGCTCACTGCTGTATCTGGTTGTAAATAATATCTTCTTCAGTCTTCTAGATAGCTGGGAGACATGTTACTGTACTATAACTAATTTAAGTTCAGTCAGCCCGACTCCTCTGCTTGCAGGATATGATTAGGGACATGCCGATGAGAAGCCTGTAGAACTGTTTGGTTTGGCTTCAGTTCCCAAGAAGGGTAAGCTCAGCTGCCCCAGGCACAGGGAAAGACCCCTTGTCTCCCTCTCTTCCTCAGTCCAGGAGAAGGACAACACACTTGACAAATGGGCTTGAAGATTGGACTAGATGATCTTATTAGTCTTTTCCAGCCTTAATGATTCTATGAAATAAACCACTGTTTAAGCATTCAGTCATATACCCACTTCACAAAATGGACATGGAGAATCAGACACCAAAGCAGAGGCTACAAAAGTCAACATGCTACAGTGGGCGGAGGAGATTCATCTGTGTGGACCAGAAATAAATGTCTAGGACAGGAACGGAAAGAGAAGACCCTTTTGAAGGGATTTTTGCTTGGAGATGAATGGAAGATTTCCATTCATGCATGGCTAAGCCTCAACTCTTCCTGCATGTAGTTCCCTCAGTTCCCAAACACAACCAGGTCATTCTTTCAGTGCAGAAGGAGAAGCCTCATCCTCCTCCTGCTCTCCAATTCCTGGGCTAACCCCCCTGCTAACACAGGGCACAGGAGACGAGTTCAAACCTTTCTGTGTTTGAAGGTACCAGTACTAGCAGCATCCAGTTACAGATGGGCCACCATGCTGGGAGGAATTTGAAGAAGAGAGGAAGAACATTTTTTATCACCCCAACTGAAGCAATTCAATTCTTCATGGAACATAAAAACATTAATTACATATATAAACAATGCATAACTGTGTGTGTTAACTGTTAGCAGCTGCAGCAACGAAGAGATGATCTGGCATTCATTCCAGTGAGTACAGCACTACAGAGCTATGTGAGTGACTTAAAAAAGTCTACATATGTTTCCTAGAACAAGAGAGAGATGAAAGTGCTTGTCATCCTCCAGTGAGTAGTGTGTCATGGTAATGGCTCCCGAAAAAAAATCACTGCTGAGCTCTGCATGACAGTGTATCACTCAGGACTGTAGAAGGGTGGCATATACAAGGAGAAAGAAAAAAGAAAAGTAGCGAGCTATCAATGTTTTATAGTCTCATTCATCACATGCACTGCATGAATTGTAACCACATTTGGTGAAATGCTGTCACCAAAGCATGCTTCGGAAAATGGTCAAGTCACAGGGGACAGTCTGCTAGTCAGAACAGATATCAGCATGCATGGGGTGAGGGTCCCTGCTCCAGGCCTATCTGTGGCCACCAAATTGGCAGGGCAGGATATGGACATGGGCTCCAGGTGCTGTTCCCTCCCACCTGTATTCCTTTCCTTCAGCTGACCCCTGCAGGTTACTCCGACTTTATATTCAAAGCCATCCTCCAACTCAACCTACTTGTTTTCACTTTGCTATAATATAGAACGAAATCAGGTTTTAAAACCTCATAAATTGCTGGTTGCCCTCTGATCAGTCTGAACTGGGATGCCAAACTGCATCACTTATAACAGCGTGAGAGATCAGAAAACAGCCCAAAACATAACCTGTTTGCTCTCACTGCTAAAATTAAGCTGGGACCACAACAAAACAGGTTCTCACACAAGAATGAGAGAAAGATTTCCATACTTCCAGCTTCTTGCTGGACTGCATAAAACAAGAGTTCAGGCTCTCCTGTGGCTTTAGAACTTCTGTATCCAAGTCTGCCAGAAACTCAAGCAATCCAAATAAGTAAGAGGAGAGAATTAATAAAGCGAAAACTGTTCTGAGTCTGATTTTATATTCAACTCAGAGCCAGTTTCCCTTGTTTTGGCATGGAGCACCGTGTGTATGTGTGTGTGTATTTGTGTACACTTGTGTGTGTTTACCTTGCAGTGGTTTCACTTGTAGTGGGAATTGTAAATGTGCATGCTCATTCCTCAAGAGTTTCACTGTGCAATACAAAATCCAATTGATGTAGAAGGAAGAAGCCTTGCCAAGGACAGTAGTAATGGCTTTGTGCTAAGTAAATTTAATACTGTATGCTTTAGCCAACAGCTGCTGCTTTGGAAAGAAGTGATTCACCTTTTCCCAAAATAACCATGGAAAGCTAAGTCACTGGCTGAGAAGTTTATGCACAAGAAGAAGTGAAGGCCTGCATATCAAATGCTATCAAAAATCATGGCCAGCTGAACTGGTGAGCATCAGCAAGGAGGAGAAAAAGAGAGGAGAGATGAAAAGTCACAGGAGTGGTTTCCCATGTATATTGGATATATACTCTTTTGTTCTGGGAAAGATATAATGGAATAAAAATGTCAGTGACTGCCAGTTTTAGGTATTAAAATATTTAAAGAAATAATCATTATAATATTATTCCAGAAAGTATTCTATCTAGCAGAGATTAATATATTTCAGGGCCAGAAGAGGCCATTAGGATCACCTCTATTAGATTTAATATAATTCAAATTCAGAAATAGATCCAGAGCCCTGTTCTGCCAGGCACGTTTGGAGACATGGAGTTATTTCATGATCAGCTCCAGCAGCTTCCCCAAAGCATCAAGGTCTGCAGGACTGTCTCACCCCTTGGAAATAAAAGGCAGGTTTTGCTAAGGATGCACAGCACCTCTTCAAACCTCATCTCTCTTTCAGCACGTAGGGGTCCCTTCTCCTCCACCCAGCTCCAGCCCATGTGGTTTTCTTGGAAACAAAGGTTGGAAAACCCTCTAAAGCCATCTAGTCCAGCTGTCCAGTTGTCACCAGTATTGCCCACTAACCATGTCCCTCAGTGCCATACCTCCATGTTTCTTAAATACCTCCAAAGACAATTACTTCACCACGTTCATGGGCAGTCTGTTCCAGCGTTCAACCACTCTTTCAAAGTTTTCCCTAATATCCAACCAGACCAGTTACCACTAAGCAGAGTGCTTCACAATCACTATCCCACGCAGACCTTGCCGTTTTTTCTCCCTGTTGACCCCTCCAGCAGCTGTGAGAGGCTGTAGAGCAGCCGGGTTGCCTCTCCCACAGTTCCTACAAACAGAGCCATGAGATAACCAAGTTGGATTGCACTGGTGGGTGGTCTGGCTGCAACCTGTGGCTCCATGCAGCAAGCACGGAGCCTGTTCAGCTCTTCAAAAGGCATCTGTGTAGGAAGCTGCCTCCACTGCTACCCTCTGCGCAGATGGAGCTACAGATAAAACATCAGCTCTTCCCTCCTTTGGGCTCTGGCACCTCCCATGGGGGTATTTTTATTTCCACACCAAGCTTAAACTGTTCACCTTGAGTTTAAATGGAGCACTGTGTACTACTTTCAGATTTACTTTTGGAGCTGTTTGTTTGTTTCATAAACCTGCCACTGCTTTGGTAGAAGAGAAAAAAAGTCTTTCAAAAAAGAAGCGGCTGGAAAATTTGCCCTGGTTTATCAATGGGAAAAAGTAAATATACAAACAAACAAAAAATAACTTTTATTTTCATCACAAATGATCTTTCACCATTCTTTTCCCACAGCAAATCTTTCATTTACTACACAGCCCCCTCATTTCCCCAGAGATACTAAGGGTTGCTTTGAAAAGCCAATGTTCAGGTCTGGCACCTGGCTGTGCCCCCTGCTCCAGCGATGCAGCAGGTGCTGCGGGCCTCTGCTTTTCCTGCTTTTGCCTTGAGGCAACATGAAAAGAGCAAAGGAGATAGCGAGGCCACTTCTGAACCTTCTGTGTCTGTTGTGCCTTGCCCCTGTAAGCCAGCTCAGGTGACTGTTCTCCAACTTCGTTTGTATGCTTGGAGACAATCTCGCTATGGATCTACAAGCAAATCATTCTTATTAATTTCACTGTGAATTTAGAAGAAAACGTTGAATTGTAACTATACGCACAAAAAGCAAAGCAAAAAAAAAACACCCCACAACCCATGAAAAAAGGAACCCATAACTCTCCTGTGCTCTAAGTAATCATCTTGGCATCTTAAAATTACCTCCTACTGAAAATTAAAAGAAAGCCTCAGTTTTGTCACCGAAGCTGAAGAGTGTTATTATTTAACAACAGGTTGTGGGCATTGTTGATGTTATAATATATCTCATCACAAATCATAACAGATGAGTGATCTCTAAATTGTTGGTTCAAATGAGATAATACTCCATGATGCCACTCCCTTGCCACACAAATCCACATAAGTAGCACAATATAAATACAATCATGGCTGGTGTAAAAGCTTAAAATACTATTTTAAATCCTGCAAGTGTGGCTGGCGTTCAAATTGACAGCTCAATGCTCCATCAGTTACCGCTGCCAATCTCATTATGGAAGTAAAGGGCTTTATCTTATTTTATCCTGTTCTATACATGATGCACTTAAAGGGACTTTAAAAAATCTAGTAAATGGAAATATATGGTACAATGAACAGTTTGAAATGTCAATTGAATTAGTGGTTGCGTGATATCTTTTCAGCATACAATGTGAACACAGATGCTGCCTTTTATAGAGGTTTATGCATACGAGGAACCTGAAGTGGAACAAATGAGATTTGAATTTTATTATTCTTTTATAGCATTGCATTGCAGATAGCTTTTTTTTAATTAGCTCCTATCTCAACACCTTTGGCAACTCTAAATAATTCAGAGGAGCTTGTCTTTTGTTGTTGTTGTGGCTGTTGCAGCAGTTTCTTTCACAGAGAAGTGGCCCTCATGAATGGCAGGAAGTGTTATCTATCACCTAGTTTAATAACGCCCCTCCAATTACACAATTAATCACACGGGGACTGTGTTATAACCCACTCAGATTCTTAAACCAGCCACTAGATGCACGGGGTGACCAGTCTATCCCGAGCCCTAGGAGGTGCCAGAGTTACTAAAAGTTTACTCCACTTTTCATGAGATTTCCAACCAGGTGGAAAGTACAAAGACATTGATTTGACAGAGCAGGGCTCAAGGCACTGAGTGCACATCATTCTGCTTAGGGCACACAGGGAGAAATGGGAAGGACAGAATCAACGCAGAATGGCTTGGTTTGGAAGGGACCTCAAAGACCATCCAGCTTTCAGAAGGGAACTTGTTCTAGGAAGGAACCTAACCTGGTGCCACCACACAGCTTTGTGAACCTGTTGCTGCCTCCTGCCCTGGTGCTATGCCCTTAGCAATAAAATGAGAGCTGGATACAAAACAGGCACAAAATCCATCACTCCCAGGACTTCAAAGCAACAGGCAGTGTTTTAATTCAAAACAAATAAACAAATGCAGGTAGACAGAAGTTAATGTTTATGCTATGCTGCGTGGTGCAGGGAGGGGGGAAGTCTGCCCAGCTCTGCCTCTAGACTGCACATCTTTGCACAACTTCTTTGTTGAAAAACTTCAGGGATATGGTGTCTTATAAGGATTCCCTCGGGCTCCCAGCCTCTCCCTCGCTTCACAATGTGTGGGCAGGATACAGCTGTTCAGCTTCACTGCGTGGTCTTCTCATCCAGACTGTTCACATAATGCAAAAATTACATCCCTCAAGGCACTATGGAAATTCACATCCTAACACAGTTTCAAATGCCTATTTATTTCACAGTCTAGTGCAAATATTACATCTGTTCTGGAGTCCACTGTTCCAAATGATATCTCAGTGCCTCAGACTAAGTCTGTGGAATTTATTTTGTACCTAAAAAGGACAAGGAATTTCTTATTGTTTGCAGAACAATAGAAAAAAAAAAATCACACGGACATACTTTTACCCCTGGATTCCTTCAGGGAAATCCAAAGTTGAAGAAATTTCTGAATTGTGTGAACTGGCTTAACCCAGATGTCCATGAAGAAGTATTTTAAGTTACATATTGCACTACAGTCTGCTCACCTATTCCAGATGTGCAGCCTCCTCCATCCAGAAGAGAAATAAAAAGGATTTCTTCTGCTCTACATCACAGAAATGCAACACAATATAAAATGTTTATAGATTTGGATTTGAGAGATTTCTAACTTAAGCTTTCAGCAATGACATTAGCTTGAAAAAATAACTCTTTGGTATGTATTTGGCATCCATTTGAGCCTGGGAAGCAAGCACAGAAGAATGAGCACAACTCAGGGGATCTCAGGAACCTCTGTCCAACATCAGCCCTGACCTGGATCCCTGTGTGGCCTCAGGGCAGTCATGTAAGACCATAAATAAAGGGGATCATGTGTGCTCCCACTGGCACAGAGACCTTAGGTGAGCCCTGGTTTCTGGGACGATGGTGGTTTTCCCATCTGGGAATTAGGTGGCTTCCAAGTTTTTCTGTCACGAATCTGTCTGGTCACTTCAGGTCATCTAATTTTTGCTATTACTGCAAACAAGAAGTTTGTCTATTTTGGGGGAGAAAATTACATAGGAAGTAATTGCAAAAGAGGATTACAACTTGCCAGGCTGAACCACAGGGTATATAAGACCATGTTTTCCCCACTACATAAATTCACTGGTCAGTGCTAAGACTGATATCTTTGTAGTATTTTCCTCTCATCCATGGGACACTTGCATTTCCCTCTAGGCACAGCTATAAATGTTCATGGCACACCTGTGCAGTTCTAAAGATTTCATCTTAAAGTCGGGGAAACAGAGGGAGAGATTCAGCCAAAACTAGGATGAGCTTCAACACTCTTTTGAACTTTATCCCTAGCAGTGTTGTTTGTGTACTTCCATCAGCTTCATTGTGGCAGGAAAATCACACCATGCTAAGCAATAGGGAGTTTGGTAAAAAATGCAATCATCAACCCAAGGTGCAAGAAATGGTCAACAGAGAGGCCTGGCACAGGCATCCTATGCTGAATGCTGAAGCCCTGAATTTAATTCAGTCCATCCAAAAGACAAAAGGAAAAGAGGAAAGAGGATAAGAGGCTGGCGTTCTGACAGCATCTACCCCTTCAGAAGACAGCAGGTGCTGCCAAAATATTAGGCTCTCTCATCTGCCTTCTTCATTGTTTTTGTGGTGTATGAAATTAAATCCTACCACTGCAATTGACCAAGTGTGCCAAGGCTCCTTCCTGATAACTGGTGGTTAGATCTTGCATGTTCTGCTTCTTTGGTGCTTCCTCTGCTGTAAGTTACATTTTCCCTCTATGTCTGTCTTTCCTTCTGTATATAATTATTAAGGTTGGAAAAGGACACAAAGATCTTCTAGTCCAACTGTCCAGCTACCACCAACACTGCCCACTGATCATGTCCCTCCATGCCACACCTGCACAGTTCTTGAACACTTCCAGCGACAGTGACTCCATCACCTCCCTGGGCAGTTTGTTCCAATATCTCATCACTCCTGAGAATCAATTTTTCTGAATATCCAATCTGAACCTTCCCTGGCACAACTTAAAGTAACTTAAAGCCATAAAATTTAGGTATCTGGCTCACAGGGAGCTGGAAAAAACTAAAGGGATTCACAGAAACTCAGTGCATTAACAAGGTCCCCTGAGGGGTGAGCAAGACACCAGCCCAGAGCTGAGGCTGGCATGTCTTTGTGACTTAAACCCTGCTCGTCCATAAGTGTCCGGTGATTTTCTCACGTAAAGGAAAAAGACCAATGCAAAATCTTTCCTATCCTATACAAGAGCCTTCATCACTTGATCAGACTTGTGCTCTTTTCGTTGCTCTGTAGGTCACCCCATAACTAACTGTTTCCTACTTGGCTGCAAAGTCTCTTAACATCAGCATATTGAGCAAAAAGTGTTTGTGAATGCAGTCATCTCTCCCCAGCACAATAGTAGGCGTGTTTTGATCATATTCCCATGCAGGGCAAGGGAATTTTGGAACTGAGAGGTTCCTATTTTTGTAAATCCAAACGCATGTACATAGGAGGTAGATACTCTCCTCTCCTGCCCAGGATAGCAGTACTATTAACCTGGAGTATAGCAGAAGTAAAGGCATCTATAAAATACATTTACTATAATAGATTTTACAAGGACATTCACACTCTTTTAGGGTATGTAAGTTTCCAACCTGCTTAGGTAGAGATCTGCTGGTTTGCTAGATTTGAAAGAGACTCTGGAAAGACTCTTCCTCCTGGAAGAAGGATACTTGCTTAAAGCAAACCAGGTCACATATTAGCCCTAAAACTTCCCTGTCCTGCAAGTCTTCCTCCCACAATCATGTAGTGGGATTTGACATTTGCTGTTCTGCCCCAGCCCTCAGCAAGATGAGAAGTTTGTCCTCTAGCCAAGAGCCCCTTTGGAAATGCAAGCAGTTTCTCTCTTGACTTCCTTTCCCGGGTTCCTTGCCCTGTGTTTTTCTGTCAGCAGAACTAGCTGCTTTGAAGCAAGAGGTAGGAATGAACTTTCAAAAGGTGCACACCCTGTCGCAGCCACATTAGCAGCTGGCTATTCAGACAGCTTATTAAAAGAGAGCAGCAAGGGATACATTAACAGCTATAGGGTACTTGCATTGTGGAGAGAGAGGCAGCCTGTTCTTTATTTATCAGCTGCCACACTAGTAACTAGCTTTGGCAGAGTAGCAGGCTAAGTCAGGAGTCTGGGGAACAAAAAGAGGCAGATTTCTTTCTGCAGTGTTTAGATTCTGCATTTGCAGACGGTCTTGCTAAAACACAAAAGGCAGAGAGAGATTATGACTGTGATAATCTATATAGTGATACAAGGCCTGGGGAAGCCAGATTCCCGTTCAGCTCGGGCAGCAATGGCAATGCCAGAGGGCATTTGGATAGCAGATATAGTGCAGCATATTGCACGTACAAAGAGCTATAAGCAAGACAATGAGGCATAAAGTAGTGACACTACTGCAGAGGGAATATCACAGGAATAAGGCAGGGGCAGACTTTTAACAGCTCAGGATGCTTAGGGCTCACCCAGCTTTTCTGAAGCCATTCAGCATAGCTCCTAACATGATTATCATAGGCACATTTTCAAGCCAACATTATGTCAGAAGCACTCAGTATATGGAGCTTTTTGGAAAATTGGCTTCTACTTTTTGGCAGTAATTGAAAGCTGAGCTCTTAGGAAAATGGGAGCTCTAAATGCTCGGATGACATTTCTCAACTTTGTGCACAAATAGGAGAATCCATAAGCCACAAAGGCATCAGCCATCTTATAAGGACATAACTCTCAGACAGATTGATATTACATTCATCCTTCTATTTCCTCCTCATGAGGAATACCTAACCTTTCTTTTTCTATGGGAAAAGTTAGCAGTTAAAAGTTAAAAATTAGTTTTAGCTCACTACAGCATTCATGTTCAAATATTCCCTTCTTTAATACATAGCTACATCTAAACAGAAACACCACTGATGTGCATGTAGGTAACAGTACATGTAGCACATGCCTGTACCTTTAAATGAAAGGAAATGCCAGCAGTTATCTCCATCAGATCTTATTATTTGACACAGGATGAACAATTACATACTGTGCAATAAGCTAAGTGAGGTTTTAATCGCTGCTGCATTTATGGATGGTTTATCTTGACCTTTCATAGCCTTAAAAACTAATAACTGAAGCAAAACGAAGTTTACCAGCTCCTCTCAGAAACTAGCCATGTGAGCATAATCAAATCCCAGGCATTAGTAAAGCCTGGATTCCCGAGCTAGTGAGGAACTGAGTCACCTCCTATGTCAGATGGACGCAGAGAAGCAACATCTTATCCATTTGGCCAAATTAGAAAAAGAGCTATGGTTTTTATGGTTTGGACCAAGTCATCACCTGAAATAAATTGCAGAGAATTCTTTCATTGTCTGCATACTTCATTTTTAAGACAATCACAACTGGTGTGATAACTCTAAAGAAGAATATTTATTCTAAAATATGCAGTGTAACTAGGAGTAGTTGTAATTTAAATTATGCAAGATTAATTTCTAAATGAAAAGGGACGTCTCCATCTCACAGAGATACTAATTCCATAAAAATATGCTGCTAGGCAAAGAGATTTGTTGAAGTCCATGCATAGGTTAACAGTAGGCCTCTGAATAAAATCCAAAGCATCACCTCTTTCCTACAACACCACCATCACTTTTCAGAGAGGTGAATGAGATGACAAAGAATAAGAGATAGTATTCAATGCAGTTTTCACATTAACATTTTTTTCCTCACCCCTAAATATACCATTGCTGTTAGGACTGTAACACAGAATCGCTCCATTCCAGAGAACTTGCATTAAGATTTTTCTCCCTTTCATGTGTCTTTTACATGTCACTGATTTATGGACTTCCATGTCTCCTGCAATTAAGGGATGCCTTGCATCCCTAATGCATTCAAGAGGTGACCATTTGAAGTAGAAGACTTCAAGAATCACTGCCATGAAGCTGACATTAATGAAATCTCTTTTCACCACTACATTTGTAAACACAGGAATGCAAGGCTCCCCCATTTTAGCTTATTTCAGAAATGAAGGAAACGATACTCTGTTTTTCTCTTTTTTCTTTTTCTTTCTCCAAGAGGGAAGACAAATTCACAAAGCTTGCCTGCAGCAAGCCCTATCTACCTGTGGTCTACTTCAGAAGCATGTTTTTTCCAGGCCTCTCACAGGATGCCTCATTCCAGGCTTGGTGACAAAATAGCCCACAGCAGTACTTACCCACTTTATTTGCCACCCTCAGCTGCAAGTGCAAAGGAGCAGACATGCCTGAGATTAGACTCACCACAAACATTCAGAGAAGTTAATTGTTATGATGCAACCCACAAAAGAGAGAGAAAATGTACATATCCGATGAGTTTGCCAGCATCACTCCTTGCAGCTGCACAGATGTCCTTCACACATGAAAGAAACAGGACTGGCTACCAAATATCTCTTTCATCTTTTCCGTCTGTATGGCCATGTTCAGGTTTCTTCAAACCACAGCTCTGCACAACATCATAGCTGCCTGGGCCAGGTTCTTGGCAGTTGTAACCCAACCTGGCTCCATGGATTTCAAACACCACTTCCATCCACTGGAGAATCTGTCTGCAAGTTGAAAGGATTGCCATCTCCTCCCTTTCCCACCTACTATGAAAACATACACACATACATCCACATACATGGTAAATGGAATGAATCCAAAAAGTTTTTTCAGCTTACTTGGAAAGAAAACTTTGAAAGCTTTTCAATGCAAATGTTCCTGAGGCAAGACAGCCAGCTGTAAACAATAGTTAAGGATTGGTTCTGTAAGAGCTTTTAACATGGAGTCCCAAGTCAAACATCCTTTTCTCCTCCTTTTCATTGACTCTTACAGCTACTGTGTAATGTACTCCATCAGACGCTCCTCATGGCTGCCAGGTCACTAAGTACAGAGTAGTTTCTGCCAGGGAAGTAGAAATGTGATAGTCTGACATTTTTGGTAATGATTTCCCCCCCAGTGAGTACTGGGAAAACAGTCACTTTGTCTAGTTCCTGTGGTTTGCTGAGGAATAGAAAAAGAAGCAAGAGTAGCATCTCCTATTTGACTGTATGGATGAGAAAACTTCTGGTAGAACCAAAGAGAAAGGATCTTATTTGCAGTAATTAGGGCAAGAGGAAAGAAAATGGGGAGGTGGAGAAGATGGAATCTTTAGTCTCCGTAGTGTAGTTTCTTTGGGCCTTGAAGTGGTCATATCAGAGTGCTTCTCATTTTCAGACTAGCACAATAGCAGCCATCTCAGATCATCATTAGAGTGGGAGTGATCACATGATAGGATGCTGGTCAAAGAGGTAAAGCAATTACCAAGGCCTCTTTTGATTTGCTGAAGAAATAATCAGAGTAGGATTCGGTGAAGTCTCTTGCTTGAGTAGACCTATCTTTACTCTGCAAATTGTGCCAGTGTCCACTAGAGAAACTTCAGTTGGGCTGGGTAAATATTTCTTCTCATCCCCGGATCTGGGAGCCAGTATGATCCCATCCTGACAGATGTACAATGTTCAGCAGGCAAGGCCTCTCAATGCCCTTGCAAGACAAACCACAGAAGGAATATTAATGAGACACTATCTTTTAAACTAATCTCTCCATTATAAAGTTGGTGGCAATGGGCTATTTATTTTTCAGGTAACCGTACTACCTGCACACCTTCTGATTAAATAAAACTCAGGCAATGCCTGTAGATGATTTCATCATTTCCTTACCCCTTCAGCCTTAGCAAGGCTTTAGCATTGCAAGGCTTTAGCACTTCTCAGCATATAAGTTGCTGTTGTTGCAAAGATTTTGTTGAAGTTGTTTTCTTTCAGTTGGTTGATCAGATGGATTTGAAAGTCTGGTGGAGGAGAAAAGTGCTCATCTGACTGGATACAATTGTGAAATACAGTAATAATCCCCAAAGATACTTGGATGATTCTGTAATTCGCACATGGAATTTCTCGTGCTGTTGATTGCTTAACATTGACATTCCTAACACCCTTCATGCAATGTAATCCTACTTGTGGCAAAGAAGATGGCTTGTTGGAAACTCTAGCCAAATGCAAGGCTGCTTTTATATATGACTGTTTCCTTTTTTCAGTAAGCAGCACAGCGATTTCCAGATCCAGCAACTCAGCATCATCTTTTAAAACATGCACCAAATATGTAACGTACCACAGGGTGGCTTTATTAGATTAATTAAAGAAACCTATTAATTTCCAAGTAAATGAAGAATATTTTTAATCATTGCCTGTGAACCACTTAGCACATTAACTTGTCCCTCTGAAGTCATTTACTTAAGTGTGCCCTCAGTTTGCTTAATCTATAACTGGTCAATAGTATATTAATATTACAGTCTCATTTTGGATCTAAGCATGTCTGAGCCTATTAAACTGTCACCCTGGATTTACTTGCAGGGAAAAATTATCTGCATTCAGAGATAGAGGGAGAAAAGTATTAAAGTGAACCGAGCACTAATGAAATTAATCATAATCATGGTAAGTACTTTCAACTGCTATTGCCCAGTGGGAGATGCTGTTACAGGAAAGTCTTCCTGCTCTATTGTTTTTACGACTGAGCTGTGGAGTGTACGTTGGCTTTTGTTTGTTCTAAAGAGACTGATAAGACTATTGTAATTCTTTGGGCTAATTCCTTTTTTTTAAAAGCTGAAAATCAACCTTAGAGCCAACCTAGAAATACAAGCCACTTTGTGTAGAGCTTGTTCTACTGAACTAGTTTAATGTAGGTCAGACCTACTGTAGTTTTTGTTATAATTCATTCAAACCGTGAGACTCTTTTCCTGTTTACTTTCACTGCACTGCTTATGAACCTAATATATATAATTTACAGGGGCAAGACAATAGGAAAGAGCAACTCAGGAGAAAAATGATCTACTTCCATGCAGCGAAAGATACATTTAGATGTAAGGATCCAGATCCTGAGCGGTGCAAACCAGAATAGGTGTATTAAAGCCAATAAAGTTATGCTGATTTATATTAATGCTGTAAAATTATTCTTTACAGCACTATCCCTTAATTCAGGCAAAAACATTATAATCCCTTAATAATAATTGAATTTTTTAAAAATGCTTTTTTTTCTTCCTCTTGCAAGTGCTGGGGTCTGCAGTAGCAAGACACTAATCCACATCCTGTTTAATACTTCATGAAACTTTTGAAGGGTTCCCCACATTTCTTCTTTGAAATCTTCAGCTGTCTGGAAAGTCGGGTGTTGTATGGATTAAACAGTTGACAGAAACTTTTGATGAAGAGAAACATGACAATGGGACAGACAAAAAATAGCAGCAGATCAAAAGCTGTTATCTCTTAAAACAAATTCAGTGCTATCCACAATTAAGCAACATTTGACATTTAAAAAATATTTGATCACTGTTTTGACTTACAGAACTGCTTAAGGGGCACTGTGATGTGGAAATTAAATTCAAATGAAGGTTAAATATAGTTCTTTGGGAAAGACTGCATAGTTTAAATTACCTAATTATTTGGACAAAATCTGTTCTCCTGTAATTAAATATATACAAAAGAATGTGTCTTTTTACTAGGTACATTCGGAGAGGAGATGTTTATCAGCATATGATTACTTCCTCTTGAAGATCGTAGAGATACTGTCATCACTCAGAACTGTGTAAGAAGGAAAAAAGTTCATTTATGCATCTATCAGGGCTCTGCTGAGATTGGATGGAAGCGGGTGCTCCTGTGTTTTGCTATGTGGAGCCCTCCTGCAGCTTCTGCAAAGCCCTTTGACACATGCTTTGCTTTAAGTCTCTTCCTCGAGTTCATGTCTTTGCAGGAAGCCATGTGCCAGTGTGGTGTTTCTGACCTGAAAAGAGACAATCATTCATCTGATCCGTGTCTGTGACAATGCAGGATCCAGGACCAGATTTCTGCCTTGCATCCAGCTCAGCCCTTCTCATTCCACAAGGTTCCCAGGCTTCAAAGGACATGCAGGCATGAGTTATGGCCTCGTGTGAGTATGAGGAGGAGAGTCTGGCTCACTGAGGTTTGTTTAGTCTATTTTTAAATGTGTTGAATGAGAGTATTTCAACATCTTTCTGAGGGAGACTCCTCCTGAGCTGAGCAGATGTCAACAGCAGGGTATCTCCTCCACTATATCAGGCATAATCTTTCTTTTTGTCTTGTCCATTACTCTGCATCATGTTTTCTTTCTCTTCATTTCCATCGATATTCAGATCCTTCCGTTTTCTGTTTCCTTCTACAGAGCCATTGCAGTCCCATACACCGAATCTGTGGTGTCACTCCATCTGGCTCCCTTCTGCTTTGGGAGAGTGCCCTTTTCACCCTTTTCTGCCTCCCTCCAGCTTGCTCTCAGTTCATATCTGTTATGTGTGGCTGACAGACAGAAATGTCAGCCCTACTTACAGCTCTTTGCTTTCAATTTAATATGGCAATACAAGCATCGTGCACTTGGATTGCTCAATTCCTGCTCATAAACCAACAACTTGCTCTCCAGAGAACAAAATTTAAGTCAGAACAGTGCATCTAAGCTTTTCAATGCCATTGTCTGTAGCAGATATGTGACATGAAACAGAGGATGGGAAGATAAAATAATAGGTAATGGTTTAGTGCTTAAAATTCAGAAATGTCCAATATATACCTGGAACAAAGCAAATGTCTGTAGTTTCCCAGGCTGGAAGAAAAGCACTGCTCTGAATGTCTGGTCCCCAGCTGTACCATTTGTCACAATTGCATTGGAAAAAAATTGCATATTCATTAGATGAAGTGCATAAAACTTGCACAAAACTTGTATCTGTTGGGCCCAGACCATCTGAATTGCATCTGGGAGGAACTGTCTGGGTTTCAGACATGTCAAGGGGGGATTTTTAGCATGACTGGGAAGTTAAGGCAGCTTATCATACGTTCCCACAAGTTATTTTACAGTCAACTCTCCTTATTCAAATTCATTTTGCAGAACATTAGATTACTTAAAGGGAAAGGAAAAAGAAAAGAGGAGGAAAAAAAAAAGTAGTTGATTTATTGTTAATAGTCATAGAGAAAACAGACATATACCAGGGCTGTGCAATGAGTCTCATAGTAAGAACACATGTAATCAATGTGAATGTATACATTTTTATTTTCTCCCAGCAACAATCAATATGCGTGGTCTCCCACTGCTGAGTAAGAAGGCACAGCTTTTGCCCCAGTGAGTTTACAATAATTCAGCAAAACTCCTGCTGAGTTTTGATTGAATAATAAGCTTGGCTCTATCTAAACCAAAAGCAGAGGCAGGCAGCAATATGCTGACAAGGAGCAGAACCAGGAGCCATCACTTCCAGAGAGGAGCTGGGTGCAGGAATCACAGAATCAAAGAATTGTTTGAGTTGGAAGGAACCCTTAAAGGCCATCTGGTCGAGCTCCCCAGCAAGAAACAGGGACACCTGCAGCTCCATCAGGTGCTCAGAGCCCCATCCAGCCTGACCATGGGTGGGGATGGGGCATTTACCACTTCTCTGTGCAACCTGTGTCACTGCCTTACCGCCCTTATCGTAAACAACTATTTCCTCCTATCCAGTCTAAATCTCCCCTTCTTTTAGTTTGAAACCATTTTCATTTGTTCTATCACAACAGATCCTGCTAAAGACTCTGTCCCCTTCTTTCTTATTGGAAGGGAAGGGAAAGAATGGAGCAATGAGGAGCAACTGTGAAGAACAAAGTCAGACGTGCTGCCATTCTTTCTCCATATGGTAGAAAAGCTGCCTTATACAGAGCACAAGGAAGCTGCCCTCAAGCTTCTCTGCACTACAAAACAAAGATTCAAAGGTGACCTTCGCAGCACTGCAGGAAGAAGTTGCTGTCCTGCCAGGAGCTGATCTTTGTAGATCTTCAGCTTCCACGTGAATCTTCCAAATATCCCTTTACTGTGTCATTATTAAACATGTCCATAACCCTATCCCATGGCTACATGCACCCAGAAGGCATCAAACAGCACTGTCAACAACAAGGAGCTGGCTGAGTCCCAGAGAAGCCTTAAAGTGCGCTGGCTTCTACTTTCCTTCCCCAGACAAACACATCTGTGAGCAGGCATCGATGGGGCCAAGCTGCTGCTCTGCACTCTGCACTGCCAACACTGCTGAGAAAGCAGCCTGTTGCACTCACCACTGACTTTTAATTTGCAAGTAGCCTTAAAGCACTGCAGAAAACAGCATGTCATTTTTGTATTATTAACGATGGTAACATAGGCTTGGATGTCAACATAATGCCTGTAGTGTGATCACTGAACAACTACAGAGAACACGAAGTGTCACACAGAAACAAAGGAAGGGTCATCCTGATCAGAGCACAGACTTATATGAGTGACATATCCATACTCATCAAACAAAGCTTCTGTACTATAATGCCTGGACACTGAACTTACCTGGGGCACTAATAATAACCCAAACAAATACACATAGCTGTTTAACATGTTCTTGAGCTTATCCACATGAGCAAGGGCCATGACCCTTCCTCCCCCACAAGCAAGCAGCCTGCTTCCCCATTCAAAGATCATTCAGGTATCCAACAATCACTGACATTCAGGTCAGCTGGCCATTTAGCAGCTCTTTGCCCTTTGAAGACACATACACATGAGCATGCAGTGCTCCCTGTCACAGAGCATATTTCTCAAAGGCTCACTCTTCCGGTGAGAAATCCCAGAAAAATTCCTCTGGATAAGCCCTTCAGGACTAATGTCTGTACACTGCTTACCTGCTCAGTTACAAGTCTGGTGGCACTCAACGCTGTGTCCTATAATGCCTTCAGACTGTTAATGTCCTAATGAAAAGATGCAATTCCTTCCTTGGCACACATTTGGTTGGCTGGGAGGCTTGTGCTGTTCAAATGAAGACAGTTATTAGTATGATTATGGGTGTTACACTAATAATAACCAGGAACTGTGGTCAGGTATTTCAGACATAGAGGAAATGAGAGGAAAAACCTACTTAAAAAGAAGGTTAAAGAAACGACTGCTTTTTGTTTCTCCTGAACCAAGGAGAGAGATTTGCATGTGAAACAGAACGTGATGAGCTCTGCGGAAAAATACCTATTAGCATTAACTCCAATTTAAAAATGATTTAATTTTGTCATGCATTTTAGCCCAGAGAACATTGGCTTCTTGCAGGCACGCAGGCGAGCTTGTGAATTGCTCACAGGAATACATGGTCCATATCCAGTGAGAACTACACTATCCTGGATTGAATGCAGGATTCACGTAGGAAGCTCCTCTGCTGTGCCAAAGAAGCCAGTGACTAAGGGAGCAAGTAAAAGACCAGGGAGGCAAATTAAGGATAATCTTTTTTTTTCAAGTCTCCAACACACCAACAAGAAGCAAGTCAGAGAAACGTTACTGTGTTCCACTTAAACAAGGATGGGGAAAATAAGTGCAACATGTCAAATCGACCATTTAGTGTTCATCCTTATTGATTCTGATACTCATCCAAAACTCTCACTGCAATCTATCTATATTCTAAACTGCCTGGAATATTTTTCTAGAGAAAAACAGAAAACTCATTTGCTTCCTATAGAAGATATAAATGTGCAGCTCAACATAAACTTCAAGCAAACATATTTTATTTCATGCAGTGGAAGTTAATTTTTGCAAAACTATTAGCAAAGTAGTTGATACATCTCCCAGATTTTGTTTGCTCATAGCCTGCATATGTGACAGCCCAGCTGTGGAAGTAGCCATACCTTATTCCATCTGTAAAGCCTTAGAGGAAAAATTACGGGGAGTGGAAGAATAAGGAGATGAAGTTCTGTACTATAGCAAGAACAGCATAGGAATTACTTCAGTTAAACAGGTAAATTAAAGAAAACTAATTAAAAAGACCAGGTATCATTTCTTCATATTTTTTACAGCTGGCTAAAGTTGCAATAGTGACAGTTCAGTTCTTGTACAAAAGCAGCTACACAAACAGCTGCATTTTCCTTTTGTAAAACAAATTGGAAGCAGCAAAAAAAAAATTATTTGAACTTCCTTTCATGAACAGGCTCTTTTAACAAAGGAATGGTTAATGATTTCTGCTAAGTAACGGAAAGCTTCAGAAACATGGTAGTGTATGTAAACATGTCCTCTGTTTGTCTAGGAGAACATCTTAAAACATGCACAATCTAGACATTAATCTGGGAAACTTTCATTCACTTGCCTGGATGCGGAGTAGACCACACGGGCTATCTTTCTATTCACATTTAATCTGAGTATTTGTGTTTTAAAAGCCTAATGTGTCTGCCATAAAGGATTACATGTAATTAGCTTCACGTTCATCTCATTGAAACTGGGCAGCATACCAGTATATTCAATTTTAAAGTTTCGATGTAGGGCAGTACTCAATAAAAGCCCTTAGCAGCTGATAAGGTTGTATATTATTCAATTTCTCTGCTGTCACTTGTTTTGTTTTTTTAACCTTGTGCAGAGAAAAGGTGGAACATTTCTAGACTTGATTGAGACCAGTTAGCGGAGATCTATTAGAAAGTATTGTTCTGGTATTAAACTTTTAGATCACAGCAAGTGGCTTTTGAATTTGGCACAGTCTGGAAGAAAGCTTTTCAATGAGATACCTACCACATCTACCTCCTTCCACAGAAAGACTGGGGGAAGAGGGGATAAAGGGAAAGGTCCCTCTATTCTGCCTGCCACATCATGCAATAAATACTAACCAGAGATGATTAGTGAAAGAAATAAATAACAAAGAGCTTTTACAAGCCTTATGGCCTGTATGTATCTTGATAGATGATTAAAGAAAAGCAAGTTTAGGGAACAGTGACTGCCAGATGAAATCTCACAGGTTTCTTTTCTTGCTGGGTTGCAAACAAAGTAAAATGATTTAGGGGTTTATTTGCCCTTACTGCTTCCTTTCTTTCTAATTCCTCCTGACCCTTTCCAGCATCCCAGTAGCCCTGTTCCTGGAACCACGCTGCCAGGTCCCCCATTAGCAGCAACTGGTTTTCCTCTCTACTGACTGCTGTGTGAAGAGCATCAGTACTTTCACACTGGGACTATATAATAGTGCCACTTCTGCCAGAAGAAGACATCGAAGCAAGTCCTTTCAGTTCCATCAACCAGGTAAAGAGGGACTTGCACACTTTGTCACACAGGGCAAAACCTGACTGATGCCAATGGAACTGAAGGAGTATATTAAGCTGGATGAGTTCTAATTTACTTGATTAAATTCCCCCATTAAAACAAAGAGAAAGAGAGAAGGAAAAAGAGAAATGTGTTCAGGAAAAGGCTGAAATCAGAAAATAGGCTTCTTCCCAGAAGGTACATGTTTTCCTGGCAAGGAGTAAAAAGACCTGCAACTTCATTTCTATCATACTTGGAAAAAGGGCAAATTGATACAAAATTTTTATCTTTGTGTAGTTTCAGGTAACGAATGTGCAACAAGATGCATAAAAAAGATGTTTAATTGATAACTCTTCTAACTATATTACTTTAAATGATGGATAAAATAATCAAAAACCTATTGTAAGCATCTAGAAGATAACAAGGAGATGAGTTATGGCCAGCATGGATTTGTCAAGAACAAATTGTGTCACACTAATGAAATTTCCTTCCCCTACAGGATAATAGACCTTGTGGACATGGGAGAAGCAGTCGGTATCATATATCTTGACCCTGGTAAGTTTTCTGACGCTGTCTCATATAGCATTCTGATAAATAAGAGAAAAAATGTGGACTAGGGAATACTACTAGGAAGTGAATGCAAAACTAGTTAGAAGGCCGCACTGAAGAGGATAATTACTGATGGTTCATTGTCAAAGGCTGCAGCAGGTGGATTCCACAGAGGTCTCTCCTCACCTCTTACTATTTATTGCAAATGAACTGAATGATAAAAGAGAGCGCAGTGTTATTAAACTTCACATTGGTGGGGGCCATTCTGCATCTGTTTCGAAAAAGGACAAGAACTGAAGAGGAATTCTATCATTTTGAAATAGTCTCCAAGAATAGGATGCAGATCATTTTATATAAGCAACCAACAGTTTATAACATAATTTAAGTATAATTGATATAATTAGCTTGGTAGTACTTTGTAATGATCTGGGTTCTACATCTGGTTAAAAGATGAACATAAAAACATAAGAAGTTTTGCCCTGATTAGGAAAAGTATGAGTTTTTTCCTTTACTCAATACCTGCAAGACTTCAGAGTATTACATCCAAACTGTATTTTCCCCAGTTAACTCTAAGGAACATGTGGGCCAATGAGGTTGAAAGGAGAGCAACAGGAATGACCAGAAATCTGAACATCTAGGAGAAACAGGTAGGCTTCATATTCTAGAGAGATAAAGACTAATGCAAAATGCAAGAGTGATCTTCAAATCTGTAAACTGTTGTTTTAAAGAGAAAGCAAACAGTCTTTTCTCTGTAACTTTGTTGGACAAAAATGAAATGTTTTATAATTTAGCAAGAAAGTTTTAGGTTAGACATTAGGAAAAACTTTTTGGTGTTCTAAAGAAGAATGATCTTAGAGAGATCTTAGGGCTGCTGTGGAGCCTTCATCACTCAGAGGAGATCCATGTACAGCTGTATGCTGTCCTGCAGTGAGGAATGGACTGTGTGACCTCCAGAGATCCCCTCCCAGTCCACTTCTCTATAATCCCATGAATTCTGTGAATACCTCAATCTAGCTATGTTTAATAAATTAAACTGCAAGGGAGAAAAAAAATCTAGACCCAGAGATAGGCCTGAAAACATTAAACATGTTGTAGGAATAGGTCATAAATTTGCTTTCGTTCCCTAAGGAGATTTTATTGCCACAAAGACTAACATACCAGAAGCCTCCTCTAATGCTTAAGTAACTTCAGCTCACTGACAGGTTCCTTGATTCATATTCTGCAAGAAGTTTATGTTTATAGAAACAAATTGGTTGCATCAGAAATAAAGTTAGGTCAATCTTCTCAGCTCCGTGTGTCTCCAAAATGTCTCTTTGTAAATCCTCCTGTACATTGAACAGCAAACACACTACTCCAGACCATTATTAAAGGGCACTATGAATTATTTTCATTCTATTCTCATATTTACCACTTCCCAGTATAACACACAAATACCCTTCGGTCAGAATGAAGAAAAGAATGAAGCAGACACAATGCAGTATAGCTTCAGAAGGCAATCCACAAAACTGTACCTTTCTTCAGTGTCAGATATCCATTTTTTATAAAAAGCAGAAAGCATTTGATAAATTAATGGAAGGGACACTGACATGTTTCCTTTTGGTACCATGAGTACAATGGGAAATAACAGAAACTTTCTAATTAAAATCTTCCTTAAAAAGTGTTGTTTCACAGAAAGGAATAATTATTGCTGTAAAATGTCATAAGAGTAAAGCAATCCAAGTTATCAGCCAAGGTGTTAATTTTCTTTTTGCATCAGCAGGCAGACTCCATAATACATTTTCAGATAGATGCTGTTTTATTCTTTTTCACTTGGGCTCACTAAGATGTACAGGGGAATGACTCCTCTTTCACTCATTTTGATGAACAAAACCTGATGGAGAGAAGAAAAAAAAAAAGCCACTGAACAGTCCTTGTCTGGAGTGAAACTCAACAACTCATTCAAGTTTGAGTGTCAGAGGAAAAAAAGGCCATAATGAACTGACCTTGCAAAATCCTGTCCCCCCGAAGCTGGGGGTTCGTACAAGCTGCATTTGTTCAGAGCAGTCCCAAGAGGACAATGCAAGTCCTGTTTTACTACCACAGGATATAAGGTGGTATCAAATAATGAACCCAAGTATTTCCCTTCTGAACTCAGCCCAAAGCACTTTTAAAGTTTTCTAATACAAAATAATATACCGTGAAGTGGAAATCTTTCTGATATTTTGTCATTTTAAGCTGTGGTAATATATTTTCCTTTGGAAAATACAACACTGTACTCATTGTGTGCTTTTTTGTTTTCTGTTTAATCTATGATGCATATCTGAATGGAATTTTTTGCCTATAATTCTATAAAATTTACTCTGAAGTGCTGCTTATGCTCTACTGATCACAACTCTGTTTTAAGGACTGGCTCTTATTTTTTAATCTTCTTTTCACTGCCCTTCTGCTGTAGTAGAACAAGATGAGTAAGGGGAAAAAATATTCTGCACTTTTAACACTTTGTTTCCCTTTTATTTTTTCTTAGTGCTGTGAGGCTTTTGCCACCTCACATGAACAAACAGGAAATCACACCACTGAAATGGTGCACTTACGTCAATCTGATAGACGCACACATTGATAATTTTGTTTTACACAAAAAAACATGAGAGCTTTCCTCTAAGTTTCAATTGTGATAGTTATCGTACATGTTATAAAAGAAGGAGGCTAGATTTTCAGCTGGTGTAAATTTACCTAACTGTGAAACCTTGAGTTATGGTTTACAAACCTGTATGTCAGGCCAGACTTAATGATAGCTTTAAGACCATAACCTCTGGCCATTGCCCTCTAACGGCCGCTGGTTCTAATGAGCTTTTCAAAAAGACATTGATTGATGAATCCCCACGTCATTTCATTCAGCTTCTGCAGGAAATGGTTTGATTTGTTTTCAGACCAAACGAAGCTTACAATCACATTGGGACCATAAAACAAAAACTATGACAATTACACCAAGGCTAAACTTGACCCTGCATTTACAATTACTTAGCAACTTCCCAGGTGCAGAAGTATAGGATTTCATTAGCTGCTAAGTTGATGGTGCCCATCGTGCAAATGCAACTATTTACACAGCCTGTTGAAGTTGCCTCAATTAGGAACTTCTAAAAGCTCAGAAATCATAGGAAAGAAACTCCATGCTTCATCCATCTTGAATAAAGTAAGCCTTTAATTATTTCAGGCAGAGAAGTGACGTTCAAAAGATACCACAGAAGTGACTGGCACAGAGTTCTAGCTCCTCTGTGTCAAACCACAGAGTCCTTGTGATGTGCAGAGAAAGTGAAGAAAGATTGGGCGCAGAAAAGAACATGCGTGAGGTAAGCATAGGTGGGGAAGACATCTCAGTCAGTGATAGCTTCAAGCAGGTCATTTCATGGCCTGAATAAATGCCTGGAAGCACCTAGTGGCTTCATACATAAGACAAGAGGAAATCAGATGTCCAGAGTCCCCTGCCAGAAGTAAACAAATGACATCTGAAGTCCCTCTGCCTTTGAAGTAAACATGACTTTAAACATAAATACATTAAACAGAACACAACTATTTATAGGAAATCAAATGTAAATGAAAAGGGATTAAGCTTCCATGAAAGAAAGAAAAAAAAAAAACACACAAAAAAAAAACACAACAAAGAAAACAAATGAAACAAATATGAATGTGAGGAAAGAACAGTCAGATTTGTAAGATGGTCATTAACCATGCTTTGTACTTCTGAATGTTCTTTATTTACTCGTCTCAGAGTCTGTAAACATTAGGATTTGCCTATAGAGATGCTATGGTAAGACGTGATTTATTTGTTCTGCTGCCACTTCTGTCTCTGGTTACCCTTCTGCTCCATCAAGTCTGTTTACAGATGTAGTGTGATGGCTTGTATGCGTGTGCATGGAGAACCAAACAAGGACCACCCAAAGAGCACACCCATTCATAAGCAAATATGTTCTGTCTGTACAGTGCACAGAAGACACACTCATGCTCAGCACAAATCCTACAAGCTGGCCAATAACAAACTCCAGTTACCAGCCACCAAACCAGCACCAAATCCTGCTTCATTCAGGTTTTCCATCAAGCAGCATAGGGAACATGGGAAGACCTGCCCCCAAACCCTGCCAACTCCCACTGGGAACTGCCAAGTTCCGACAGCTGTAAGTCCTGTATTTGAGTCTTTTCAACAAGTCTGGGCTCTGTGCCTGACAATGTGGCTCTGATGTGGTGGAGAGCTCTCCCAGCCTTCACTTCCCCACTTGTGCAGAGACACTGTATTTATTACCTGCCGAGCATTAGGAACTACTACTGTAAGGATTACTTGCACATAGAATTGTTATTTTCCAGATCACTGTTAAGTGATACCAAAAGGAAATGCGTAGACATTTGTTTTTTCTACTTTCATGCCTATAAGAAGAGCTTGGGAATCCTGTTTTTCTTTAAAAGCAGTTTGAAGAAATCAAACATTGGTATCACAGTACAGTCAATATCAACAGGTTGAAAAAGCCTTGTCACTTTACATCACACAGCTTGATGAGATGCAGGTTGAGAGATGTGTATCTAAATGGTTTCTTGGATAGTAAGAGGGTCACACATGAAAGCAGCACCTCTCCCTGCAAGGCACAGGTTGTCCCAGGAGATAATCAGGATTTTCTTCCTGAAAAAGTCAGCAGATCACTCTGGTTAACAGCCCATCACACACAGGAGTAAACAGGGATGCATTTTTCAGATCTGATTGTTGTGAGAGATCAGGAAAAATCAGAGGACTTAGGGTGCATGGGGACATATATTCAGACATTTCTATTCTGCTACTATCTTTATATTTGTGCTTTGTCTCCAAAACTGATGGATTCATTATGCCGGACCACTTGCTTTAGGCAACTTGCAGCTGCCAGGGAAGAAAATGGACAGATATTACATTGTCACAGAACCTACTGAGCTATCACTTACTGCTTCCTTCCTACAAAAGGGAAAACGATAGACCCGTTTCCCCCAGCACATTTCTTACAATGAGATGGTGCTTTGTTAATAAACCTAGCTCGGTATTTTAACAACTGCAAGGTGAAGGGCTGAAGCAGTAATATGCCTTAAGGTCATGTGGCACATGGTCGTATTTTAATTACCACTGCCTGAGGCTGTCTCCACAGGTATGTTTCCTTCCTGCATAAAACATGAAGCCGGGAGTGATTTCAAAACACGCTGTCAAATAGTCTGTGACTTCAACAGGATGTACGCAGTATTAGACTTTAATTCAAGGGCAAATTTTATTTCAGTTTTTTATCTTGTAGACTCAGAGGGCAAGAAAAAGAAACACTTTTCTGTTGGTAAACTAATAATGTTTAGCAACACGAAGCATATCATATGTTCTAGGTATCTTTCATTTCCTTAATAAATATCCAAGCATAGCAAGCTCTCAACACCAATATCCTTTCAATAAAAGGTAACCTTATATGGTCACTACACGATACATGATTTATAAGATGTCATGTTAAAGTAAACTCAAACTCACCAAACACACTGAAGGAAGGAAATGGTTGTCTGGCTCCATATGGCGTTTTCATGTTTCTATTAAAACCAGACTATTCAAACACTGTGGACACTGACACAGGTTTCAGCTCTAAAAGAGGGATAAAGAGAGTCTTATCCATACCATCTGTACCAACAGCATAAAACTTGCTGGCAGCACATGAATGCAGTTAAAACACTTAGGGTCACCTTACTGATGGGGATTAAAAAGACATTGCTCGCACAGACTACTTTTGCACAAAAGACTTAAAGTGGATCATGGAAGCCCTCTGCTATGCAAATATCATGGAAAAGAAAAAGGAATAGGGACAGTTGAACCACAAACACTAACTCTTTCAAGGCACTTTCTTGAAAGGAGGCTATAGTATTGCAAGAGCTGAAACCTAATCTTTGCTAGCATAATTGACACTTAAATTCAGCGCCTGAGTTTAAAGTGAAGTGATGCTCTCAGCTATTTGGAACGAAAATATTGCGCTGCTTTTGCAAAGGTCTTCAATCTACAAATGTATCACATTAAATAAATAAAAGGTTGCTTATTTATTATGGATGACGATAAATAAATAAATAAATCCGTACATCTAGGGCATTGAAACCATGTTTTTTTTTTCCCCTGGCTGTTCTCTCTGTACTCATTCCCCCGTAGATCCTTTAGGCATGCTCCTACCACAAGCCACTTTGGGGACTCCCAGACTCAGCTCCTGCCAGGCTCCACCCAGAAATCAGCAAAAGAAACCTGATGTAAACTGAGGAGCTGGCTGAAATATATTTTTCCTTCCCTATAGGGGGCAACCCTTCACCACTTCAGTGAATCAGGGGCCACAGCAAGTCTCAGTTCAGGCCCAGGAGCATGCTGCATGAATGCAGCGTGAATGAAATCAAAGAGGGGAACAGATTCCAGTGCACATCACAGCAGGTCATTGCATTTGTTTGGATGTGTGCTGCATACAGCTAGCATAGTTGCTTGTTATTTTTAAAACTACTGCCAAATCATGCTGTTGTAAAGCCAAGCTGAGTTTACAATCTTCAGTAATCTGCAATGATCTCCTAGATTTTGTAGGAGAGGACTCATCCTGCATATTTTCAAGGCAGCCTTTTGCACTGCACCTCCAGTTACATTAATGCTTACAAGCATTCCTCTTTCCTTAGAGATTAATGTGTCAAACATGTACTTTTGACATCGCAAGGGTTTTGGTTCACTCGCTTCAATAGACAGAAGTGGTCATTAGCCTTTTGTGTCTACCACAACTTCTACTTTATTAACTAAAAGATCTTCTGTTAATGAGAGTGGCAAAGACCCAGAAAAAGCTGTCGATTCTTTGAACTTCACATCGTATTACAAGTCTCATAGTGTCACTGCTCCATTAAAATTACAGCCTTCCAAGCCAGCAGTACTTAATGACTTAAACACCTCCTCCTCCCCCTTTTTCTTCCAGCATCAAACACTATAATATGTAGTAGTTTTTTTTGAAGCAGAAAACACCATCCATCTTTGTAATGTGTAATGGTTTCTACTTACCTTTCCATGTATGGGACACATTACATGCTCACTCAGGGTCATCAGAAGGCAACACGTCTTTATTCTCACTGCCTTCTATGGTGCAGCAAGAGCTGTGTGTGTTGATATATGGTCTGCAGGAGGCCCAGCATTACCAGTTGCCATCTTATGGGACTTTCTTCCAGCATTTTGGTTCCTACATCACTGCACAGCTCTTCACAGTGTCAGCACGTATTTGGAAGAGAAGCATAATACGCATCTGGAGATTTTCAAGAAAAGATGTGGCATGGTAGAAGGGCATGGTGGGGATGGGTTGATGGTTGAACTAGATGTTCTTAGTGGTCTTTTCCAACTTTAATGATTCTATGATCTCTAACACTGATAGTGCAGCATGAAAAGGGAGGCAGCTGACCCCAACAGATCAATTCAAGAAAATGGAAATCAGTACGTGGAACATATCATAAGGCCGGTGAGGAGAACTGGAAACAGGTTTGTAGTGTGCAGGGGGAATTCTGACCGATGAGGCCACTGAGACAGAGATGGGCATTGTTTCTTCAGGCTGACTGCTCTGGTTTGTTGGTGTGTTGCAGTGCTTTTGTCTATAGGCTTCTTGTGCAAGAATATGTCTTCTTTGGGGGGTCTTTTTAAACAAGTGGTATAAGTGAGGTGACATAAACCTCCTGTAGTGTCCTTTATGACTTGTTATGGACAGGAGCTGAGTGTACTTTGAAATACAGTTTGCAACCACACTCACAGACACATTATGCAAGTTACACTAATAAATTTCAACACAAATGAATACGTTCATCTGAACTTCAGACCAATTTCATTTCAATCACACAGAAAGAAAGTGACAGCAGCATCTGCCAGCAGTCTTAAGCACAGGGTAACAGTATGCAGAAGCATTTGGAAGAGTTTTAAAGAATAGCATGCTTCCTTAGCTTATTATCTTGCAGTTTACTATGTTGGAACCAAGATTAAAATGCCTTAGTGTTTACTGAAGCATCATATATGGTATCTAACAGCACATTATTTTGTGCACACTGTTTAACATTCTTTATTGCTTCAACTCATAAGGTTTATTTGAAATCAGTGGAGGAATTCATCCCATCTACTATTTACTCAGCTATTATCAGCTACTGCAACAGTGCCATGTGGAGGGTAATAAACATCAGTTATTTATGAACTTCCACAAGCACGCAAACTCCTGACAGAAAATTACATTTCTAAGATTCACTGTAATTTATGGCACATGTATATCACTGTATGCAGCTGGATTCTGCATATGGGTTGCTCTAGAGGTAACCCTGAAAATAACCTTATCTATTACCTGGTTTTACTCTGCATTTGGATTGGCTTATGCTTGATTCCACCCATTCTCTTCCTCTCCATGCCCTTGTAACAAAACCCTCTTTTTCTTTGCTGGGAGCTGCATTGAACGTGAAACTGATGGAGGATTACACTCTACCTAACATTTTGATGAAATCTTAGCTAAGTCAATAGGTCATCTTCATGTCAGAGAGGAAGACTGAGCATGGAGAAATTCCCCCGTGGAAGATTCATAAGATGTTTGGCAGACATTGGTCAGGAGTAATTTAGAGCCGTTTTACACAAATACAACCGGAGAGAGGAGAGGTTCCCACTCAGTGGAATGCTGACCACTTTGCACGAGGACATTGTTTGACTTGTTTTGAGTCACAGACAAGAGTTCACCTGCACGCAAATCCTGACTGGCAACACAGTGAAGGAAACTCTTCTAAATTCTCAAGCTAAATATGGGAACTTCTGACCTCAGTGTTCCATACTTTTCCAATATTTTTCTATGTTTCCACTTATCCCACCTGGTTTCTTATCTTTGGTGTATTAATGCATTTTAGCTCTTCCTCCTTTAACTTTGCAAATTTGTTCCTGGTCTTGCTACCCAGCTAGAGACAAGTATGTGTTTAATAGCGACTGATTACTTCAGATGAGGAATTTGAGTGGAAATGTTTACAACAGCTTCACGTTTCATCTTCCCAGAACCTCAGTGGCATCTAGTTTGGAATACACGGTTGGCATCACATCTCTGTATGAGTATTCCGGGGCTTGATTATTTGAGCTCTCAGAGGAAATGAATGCCAAGAGCTATATACCTTTGCTAACTAGCTTTATTGTGATGGTTTTGCATAATCGAGCAGCACCTTTCATCCAATAATATATTTTAAATATCTTTTAGACAAAGCTCAATTTGAGGAGGCTGACTCTGCAGCAGCAGGGAGCATGCATGGTACATTGGGCTTTAGAGTAATGGTTTAGATCTCTCTACAGCATGTAGCACACATAAGCTTTGAAGCATAAAAATCATAAATGATTAACCTACTTGATTTCACATAAATGATAGAAATATGCTCTTTGTGGTTTATTTTATTGTCTAAAAACAAAGACATTATTTCCCCATGTGATGGGATCTTTTTATGGTCTTCAGCAATGCTAGTCCATTTTGTTTTAATTAGCAATTAATACAGTGAAAAATTGACAATTATTATATATTTGTATACGTGACATTTCAATTATCATCATGTGATCATAGCTGTTTGGAATGAATATTGTCTCATCTCCATGAGCTATTTTCACCTATCAGGTAGGGAGCCTTAAAAATTCAGCATCCAGATATTTCCCTTTTTTGGAATAAAACACATCTTGAATTAAAATTAACTCACCAAGACATCCATTTTGCAAGAAAACATTAAGGGCCTTTGTAAGGAAAACTAAAACAGTTATTTATTAACTGTTCGGTAAAGCAGTAGCTTGAATAAAATTTGGTGGAAACACGTAATATTACTAATTAAAAAAAAAGATTATATACTACAATATTAACATCTACAGCATTAAAAAGAAAAGACCAACACCACTTACTTTCTAAGAACTTCACTGATATCTACTAAAATAAAACAGTGCATATTTTTGTATTTACCCAATTTAAAAGTACTCCAGAAGCCTCATTTGGAGCTTCAAGTAATGTCTGAAAATAATAACAATTTTCTGTATTGTTTTTCACAGGCACTGCTGGCTGCGTGCCTGGTTGTATCTATAACATAACCCTTCAGGAGGGTATATCCCTTCCTGATCAACATTACCAAAGCCAGACAACTTGTACAAATGAGCTCAAATAGGAAACAGAATTTGTGTTGTTTTATTTTTGCAACTGGGCTTCTCAGTCCTCACATTGTAATAAAATTATTTGCAGAGAACAGTGAAATTTCTGAGGAATTTTTGAGGGTTCAGTGCAGTTGATTTTAATCTTAATTACAAATTAGCTTCAGTAACTACAGGAATTATGAAGCTAAAGTGACCATGCAAGGGCTGATTTTAAATAACTTAGTATGGTTCATTAACACCTTTCCCTTCCAGGTCAGAAAACAGGTTGAAGGCAGCCAATGTAACTGCAGGCCACCAGAGACAGCCCAAAAGATGGCTCAGTGTCACAGGTACATGAGAAATAATGGCGTTGTCACCCTCAAGACAAGTTTACTCATATATTGGTACACCTGAGCTTCATCCAGAGGCATGATCTAGACTGCATATCGCTCCTGCAAACTAAGAGGCAAAGATAAATTCCTCCACTTTGTTTGAAATGCTGTTGTTCTTGACCTCTGGGATATGGAAAGATTTATATAAATAAAATTTCTATTTCTGCTTGCTTCCCCATCCTGGAGAAATATGTATAAATAAGAGATCAAAGATCCTGTACAAACATTAAACATACAGCTGTCAGGCTGCAAAAGCAAAGCTTCTACCTCAGTGTCTCAGAGCACAGTAACTAAGTAAGCCCCTGGGACCTTGCAGAGCTGCTTCCTCCACTAGCCTGTGCCCTGAGAGAGGGTCCTTTCTTAATTTTATTTTCATTTCAGTGGTACCTTTGAAAATATAAGAATGTCAGAAAGGTTAGGTTGTAAATGGTTTGTACTAGCTGCTGCAAGATATTTTTGCAGCCTGTTTTGAAATACACAATGCTCTCTGCTACCTAATCTTGTCATCTTGGCTGCTGAATCCCCATTTGGCAGTGAACTGGAAAACTTCAGCTTTGGCTTATGGCCCCCCCCCAAAAAAAAACACAATGAACTTTCTGTTTGTTTGCTTTAAAGTTGAAATAGATTACAGCAGTCGGTGTGGCCTTTCCTGGTTTATCTCTTTTTTTTTACTTAACCCCCCATCACTTATTTCTAGATATCTCACAGCCAGCTGTGCAGATTCAACTGAGCAAATAAGGTCCGGTATGAAATTATTGATGGCTTTATCAGTATGAAATACTCACAATGCATCACCTGCATGCTTAGGAGTGTAATACTGACAATAAATATGGTAATAGTTGTCACACATCAGTGAGAGAAATGTTGAGCTTCCAAAGCAGTGAATAAATTGTGTTTCCCTTTATTATTCAGTGCAATAGATGGTACAAAGATGGTAGAACCAACCAACCATTTTGACATGTTTACAAGGCTTTTAAATCATGAAATAGATTATTGCAGTGCTGGAATTATTTGGCAAATGCATTTTATGCACAGCACATTCTGCTTGAAGAGGCAGGCTTTTTAATTTACATTTGTTAGAAGAGCCTGTGAGGAAGAAGGATTATATGTCAAAGAAGCTACACCTCTGGTACCAAACACAATAACCTGCACTGTTGTATCCAAGCTTCTTCAGGAAGCCACACAACAAGGCAGAGAGGAGGTCTAAGAGTTAATCTGGGATGTCTAACAGCCTAGAGTGGGATTCAGAAGCCACAGCTGTTGAATGCCACTGAGGTTCCTTGGGTTTCAGAGCTACATGGGACAGCCAACTCCCTGCACAGCACCCATCAGCTGCAACATGTGCACAGCCACCTATACCACCAGATGTCTGCCTCGTCAGTAGTCTATTGAGTGATTAATATTTGGTAGCCAGGTACAGATGAAGCGAATCACTCTGCAGTATCTTTGCTCAGCACTCAGAATCCTATCCCACACAGGCCAGCAGTTGTTTAAATGCTTTTCATTGGAAACTCACCACATCCTGATGGTTTTACTTGTGGCAAAATCTGCTGAACACTCTCAAAGGAAAACTGTTTTCCTTCAGCCATTTACTTTTTCCCTTCCATTTCTGGATCCAGATCCTCAGTAGCTGTAAGACAAACCCATTTCAGCTCTGCCAGTTTAGAGCAGCTGATGGTGTGGTCAAAGTTTCTAAATCAACATTTTGGCTTCACTTACTCTTTGCTGTCCTAAATAGTGTTCAGCCATGGGAGCAGTAAACATAAATGTGAACTGTTGGAAGAATTAAGAGGCAAAAAATAAAACTAGTAAGAAACAAAGAGTACATTATAAGCTGCTGGAAGACATGGGTTTTATTTGAGTTGTACTTACAGGCTAAATAACAGTGGCATTCTGCCAGCTGTAGAGATGTGAATTTGCAGAAGTGCCTTGGGTTTAGTTAGAATAAAAAAAACAAAAACAAAACCAAAATCAGAACACCTTCAACAGGGGGATATAATAAGTCAATGTGAAGTGGAATGAAGAAGGATTGAAGTCCCTAAAACTCAATTTAGAAAATGCAGCAAGAGAGATGGAGTGCTAGAGTTATGTAAAAGAAAAAAAATAAAAAAAATAAAAAAAATAGCTAGCTCTTTGTTCCTGCAAACCAGAAATTAATAACAGGCACATATTATTTTCCAAGTTTAGACGTGGTACTATTTGCATTGATTTAAGCATGTATGCAATA
The DNA here is from genome assembly GCA_035772895.1 of Perdix hodgsoniae. Lineage (NCBI taxonomy): Eukaryota > Metazoa > Chordata > Aves > Galliformes > Phasianidae > Perdix > Perdix hodgsoniae. The sequence continues at coordinate 48,342,244 of JAPSGF010000001.1, read as the reverse complement.
TTAGCACACATCAAACTACATTAAAGTAACATGAATGGTCTGAATTAAAATCCATGAATGCCTGGCAGTAATGGATCTTCACTTCAAGGGAAGAAGCAAGCAGAAACCTTTCCACAGGTTTCAAGTTCTGCTGAATAGCCAGCCTTACATCCTTTGAATGATTTCAGGGCATGCTAAAATGAATTTCTCTTCAAAATATCTTTGGGATTCTGATTATTTGCTTTGTCTAAAGTTTTAAGGAAAGAGGTACCTTCAGGCAAATGGGTTTGGGTAACAGGAAGACCAAAGAAGTGCCTCTGTATCTGTGATGACCACAGGTGCTCAGATAAAGGAAGATTGCTTTTATGCTTCTACTGAAGAAAAGACTATATATAAATGAAATCCATTCTAAAAACTAGAGAATTCACAAGGGAAAATTACTTTAGGTATGTTCCGACAACAAAAGATGTTTCTCTTGAAACATTAAAAAACAGAAGGCAATCCAACACAATACTGAAGAAAACCATGCTTTACCAGTGTGCTTCATGGAACTGCTTATTGTCTGCTCAGAGAAATGTCCTTTAAACTAATTTAGAACATTGCACAGGGGAACTACTTTCCAAGTTTCAGTCTGCTGAAACAATAGCCACATACTCTTGGAAAACACAAAAACCACAATCTGCTGTTCACACACAGATCTTCAAATTTTTTTTGTACTGGTTTGCAATATCTAAATGCAAAGTTTGCAATAATCTCCTTAGGTGTAAAACAGTAAAACTCTACCAAAAAAAAAAAAAAGATATAACCCCACTTGCCTACATCAAGCAAGGCGCTGACCTTTAGTCTGAGTTATTTGGCAAGAAATCACATGGAACAGTATTACTAGGAGGTCCTTGGTCAACTGGAATTCATCTGTTACTGACTTCTTTTCCTTTAAAATCTACATTTATAAAAAATACACCCTGAAAATTTGAAAAATAAAATCAAATGAAAGCAACCATCATTTCTGGTAACGTATATAGAAAATATCCAGCATTCTGTTTCTCCTAGCATATTCTCCTGAGGTGATGGCTGTTCTTCCAAACCCTACTTGCTCTTCAATAGCCTCTTGCAGCAACAGAGAATCAACTCCTTATGTGCAGTTTCTTCAAGTTTTGATTCAGTACATATGCCTATTTCTCCATTGTTAGAAAATTTTCTTTCTCCCTGGACACATTTTTCTCTCCCTTGCCTTTTATGGAGTATCTTGAAAGATATATATATATATATATTCATTCAACAGCATTATCCCATTGCTTAATTCATTGGGTTTTTTTAAGTCTCATTAAACTTTTCCTTTAACTGTCTACCCTGTTCCCCCTTTTCACCCTGTTCCTTTAGTATCTCTCATCCCCACACCAGTTTGTGTCAGATTTGTGTTCCAATCTTGTTCTGTCACTTTCCAGTTCCTTTTTCCTTGGCCCTCCTCTCTTACTCCCAGGACTATCTATTTGTACCCCGAATTACTCCATTTATGTTCTCACTGTCCCGGTTCTGTTATCCTCAGAACCTTTTCATCATGAGCATGGGAGATTAACACAACTTCAGCTGTACAACCACTACAAAGCTGCTCACCCAACTTTCTTCCTCTTCCACTGCTTCTAAAAACAGGTTGCATTATTGGTGCCCAAGAGGAGAAAGGAACTGCAGAGATCTTCAAAGCAAATGTAAGCAAAGACTACAGCAGCCAGGAAAGAAGCACTAAAAAAAAACTGAGGAACACACATGGCTGTGTTATAGGCTCCCCTGTTGAGATGCGATGAAACAGGGAGCTGCAGTCTTCTCTAGCTCCCTGCCTTTGTCTCGAGTGACGTGTGGAAGTGGTTCAAATACACACCAGAACCAAACTGACAACTGCACAACTCAAAGACTTTTCAGTGGGATACATACTGGCTGGGAGGATAAGCAGTTACTTTTAAGTGAGATCTTAGAAGATTTTTTTCTTTTCTTTTTTTTTTTTTCTTTTCTGTCAAAGCATTTAATGTTATAAAAATCCAAATCTAATAATAGTAAATAATATTCCCGTCCTAAGACATTATATAGTAAGTATGTAACCCCAGAATATGTTTCTATGGTTCATTTTGAGATGTCTGGCAATAAGGTCTATAAATTAGAAGGCAGAGATGGGAATGGCATTATTGATCATTGTTATAATAATGAAGCTGGTGCTTGCAGGTTAAATCAGCTTGTGCTAGGAACAAAGGCTTTCAGAGGAAGAATCTATATCACTGGCATAAATACAGGGACATTACACTGACTCCAGTAGTACTGAAATCTGGAAATACTTTTCAGAATTTGTGGGTTAATTTTCCTGTACTGTGGGTTTAAGTTCTCATTTTAGAATAATTATCATTAGATTCTTTTATTGTGTTTCTTTTCTGCATCTGAGGTTAACAATTAGTGATCATTCTATCTAGCAAAAATGGGGTCCTAATGGCAAAATATCAGGAAGATGATAACATGTTATACTAAGTGACTGATTTACCCTTCTTCACGTGGGCCAATTGCTTATAATTAAAGATTGCCACTTCAGCACAAAGGTCAAAGACTAGGGCTTGTACAATCATCTTCTGAAGAAATTTTGAGGAAATGGAAGAATGGGCTTTCTGCTTCCTCCATCATTTTCTTCTGTTTCTGCATTGTTAGCAAAGCTTGTGGCTGAAATGCATAATTTGCAAGCAGACAAGGAGCTTAATTTTGAAATCAGTTACTGATTTTTGATTACAACGTAAAGCAAAGAAAAGCTGCTTTATGTAACCCAAGTTTGAATGGAGTTCTGAGGACTAATCCTGCAGGAACTTTCTCGCATGCATTTGAATTAAACTTATTGGTTTGCAAAGGATATGATAGGACTGACCAGGTCAATATAATTGGCTGCACAACTGATGCTAATGTGGCAAATAGTCTGCCTGTGTTCAGTCATTACTTGCAGGAATTATTACCTTACCTACAGGGAAACTATCATGGAGTCATAACTCACAGTGTCTTGGCCTTTTTTAGTGTTTAATGTTGTGTCAATGTTATTTGCTGATGTTGTCAAAAACATCCCTTGCTGATAGGAGTTAAGTGAGAGGGTGTTTGGTAATAGAGCTCTAAAATATCTGAAAAAGAATCTACATAATGAAGTTAACAGTGCTGAACAGGAAAGGTGCATCTTGGTTGACCTTGGGCATTTCAGAATATGGGGCTTGGGGTGAACTTTTTACTTGTAGTATACTCATTTTATTCTGAAGCTCTGATACTTGTACTGCATAATGTATTTTCTTACTCTGAGGCTGTCTGCAGCACTACTTAGTTTTGATCAAGCAGCAGTTTAGTGCTAAACTGTAAGAGAAACAAAATCCACCCATCACCAGAGAACCATCAGAAGGCATGGGCAGTATTTCGTCATCTGGAATAATCAAAAGTGCATAGTGGCATGTGAATAACAGTAAAATTAAAGAACAGCTAAACCAAGAAAGGCTACAAAGTTGCTGTTTTCCAAAGGATTTTCTGAGGTAAAAACAAGTGACTGGTACTAATTGAACAGGCAAGCTTGAGAATTTGCTGAAGTTTAAGAGAACTTTTGAAAGGTGCAAAATCTACCTGGAACAGGCAATCAAAGTAGAGATGAAAAAATATGTAGAGATACATCAGACTTAATCCAGCTAAACAAGACTAATCAGTTCAATATTAATCTTTGAAATCATCAACTCAGTGTGCAACTGTAGCCAAAATAATCAAAGTATCTTGGCAGTTTTGAAGCAGGTTATTGAGAACAAGACATAAAACACATTTCGCTACTACAGCAACATGTGGTGAAAGCCCTTATTGAGCACCCAGTGCAGGTCTACTCCTACATATCCAGAAGAGTGTAGTGGACTTAAGGAAGAAATATGGGTGGACTGGTAAATGATCAAGGGAATGGAACAGCATCATGGAGAAAAATGACAAAGGTTTGAGGAAGGGAAGGCCAAAGGGGATGCAATCAAGGTTTGCAAAGTCTTGAAGGTATAAAAATGAAGAATAGCCTGAATGCAGAATCCATTTACCCATACCTGCAGTATGAGGGATAGGGGTCATTCAGAGAAACTAATGGTATCAGTTCAAAAGAGATAAAGGAAAACAAGTACTACTTTGCACTGGGACAGTGAACTCATGAAACCTGCTGACACAGGAGGTTGTGGAGTCTATCTGCAGGGTCAGAGAGGGATAAGACACATTCAGGGATGACAGATCCACGAGTGGATACAGAAAGCTCTGGGCAAGGACACATTCTAACATCCCCAGAAGAACAAATGTGGATGCTGGGAGAGCAGTGGGCAGACTGCAGATGGTAGCAGATGCCAGTGCCCACCCTAACAACATCTCCAGCTTCCACTGCTGCAGAGATCGCCTCGGGCAAGATGAATTGCAGCTCAGATCTATTTCTTATACAGTTAAAACCCAATTCTAAAGGCATTTGAATAGTAGTTGAAGAAATCAGAATTTCTGGCTACAGAGGAAGCAAAAACTGCCAAAGTCAGTCTGAGTCAGAGCAAGAAATGCAAAGAAAACAAACTGCTCTTGTTATTCCTAACAACAAAGAAACACCACAGAAATTTAAAATGGAGTAGCTGAGATTCAGGGGTATTATATCAGCCACAAATGGAGGTATTTCCAGAAGATGCAGTACTACCATGAAAAGCAGTGGTTACATACATACAGCTTTCATCACCTTAATTAATTATTTTTTTTAAAAAAGAAACAACACCAATGGCTGTAACAGAGAGTGGAGAGTCTAAATTAGGAGCTGAAAACAAAGAATGTGGTGGTCAGCCCAACCAAACAAAGCTGAGAGGTGAAATAATTTGTTCTCTATAAACATATTAGTGAAGTGAATGTCAGAAGAGGAAGATGAGGTAATTAAGCTAAAGGGAAATATTGTCACTAACGAGCAGGAGCTAACCAGAAATATCCTCAGGCTGGAGTTGCTAACCTTCAGAAGAGTTTGATTCTAGAAGAGTTTTCTGTTTGGAGCAGAAGGAAGAAAACACATGCAGTTGCTCCTTCATCGGCTAGTGAAAGGTATAACAGCAGGAGGTGGTCTGCAGTAGCAAAGGATCAGACTTGAAGATCCAAAAGACCCCTTCCATTGCTGCGTCCCATGCTCTCCCTATCCCTTAATTGTTGAGCACAGACAACAAATAGGAGTGGCAAGTCCTCTGTGATTTCTTATGCCAGGGACCTTGAGGAAGGGAGGAGCAGCTGCTGTCTATTTGCACAGACCCACCATCAGATCAGCAGCACTTCATGTTCAGCAGTGTTGAAGGCAACAGGCTAATCAAGTGTGAGGCTTTGAATGACTCTCTATGCTTGTAATTTAAAATGGGACTCATTAGCAGGAGACCACAGAGGAGGTGGTGTGGGTGGGACATATCTAAAGCACTGGACATCACGTTGTATGGTTTTCCAAGACACAAGGTCACAAATCTGTTTATTGAAAACCAACGCTGTATTCTCCTCTGACCATTGTCCTTTCTATTGTTTGGGGTTTTTCTTCACTCAATACTGGCTATTTACTCAGTGCTTTCTCTTTCTCTATTACATGGATTATATATTTCCCTCTTTTGCCTGAACCACTGCCACCTCTTTTAACCTCATCAGTTCTGCATCCTGAGGTAATCAGAGTTGCACTGAAGCAATCTAAAACCACATCCTGCTTTGGTTTACAACCTTCCTAAACCTTCATATTGATATATCAAGAAACAGGGGAAAAGAAATAAGTGGAGAATCTGCTTGAGAGGATTTTCAAGCTTGCACTGCTAAAAGGAGAAAGCAGAATGCACTGAATATTGGCAGTATTTTAAATTATAATAATTAAAATCTCACTGCTGTCTTTCTGTTCGGCACACCCTTCACAGACAACCAGAGTTAATCAAGTTCTGTAGAATATGGAAGTTTCCATATTTCCAAATCAGTGAACACAGTCCTGTGATTACTGCTATTTAAGTACGTTCTAATGTAGACCATTTCAAACCTACAGGACCATAATGAATTCAGTCCACACAATGGTACTTACAAAACCAAAGCACTAGGCAATAAGGAGAAAGCCACACATATGTATCTAATTAACTACTTAAAACATTAATAAAAATGTTTAATATTACATCATATTAAGAAATATATAAGAAATCTGTTTAATATTGTATTATAATATCATATATTTAATATTATAGCCACAATTTGGAAAGCCAATTTTTCACTGCTGATCTGCCAGTCTTCCCAGTATTCCTGCAACCTGCTACAAGTCTCAAACATGATGTCTGCACAAGTCTGCCTAAGATGTCACTCTAACAGAAGATGTGCAAAAGATATTCCAGCTGATTGATAGTCGTTCTTCTGCAGTCCTATCTGCGAAGCCATTCCCACTCCACTCCTCCCAGGTAGGAAATGAACGGCCTAGAGAAAGATGTGATGTGTCTACCACAAATGCAACTTGTCAAAACACATGTAGCACTGAAAGTTTGCATCTGGTGTCATTATTGCTATTCATACTTACGTGGTTTGTAAGAGAAATGGGGCAGGTATTGACATGTAAAGGTTGAGTGTACTTACAGCCCATAATAAAAAGCTGGTATTAGCAAAGGGGTTATTAGATGTACAGATCTGAAAAATGAAAATCCTTATACAGACAGCAAATAAGACACTGGAAAATTACCAAGAGGGCAGAAAAAGCCCAATTGTTTTGCCTGACTTCACAGAGGCACAGATCTGTGATGTAACTGTTTTCAGCTCCCTGACAAATTGTACAACTACAGTTGTCATACCTTTAAGGATAAATAGAATAACAGACTTTTAAACTCTACTCAAACTGTCAGGGCTTCACCCCCCACAGCCACCCCACCTTTAAATCAACAGTAAAGGCTTCAGTAATTTCCAGGGCAATAGGAATTTGCTCTCATTTGAATGTGACATTAACATGGATATACTGCCCTCAGGAGAAATGACTGCTATGGACCAGAGTTGCCATTGATTTCATACCAAATTCCCCATTGATCAGGCATGGTAGGAAGTCTATTCATTGAATTGATGAGAGGATATAGCTATACAGTATTTGTTTTCCTTTTAATATACAACTTCAACAGCAAGCCATGCATGAATGTAATAAAAGAAGATAATAATCTGTCCATTCTAGGAGCTATAGTCTGAATCTGGATGGTTATCAGACCTGCTCTCACTGCTATAAATCATGTCAAATAGGAGACTTATTTTTGCTTTTCGAATGAAAAGAATTCTCCTGTTTTAAATATACAGAACCTTTGTTTTCTTATTACTCACATTCACTAAATCAGTAATTGTACTCAGTTATGGTTTATCAATCCAAAGCTATCAACAGAAGAGAATCAGACCTAATTGTAGTGTCAGAAATCAAGCATTTGAGGGCAACACAGTAGCTCTAAACATTGCATTTAAGTATTTATAGCATCTGTTGCAATTATCCTCCTTAGTTCAGAATACTGAACTGGTTTCTTCATGTTTAAGATTGAAGAGTTTTTTAAGATCATCTTGGAAAACAATAGAAGAAGCTTTGAATATGATAATGTCTTCCACAGCAGAGGAGCTCACACTGGTAATAGAGAAAATGGACTGACCTTAAAATCATTGACAATGAAAAGGAAACAGAATGGGCAGTGCAACTGCTAGCAGAGTGCTATGTCCACAGTTCAATCTGGGAACAGATTTTCAGAACTCATTTTCTGCTAGACACCTGCTTGTAAATGATGGAGAGAGACAAAATGAATTGTGCTCATAACGCTTTTCTAGAATAAATGATCTGTACTTTTAAAACATAGGTTGAAATTTCCTTTCTAGATGTAGAGTTGGTACAAATTTGTTCTTACTCTCCATTCAGTGAGCATCAATAAAACCCAGAAAGGGACAGAATGGCATAAATGAGATGAAAAGCTGGGCTGACACATGTGAAGAGAGCTGCCTAGTATACAGCGTTCTCATTTCTTAGCACAACATCACAGCATGGCTGTAGTTGCTGCCACAATTAAACATCAGTTTTGGCGAATTACATCATTTTTCTCCTTTGCTGGTTCATGTAGAAAGAATTCAAGGTTTGCTTTCTACTTTACACCTGACATGGCAAGTGTGATGTGAGTTTGCATAATGAACTCTCAGAACACTACAGAACTACATCAGACAGCTGTTAAAAGTTAACTATGGAGCTTTAAAGCTGCTTGCTCTTATCCCAGGGCACAGCATTCCAGAAATTCTACAGCAGCAAAAGTAGCATGGAAACCTGATTATGAGCTCTGCTCATAAGTGATAATAATCATAAGTAACAGATGAGCAAGGTAAAGGAATAAAAGTCTTTCTAACTTTCTCTTAATTGTGGTATTCTAGTAATCCTTCACAGTCCTTCACATCCTCATTACAGTGATTTCAAACCAAGTAATACCATGAAAGATAGAAACATTTGGGGAAGAAATTCAAATTCACTCATTGATTCATTTATTCTTTCACAATTAGCTGATGAGAAAAGAAAACAACAACAACAACAACAAAAACTTCTACTGGTTGCATGCAATTCATTCCCCAAGTCAGCTAAAAGCACAGAACAAGATGGTACGATGGTAACAGCCTAGAAAGAAGGAACAGCAAATGAAGAGAAATGATGCAGGATGACAGAGCACAGAAACAAGGTCAAACCAGTTTAGTGCTTTTCATCCTTACCTGGACTCGAAGAATAGCTGAGACTCTGGGAGAGGTATGGCTCTTTGGAAAACATAATTGAAGGAAACAGTGAAGGCAGTTCCTGGAAGTCCCGCCACTGAGCTGAGTGGTTGGGTAGAGCAGAGAGCAGGTCAGCAGCATCCTGGTGATGGGAGTGGAACTCGAAGTCGGGGAGATCCGAGGACAGCAAGGAAAAATCCTCCAAGTTAAATATAATACAAAGATCTTGAAAATAAAGGAAAGAATCACAAAATGTTTCACTGCACGGATCAGAAAACCAGTTGCTGTAACAATAAAAATGCTTGTTTGAAACATGTGTAGTGCCTACTGTTATCAATGTTTGTAAGACAGAATCAAAAGACAGCTGTAAAACTGCATCTTAACCTACGTAACAGCTTTCATCTGCACAGCTCTAAGTGCTACTATTTCAGAGACTCATTGTATTTGAGGCTGGAAGGAATTGTCATACGACATGAACACCCCTGCCATTAAATTTTATTTAGTTACTAAGCCAAATACCTAGTGATTTTTTAAAAAATAACTTATCCTCAACAGAAATTCTCTTACCTTGGTCTGAAAATCTTGGAAAATGGAGAATCTGCCTGTCCCAGAGAATATTCCAACATTTAATCATTCTGACAGTTAAAAAATTACAAGTTATCTGAATTAATTTGGCTTCAGTTTCCAGCAATTGAATCTTCTCAGGCTTTTCTCAAGTTGGCTAAAGTGTTCTTTAGTACCTTCATGTTCTGGTTGTGGAGGTAGGTACTTATTCACAGCAGTGAAGTCATCTTTATCTTACTCTGATAAGGTTCAGCTCTTGATGATCTATTATTATAAATAGGGCTGACTGGAAACAAGACCTGTGTTTTATTAAGTGTTCAGAATTTGGGTATTTTTTCCCCACTGTGAAATAAAACAGAATCTCTGTCACTCACACATGCACACACTCACTATTTAACAAAAAAAGATTTTTAAAAAATTTACTTCCAAATTATGAACTGTTTGATAGCATTAGAGCTATCAGCAGCATCTAAATCCCTAAAAACTTGAATTCTTCATACTTTCCCTTTGGTGACTGTCACTGAAGATAAGCTGTCTGTGCACTAAATTGACACTATTTTTTTAGCTTTGAAAAAAAATCACTCTCTCCATTTGCCAAATAAAGGCATTGAAGTAGAATGGGATAATGTAACAGAGGCAGGAATTTAAAACTAATCCTCCTATCCGTTTGGCTTCTTCCAATATATTAACTTTGCTGTTCCCTCCAAATCTGTTCTTCATTAACCCTCTTACTTTTTCTCATCTCCTTTTGTACACTAACCCGTCCCATCTTTTCTTTCTCTGTAGTCAGGAGCCAGTTCTAAGAGAACAAAGGAATAAAAATTAATATAAATATCTAGAATTTAGATGTGTTTTCTGTAAACATAAATGGGAATGTAAAGAGATGGTTGAAATCTTCTGTATTTCCAGTTTTCAGTGATTTTTTTTTTTTTCCTGAAGAGTAGGATTCTACCTTAAAAAGAAATATTTTCTAATATGAAACAGGAGTGCAGAATGTGAGAATGTTTCAGTAGCTTATGAATTCCTTTTTACTTTCAGGATACCAATCCCATTTATAATGTTGATTATGTTAAATTCTGATAAGCTTGCAAAGGAGTTTGAAAAATCCCCACTGGTCTATTTTCTGAATTTTCAGCATGCTTCAGAATTCCATCTGCAAATCTAAGCCAACAGGGAGTGATTAAAAATAAATAAATCTGCTCAACTGTTGAACATAGAGCAAGAACCATACTTGGCTTCTCAAAGATTTCAACAAATTCAACTCATAACCAGTTTTGTCAAATTGAAGTACCAAAACATTAGGATGATTAAATACTAAATGACTTCATTATTGACCTTTAAACTGGAGTGCAGAATAGGAAATCATATCACACAATGGCAACTGATAAATATAAAAAACTCTTTTTAATGAAAGAAATATTTTTTTTCTGTTGATAATTTAGGTGACTTCTTATGAGATCTGAACAGAAGAAACAATCTAATGGCTGAAAGCTGTTCCTACTCATTTGGCAAAATAACAGAAAACAATAAATAGATCAGAATATTTTCAGTGACATTTAAATGGAAAAAAAATATTAAGGTTATCAATATTTATACTTTATAACCAGTGAAAAAAAACTGAAAAGTAATAGAATCATAGAATATTCCAAGTTGGAAGGGACCCATAAGGATCATTGAGTCCAAATCCTAGTCCCACACAGGATCTCCTCATTAAATCGTTAAAAAGCAAAGGAATTGTAGGATAAGCTTGAACACTACCTTCCACTCCTTGTCATTTTCTTTCCACTGTGGACTGGTTATCAGTACTTAACATCTACCATTTCCAATAAGAGCTTTGCTTATGGATTATTTTGAAGATCTTTCTGTGGCATTTATCTATATGTTCATACTTCTAGATGTTTTTTAAACACCAGTTCTATTTAAAAGAGAGAGAGAGAAAGAGATCTTACAATGAATGTTTGGAGGAGTTTATAATCCTGCTATACTTCCATCATATACAGTTCTCTGTATCCTGGGCCACTATGGCTAACCACAAGCAGGATCTCAGCTGTCGGTCAAGAGTTTGCTGTCTCAAAAATCCTCCCTTTCCTGAATTTCCTTGTGCCTGGCAGTTTGGCAGCTCCTTTTTTGTTTTATGCTTCTCTTGAGTCCAGAAGAACAAAAACATATACGGCAAACAAAATGGTTCTTTGTTGAAACAGACTACGAAGAACTGTCGTTTCTTATCGGTACACTATAGAGAATTCTTTCACTCAAACTCTTCCCTAGTTCCATTAATCTGTAGCTCTTGTGCACTAGCAGAGTGGAGTTTGCTCCAGCAGGAGTGATTGAAGAATCGATATAAGAAAAAAGCATAGGATTCTTTAAAATAAGTGTAATGTATATTTCCCACTGTGTAGCTGTCTTAGTTACAGAAAATATCTATTTTATCAAAATAATTGCTAGATAATACCAACCAGTGTCCACATCCACATCCACATGTTCATGGCACATGAGCTGAACTCAAGTTCTCTGTAATCTCAGGGGAGTACTTTATCCACCTTCTAGTTCTGTTTTACTCCATTTCCATGACCAATACATTTCATTCCTCAACATTTCTGTGCTGTACAAAACCTTTCATCCCAGCCTCCCACTTTCTGCCTGAGAAATTGGTACATCATGCATTTCTTGCAAGGATACCCAACATACCTTTAAATGTCGCTGGGAATAGAGTTAAGGCTTTGTATCATAAGACCTTTAGGATTATAGCTGCAAACACCAAACTGACACAACTTTCAGAGCTGATGATTGCAGAGAATGCAAGTAAGCAGCTAGTAGAGTACTCCAGTTATGTGGAAATTATGCCAAATAATGGATTTTCATTAAAAACTTCTTTAAAAGCCTTATATCTGAGCAGTTATATCTTATGCACACCTCCAAGTGTGGATCTCTTACGGTGGGAAAAAAAAGTGACTTTTTTATCAAGTGTAAAACAACCTCACAGTTTATCAAGACTGTTTCTCAGAAACAGTATTGGTGGACAGACAACATTAATTTAACTGCTAATGGAGGCAGCAGTCAGTAGATGAGCAGGTGCTGAGAGAGAAGAAGAAATAGAGAAAGTACATGAAACACATTTAAAGGAGGAACTTGTTAAAATGTGTATCTTTTTTAGAGTGCTTCCATTTAATTATTACTACAGAAAGCAATCAGGTTTAGACTCATCTTTTATACTCAACTTATATTAAGTCTTTCATTTTCCTCACTGACTTAAAGCAATGTTCTTTATTCTTCCCACTTCAAATGAAATATCCACATCATTTGTTAATGCAGGTTGTTGGTTGTCAAAGCTTGTAAGGGTCCTTCAGTTTTGGGCAACTCACTTACAGAGCCTTAGGCTTCAATCCATGAGATGTAATAAGGCAAACTGTAATATACAAGCCATGAACAGACTCATATCTATGGAAAAAAGGTCTCACTTTCTAATGCTTATATAGCTTAGGGTAAATTCAACTAAAATCCCGTCTGAGTCTGACATAGCATGAAGGTAATTCTTATTCATTGGAAATTAGATGGAAGCAGAAAAAAAAAATCCTTATTTTATATAAATATAAGAGTTTCCTCTAAAGTGGTTTTCATTTCTGTCCTGGGGAAAAGGAGGGGATGGAGTTATAGGTTGATCTTATTCCATGTTTTGTTCTTTGTTCATTCATGTTACTACTATTTTTTTTCATAAATTAGGGATGGGGAAAAATTGTTCCATGAGAACATTTTACCTAACTTTACCACCCTGATCTCAAGGGATAAATTAACGTTAGCAGTTTACAATTTCTGCTTCTACTTGCATATTGCAAGTCTATAGAAACAGGTTTCATGAACACAGAATATTCCATACATCCAAATGAAGAACCTAGCCTTAAAAACACTCCAATGTCATTATTTCTGTGACTTTTTTTTAATGTGCTATTCAAAGAAGGACTTAACTTCATAACAGTCATTAGTGCTAATATGCAGATTTAAATCCAGGTTCCTGATAACTGAATGATAAAGGGCTATTTCCCACTGTCAACTTTCATGACAATTCTATTCAAGAAAAATTAAAATAATAATATTTCATTGTCCGTGTTCTTAGATCCTCTTTCTGTAGTTTATTTCTCACATCAGGTATTATACAATGCCCCTAGGTGTCCTAGGCCATCATAAAGGCTTGCCTGTTTAGCAAAAAAAAGCAATTCCCCAGAAAACCAGTTCTTCCCAGAATTCTTGACAGCGTGCTGAGTCCATAACAGGAGGAAGCAGAATGGCAAGAGGAGGACGACAACATTCAACATGGGTAAAATAAACATGATCCTTTACAGTGTAGCGTATTCATTAAGGTATAGGCTTTCAGAATCAGAAATAAATCTAAACTAACTTAAAATTCCTCATAGTTTTGGAGTATCTGGGAAAAAAAAAAAGAAGCCTATGCTTAGGTGTTGTTGAAGTGGAAGAAGAATCAGGCTTAAGAAAGTGAAAGAACTGGTTCCAAAGCATACAGCAAGTAGCAAAACCAGTTGTATGATACTCACAATTACATTTCCAGAAAAAAAAAAAAATTGCAGTTTCTTGGAAATGAATTGGTTTTGATCAAATTCTCTGCATCTAAATGAAATTCTCTGGAAAGAGAACTCTGCCAAAACTAGGATAGCCCAGTCAGTAAAGGATTAACAAAATTATAGGGATGGCAACACCCCTGAGGTAGGAGCGTGACTGTACTCAGCAGTGCAGGCAGTCCTTTCAGCTTCTGCTGGAGCCAGTCCACTTCCTTCCACATCTCGATATTCACAGTTCACAGCCAGCAGCTGGCTCCTCAGCCTTGTCCTGATGGCACTGACCCCTTTCAGCAGAGATGCATGTCTGACTATTCCAAACCCAAACAAGCAAAAATCAGATCCTGCCTCTCGGCACAACCATTTGGAAGGCTGTTATTGCCACATAAAGACGTGATACGAAGTAAAGTTATGCTTTCAAAACAAATTTTTAAGCAAGTAACAGCATAATATCAACAGCAAATTGAACATTTAGTCAAGAAGAACATGGAGAAACGTGTCTGTGCACACAGACAACGTTCTCAGTACTGATATGCTCGTGTCTGTGAAATACTATGAATATTCCCCAAATTTGAACACTTTGGCAATGAGAGAATGGGCTACAACCTGTTGAGTTCATTCACAGGAATAATCCCAAGGCTGTCCGTGTGATTTTTTGTGTCAATAAGACAAACGAGTTTGAGCAAGTCCCGAATATTTTTTTGCTATGGATTGCAACAGAAGAGATATAATTATTATAAGTGGTAGAAAGAAAGGCAGCAGGAACAATTCCTGAATACAAGACATCATTAAGATTTCACAACAGGCTGCCAGAGGATCCAAAAGAAAGATTCTACATTTGTCTTCATGCATCCGAGTACATTATTAATTGCTGCATATTTTTGAAAGGCTTAAATTCCCTGGGAAGTGAACTAGAGTCAAAATAGATCCTAAAAAGTCCCACATCCTATAGAGCCAGAAGCATGTACTGGAAAAGAAAATCCCAGCATCTTGAATAGCAGGTACTAGAGATTATCACTTGTTAACAGAAAAAAAATAACCGCTTGCATTTTGCAAGGGGAAGCAGTTGCTGCATATCTTCAGGACCAGGAAACAGGAGGAAACAAGTCTGCAGAACACTGAAATAAATCAAAAAGCGTTAAGACCGAAAGCAGCCAAAACTGTTCAAAGAGCTTAACACATCCAGCAGGAGTGGGAAGACTGGTTGGACTCTGGCTCACATTCTCTATAGGATCAGAAGTTAACAAAGTACTTTGCTTTAGCCTCAACATTACAGAAAATTCTGTATTACAGTTTGGAAATGGCACTCAAAACTAGCTACTCACATCCTTGGGTAATAGAAGTGAATGTGTACACTCAGTCCTGGTCTCAGTTGGATTTTTTTTTATTTTTTAGTAAAAACTAGACATTTAGAAAAAAAAAACCACACATGGTGACTGCTTTAATTGGTGGGAAATGCTTCAGAACTTACTCCTTGAATTACTTTCCTTACTCCTGGAAATAAACCTTGAGAGAATTTCTGTGTTTCACATCTATTTTGTGGTAACTAATACTGTTCACATATCACAGCACAACACAAGAGGTAAATCAACATTGTATGTTTGTAGAAAATCATGCTATATAGTTCTGTAATCACACACACATACCACATATAAGACGAACAAGAACCATAAGCTAGATACCAGTTCTGATCTAATAAAAAGGCAGACGCCCTATTCAATTTAATGGGACAGAACTCTTATGTGTTGATCATGCTTAGCTCTATTGGGTGGTACTACTGTTTCTGAATTGCTCTGCCTCAAATTTTAATCAAATCCACTCCTTTGTGACCATAATATGCTGCTTCATAAATAATGAAGCTTAATGAACAGAATTAAAAGTTGATTAATTGTAAGCACAGTTAAACACAGAAATGCTTAGCTTCTTTGCTATAAAATCGGTCTACTGTTAAACACTTGTCACTTCCTGCCCATCTCTCCATCTTTGGATTTTTAAACATATTTTACAAGCTTTTCAATTCCTGCCTATAATTGAAGTGCACTTTTGTTTTTGTCATCCTTGGCCCTTCTACATCACAGAGCAGATAAATGGTTGAGGGAGATAAAATATTAATAAAGAATGATAAAGATTGACTGGGGAAAAAAAAAAAGTTGAAAAAAACAATGTATGAAGCTTTATGCTGAGTTGTATGTATTTACGTTTGTAGTTGATTTAATCATTTTTCAGTAGCCTTACCTGGATCCTGTTTCTTTCCTGGCCATAGTCCACACACACCAATGCATCCTTGTTTTCTACAGAAGTGTATCGAGTAGTTCCACAGCTGTTGTATAATATCCCAGCACACGTACATACCTGTAGGCAGAAGAGTTAAAGTTAGACAAATTCTCCCCTTCTTGTACCCTCTAGGAAATCTTCACTGGGGAAATACTGCCTCTTGAAAACTAAATTTGACTGGTTTAAAATGATATTTAAGCTCCTCTATCACTTGGCTGATCAGGAAGAGGGTTATTTTTCCTTTATGATTGAAAACATCAATTATATATTCTACACTCCTTTCTAAGGACTGATCGTTCAAAGAATTTCAGTATCCACTAAAGGAGAATTATTAATTATGTGTAAACTCTTCTTATTCCTCTTTTACCAGATCATCTCACATGTAGCAGGACTCAAAATGACTCACAAAGTTAACAAGAATGAAATATTTTTGAAGTTGCAAATGATATGTATGTGAAAAATATAGATTCCCTAGATATTTTGAATCTCATTTATTTATTCTTAAAAGCTGTAGAAAATACATGATACAAAGTCTTATCAAAAATATAAATGCAGTGTGTCAAGTGAAAAATAATAGCCATTAGCTTAACAGCATCTTGGGTACGTATCTTTCATAGTAGTGGTTTTTTTTTTCATGGTGTGTCTTACTGAGGTTAAAGAATTGAACCAGGAGAAGGTCTAATTTGAATTAATATCCAGGTTCACTGTGAAATATTGATGGGCTTAAGTATGATTCCTAGTAATACGCTGTTCTATGCAGCCGCGGTTTGGTTGATGGGGAAAATACGCTGCCTAAACTAAAATTATACAGCATCCTTGAAACATTTCAGAGAAGTTTTAAGGAAAATGGAACACAACAATTGCTTTCAGAAATTCAGGCTCTGGTACACATTGTGCATGAAATTGCTGTGATTTATCTTGGAGCCACCATTTTTTCAAGACAGACTTGATCATATGCACTGTGTTGTTTCTTACAAACTTGCCTTTGTTCTCATTTTGTTGCTTTATCTCTGATATATTTTAGACATCTCCCAGGAGAGAAGGATTCTCAGGGCAGCAAGGACAAACAGACCACATTGGTGGAAAAGCTGAGGCTCTCCAACAAGTGTTACACAACTCCTGCATCAGCAATGAGGATGTCCACCAGTGCCACCATATAGATTTCTCGGTAAACTGGATCAATCTACCATGAAACAAGCATAGAAGGAACATGGAGAGGAATGGACTGCACAGTAACCTTCAACCACCACAGAGAATTAGGAGCCTTGCTGAAGCAGATTACAGTCATTGGTAATTCTCTCTTGCAAACTCTATCTAGGCCTTCTCTTTCCCTTTCTTTCTGACCTCAGTTGCATGTTTAGCAGCTAGACCTGAGGACGTAAGAATTCTGACTGAAGGCTGGTTACAGTGATTAAATCCTTTTTCCCCATCCCAAGGATAGGGATCCATTTCACAGATCAAATACAGAGTATTAACACACACCCTGGTATCAAATAGCAAAAGGATGCAGAAAATGAAATGGAAGCAGCAGCAGCCATTACTCTGTAACCCACTTTGTCCTTCTAATTATTGGGAAGAAAAAGAACAAAGGGATAGCACTGAGCTTGTCAACCTGAGCACCATGTAACCACAGTAAGTTGGAGTCAATCTGCAGCTCTACTGCAAATTCACTCTAACAAAATGTCTTACTGTCAGACAGCTTGGCTGATTGTTTCCTGTTAGTTTCTTCTCTTACACCTGTGAGTGCCATTGTCATTTGGTAAAAAAAGGAATCCGCGTTAAGTGTACAAGTATAATGGCAAGCATCTCTCTGTTCTCTAAAAACCCTTCCTGATTGCATGTCACTCACTTCAAATTCTGATCAAAAGAGGGCATTGAGAATCTCAGCTGGCAATGCAAAAGGATAAGTAGACTTATCATCAGCTAGATTTTGCACAAACTACTAGTCTGGGTAGCATTGATTTCATAGCAAAGTACTAGAGACCATACACAGAAGTTAGTATATGGTCTCACATAGCATCTATTTTTTAAAAAAATTCTTTTATTTTTTTAAGAAAACAGACTTGTCATGCAAATTAAAGTGCTCTATAAAAAGAAATCTAAGTGCCATATCACCACAGAGCAGTAGGAACAGCTTTATATATATCCTTGGAGAGAAGGAAAAAACAATACACGTGGGAAACTGAGAAGTGTAAGAAGTGTAGTCAGTACTGCAAGACGAAAAGCAGGAAGATGTTATGAGATCTATCCTGGCATAACTTTGAAAATATCTTGTTAAAGTTCAGATTTAGATGCTAAGGGATGAGCTGTGGGCAAAAGAGAATAAAAGTAGGACACATGCTCTAATAATCAGTGTGAATAGGTTACCTGGCCGTTTTTCAGATGATTTAGAGAGAGTGACAACCATTACCTGCAGAGACCAAGAAACAAGCTTTCAGCGTGGCAAAGGCCGGTGCAGGAAGATTCATCTGCCAGTATGAGCTGGGCTAAAAAATAAAAGTAAACCTGTCGCTGATGAAGTGCTAACGATGACTAAGGTGCAAAAATAAATACTGAATGCCTATGGAAGGCTTTGAAAGTGAGAAGAAATGCAGATTATCTTCTTAAATGTTCAGAACATGCAACAATGTTTAAGCAGTTTGTTACCCGAGGGCAGAATAAATCTCTCCAGGATGCCATTAATTGTTACTGTTATCCCGGAGGAAGTGCTTCTACATATTCACTTGATCTCAATCTCTTTTCTTGCATTATGTTACTAGACTAACGCCCCAGCTGTATTTGGTGCTCATTGTCATTTTCTTGCAAGTGAGCTAATGACACTACTATAAAACACCCAGCAGCTGGTGGCACAGTACAAATAACCATTATTCATCATGAATTACGAATACCATGGAAGCAATAAAGAAAACTTTCTGAAATACATGTGATAATGTATCCAAACTCTTTTCCCACTCCCAGCTGCTAAATCATCTCTGAATGTTGCTCTGGTTCATATGTCTCATCATAGCATGCATGTGGCACTCTGTGGCACTGAACATTCACTAAAGTACCAGCTTAACAATACATTCTCCCCAAAAAACTTAGTTTTTTTGCCACTGGATCACCACTGTGTTTAGGGTTAGATAGAATGGGTACTAGAGGCATGGACCAATAACTGTAGAATCCCTAGACTATTCCAGAGAGGAAAGTAAGAGAGCCATTTGAGAGTGCTCTACATAGACAAGCCTATTGGGGAAACACTGGTAGGATCAGAGGCATTAATCCTTGAAAAGGAAGATCTACAAGTAGATCCACCATTGCTATGGAAGACAACAGGTATGTTACAGGACAGTCACATTACACTACAGTCAATCTCTGAGACTAGGTATCAGTAAAACTTTGGTTTTCCTGTTGAGATTTACTGTAATGTATTAAGCCCAACATTCAAAGGTAAGAATGGGGGTTTGAAGAGAGGGAAAGCTCCATCTGCTTTTGCATTAGTGAGAGACACATGGAGAATAAAATAAATCCTTGTCTCTGTAAACTACTGAAACAATGGTGTGTTTAATTTCAGTAGCTATTAATGATATTTTTGGAAAATTAAATACACCCATTTATTTGTAGCATGCCATTAGGCCTTTGTTCCTGGTGATTTCTTCAAAGGGCGTTAAGTTTGCACTTCATAAAATAAATAAATAATTGAGATTCCCAAAGAATGTATGGTTTGTTCCTAGACAGTGGGTTTTTCAAGATGCATAGAGGTTTTTTTGTTGTTGTCTTTTAAATGAAATTCTGTTTTAGAAAGATGGAGAGAATTTAGAAGAAAAAGCTGTATTGGTACAGTCAGAATATAGCCTCAGTTAAGCCTTCAAAATAGAGCCTGTATGTTAGACATTGAGGTCTTTAGCCTACAAGGATTTCATGTCTGTACTTGGTCTTTATGCACTGCCATTAACCCCACTGATGTCAATGCAATTACTTTCACAGATATAGTTGTTGATATTCTATCTATGAGAGATTTCTCTCTATGGATCACAGCCTGCACATGTGCACAAACACTGCATCATAACCTTGTTTATATATACAATGGTAAAATGATTCACGCATTTAGATAGCTAGCTCTGATGAGCAAATATTTGATTCAAGAAAGCTTGGAGTGAATGGGGTCTATCATTACTGCACATCCTTTCCCAAAAAAACAACTTACAATTGAAGTTGAAGTGAAGACTGCTATTTGATTTGGTAGAAGAAAGGGAGCTGTTGCTTTTTTGGTGTTATTTTTTGTTTTCTTCCAGATAACTAGGTACAAAATTGCCTCCTGTGGCAGTTCTCTCCAGCAGACATTCAGCAAGCAGCTATAGAGAAGGGATGCTACCTTTACCTGTAGATGCAGGAGTTTCCTGAAGACTGAACGAAGTGCGGGTGCCCTCCATTCCACAAGACATCAGTATGAGCTGAGAAACCTTCATAAAACAAAGCAGAGCTCGATTACTTCACGGATAACACCAGCTCCCACTGACTCTAGTATAGTTTTTATTATTATTATTGGACCACTGGGGTACCCAGAAGTCAGGGAATTTCAATACCCACACATCCTCATTGAATATTAATGCTAGAACCATAACAATAGTGGCTAATAATGAAGCTTTTCACTGCCATGTGAATTACACATCAATATTAATGAAGCTTTTGTTAACATTCAGTGTTCTTCCTTTCTGCATCTCTGCCAGGATTTTAGACTGGTTTATGCCAACAACACAGACTTAGATGTCAACCCTGAGTGGGTCTTAGACACTTCAGAAAGCACTTGCTTTTGCAAACATACATTTAAATAAAGTAGTATGGCATATCAAAGTTTCTTTAAGTTGGTATTTGTTCAGGTTTTTTTTCCCCCATACACAGGACAGGTGTGGCTTTGTATGTTTGCATATCCTAGAAGTACGATTCGGAAGGCTGTCTTTGTAATTCAAAATGTTGTTACAACAGCCCCCGTACACAAAATGTGACACACTAATTTGCAGTTATTTTCAAATGTCATTTTTCTCAGAGTCACATGTACCAAGAAAAGGCAATGGTTGAGTTTTAAGAAGTGAAGACAAGTAGCTTCCAGTACTGTAACAAGCCTGTGATTCAGATCATTAAGCAAGTTCACCCATTTCTGCTCTTCTACACAGGAAATTGTCCCAGTGCTTTGAATCTTCATATGAAATTTAAATGTAATTGCCAGAAGCATTACCTTATTAATAAAAGTAGAAAAGCATCATTACTAATTATCGTGAGCTTAATTTGCATTTTCTAAACATTTACATTATCTAATCTAACTATGTAACAGATGCTTGCATGATTTCAAACTCAGCTCTTTTCCAAAATGAGTATCTGACACCAGTAAATAATAAACGTTGCTTCAGAATTCTCCTGTCAGATGTAGTGTCTTACTCAAAAGGAATTTCATCAGCCACAGAAGTGGTACATTTTTAATGAATACCAAACCATTAAATTCATTTCAGTACAATTGAGCCACCTTCTTGAATGCTGTATCAACCGATCCCATTTCAGTAGTAGATCCTGCAAGTTATCTGCAAGAAATTACCTTTTTGAAGGAAGGATTCAATTGATTTGCACTAATCTAATTTAGAGGAGGCCGGAATAAAATCATACTGAGCCTTAATCGCATCTGAATACAAACAGTACAAAAATGCTGCTGATAAGTAGCTGATGTAATGCTCTGACACACCAGGGGGCTGATGTGCCAATCTCGCTCCCATTGAGGAGAGCACTCTGCAATTCCCAATGGTGCCACTCGGATTAAGACTTGAAATTGCATGTTTTGCATAGAATATCTGGAACTTAATATCACAGGATAAAGAAAGGGAGAGAAAAAAAAGTAAAAGCAGGCTATCCTTTGCAACAGTTGTCAAGATAGGGACCAGCCTAAAGAGATGATTCTCCTGCCATGTTGGTGGTTGGTGACCAATGCCTGCCAGTATTTAAGACAGATTTGGGCAATGCCCTCATTAATATGCTTTAACTTTTGGTTATCCCCATACTGGCCAGGAAGTTGGACTTAAGGATCTATGAAGGCCCCTTTCAAATGAACTGTACTATTCTATTCCATTTCAAATAACCAGCTCCCAGCTAGATCCATAATATACAGCACAAAGCCTTTGGTGATAATGACACCTCAGAAGGAATCAAAGTTCTACTTCTCACAGTCTAGCAAAGGAGCTTTAAGTAGTGCAAGGAACCAAACACAGGCCCAAATACGATCAAATCACAGAGTGGTTCTTCTCAGAATAATTGTACAGTTGTCTAAGGGACAGTCTAAGGAAGACTGTCCTGATGACATTGCTTGTAATCACCAAAATCAGACAAAACCACTAGTATTGCTTTTCCTTCCTTTAAAATATGCCCTCCAGATTTTAGTGAACAATCAGATGGCTGAATTTCAGCAAAACCATCATTTTGCCTTGTGCCATTAAGTTTAATGGAGGAGAGAAGGAAACTAAATTTGAAGCACAGAAAAAGGGTATTCTAAAGGTCTACATAAGGAATAACCAGACTTTGAGTCAACGCATTTCATTGATGGACATTTATTTGCTGTGTAGATTTAGAGTAATTCATCCCACCATCTCACCATGTCTGTAAAACGGTGATAACAATCCCACCTCCCTGGGAAGCTTGAGGTTAAACTTACTGATATTTGCAAAGCACTCTGAGGTGCTGCAATTCAGGCAGTAATATGAATATAAAATACCACAGTATGGCAGCTGTTATGTTTAAATTCATCAGCTTCACCTGAAAGTATATTTTTCAAAGGGAAAATAGAAGAAAACGTTCTTATTCTACACTGCAGAAATAAACGCATAAATATGGAAAGAGTCATTTAAAGGAATACAGTTCTAGCAAGACTGGAGAATAAGAACTTGGAATAAATTCTGATCATAGTGAAAAGGAAACAAAAATAAAAGGCTGAAAAGACAAATAGATACAGAGACACATAGTTAATCAAATCAGGGAAGTAGAAAGGATCCTTGGATCTGATTTCTAAACATACTAAAATGTTTAATTTGTGTTTGACTTCCTAGATATTCACTGTTCTGTTGCCTTCATAGAACACAAGACAACAAAATTAATTGGTAGTATCTGTTCACTTGAAGACAGAAAATTTGAAACCGTTAGCCACCAAAATCCTGGTTCCATCTCTACGCATCCTTCTTCCTTCACACCTTTGCAAATAAATGTCAAAACTATCCTTCAAGTTCTTCTACACTTGGATTTGCTTGTTGGTAGATCAGTGGAAATTCTCCTGAAATTTTATACCATGTTTCACTTGAAATCCCTGAAATTAAGCAAAATATTAGGTTGACTTTCCATACAGAAAACAAGAAGATTTGAAACAAAATCCCTCATCACTATATTTCAAAAATGAAAAGCTATATCATTCATCATTACTATTGTTGCAATTCAGCTGGTTTTCCTGAGTGAGAAGAAAATATGGCTTCTGACAACAATGGACCAGACACCATTTTGGCACTATCAGCTTCCAAAACCACTTCCAGTTATAAGCTCTTCATAAACATCTTCCAGGAGTACTCATGTTTAAACCCCATATTTTTTTCTTCAGCTTGATTTCAGTAGCTATCTGTAAGTACACACTCAGCAGACCAATCTGCTGGTCTTATTCGATATTCATATATTTCAAATATGCTACAGGAGAGAAAAGGATTCATGGATTAAGGTGTTTACCTTATTTTCATTTTCTATTTTTCACTGCATCAAAGAGAAAGCAGAATTTCATGATAAACAATCACAAACATGGGCTAAAACAATTCCCACTTATTATTCACAGCAGAGGTAAAACAGGATTTCAAAGGCTAGAAGATGCCCTCAATTTGCATTCTGCTTCATTTGTCAGTAAATCTGTTTGCTGTTGGGAAGGCATTTGCCATTCTGTTCTATTAGTCATTCAGTTAAAGCAAGGCTTGTAATTAACACTTTGATAATTAGGCATTGGTTTGGTTTGGTTTGGAATCAACCTCTGTGTTTTAATTAAATCTCAGGAATTAACAAAAACGGATATGGGTTTTTGTTTAGCCAAATGATTAAGCAGTATTTTCTTTATCATCTTTTGTAGAAGCCATGCTATTTTCTATCCTGAGCAAGCAGGAATGTTTTATTGTGGGTTTAAATGAGCAGTTTACAAATAATTACTATTTCTCTATTTAATGTTAATAGGAAGCTCATTCTAAAAACAAATCACTAATCTCATACAGAATGCTTTCCCTCAACGGCTGTTATCTCTGTGACAACGCTAGGTCAGCCAATAGTACAATATATTACACATGACTTATTCTTTATTGGAAAATAGGGAAAAAATATCCTCGTATTGCCTTTAACCTATCCCAGTAAACCTGAACATTTTGTCCACCAGCAAACAGACAATCCAACCTGCCATGACAGATTCCAATTACAAGAAAAAATATATCTTAAACAAATGAAACCCTTGTGTACCTAATGGCAGAATACAATAATTACAAAGACGATTGGACCATCTGTGCATCAAATTTATGGCCTTATCATGTACAGTCAGACCTTTCTAAAGTAGCCTGTCAAAGAAGTAGAACTTAAAAGGAAACAGTTGAATATGTGATTACATTTTTAAATAGCTTCCAAAGAAACAAAGACACTTTTGCTGCTGAGTCTTCAGAAAGTGAAAACTTCAGGTCAAATAAATATGAACCTAAGATTGTGCTATTTAAGTCATTTTTGCCCGGTTAATTTCTGATAAGTAAGATATGAATAACAGTGATGTGAGGGTACACCCAGTAGGAGTTTTCTTTAAAAGAACCCCGCAGGATAGCACAGACCTCCAAGCACTGCTTCTCTTGTAGGTGGGGATGTCCTGGAGAAGCTATCATCCGTAGAAGAGGGGTTGAAGAGACAGAGAAACAGAGAAAATGGCAAATATAGAGTTGTTTACTGTGATTGAGGAGGTTGGAAGAGCTGGAGTTGAAGAAAAGCATGAACATCCCCAGTCACGGTGCAACAGAAAAGCTGGCTACATTTGACCTAAAATAAATAATGAGCAAAACGGAGAAGAGGGTTTTGTTTTATCAAAATAGCATGTTGTAATCTACTTCCCAGGACTTTGTACTCATGCAGAACGTTCTTGGGAGCAAGTGAAATTAAAAGTCTTAAAATGCATTCTGATGAAGTATCCAAGGTACACCTTGCTTCTAGAATCTGGCCAAGGCTGGCAGCATTTTATAACTTAATTTTTTGTTTTTTAAACTCTTAACAGGGCAAAAAATTAAATGCTTTAGTACAAGAACATTATAAAAGAACATGCTGCAAGAGGTGGTATATAGCAAGATCTTTTCTCAAAGATGCTGATTTTCCAAGTAGCAGCTAGCTCAGAAAACTTTAAATTCTAAAACTGATCTCTTACCTTCACAGGGGAAACAGCACGTTTGTACTCCAGGATTCATTACAGCCTCTTTCTAGATGGCATTAGGATGGAGATAAAGGAGACTTCTTCCCTTGCCTTCCCCCAACACAAAAAAAAATAAATGGTATTGTTTTACACAGATTCAACTGTTTCTTATTATTTTAACTCAGAAGTTATAAATATGCTGATAGATTAAAAGACAAATGGAACAGTAGAACAATGATGCAACAAGCTAATCTGTGCACAAGGAAAAAAAAAAGTTTAAAGTCACTGGAAAACGATAAAGCAAGGAAAATTGTCCCAAACTCTGCTGTAAATAGCTTACAGATGTATAATGAGCATGACTATTTGTGGGAAACATGTTCTTAAAAAACTCAGTTGGCTGAGTTTGATGTCATCTCCTTTGACTTCTGTCAGTACAGTTATCAATGAAATGGAGCTTTGAAAAAGAGGAAAAGAGAAAAGACTGAGATAAAACCAGAAGCGGAGGAAAAAAGCTAGAACTGAAAAATAAAATAAAGCAGGGAATATGTGGGAAAGTCAACATACTGAGACAAGGTACAGAAAAATAGAGATGATAAATTAGAGATAAGAAGAATGAGGGAACTGAATTTAAAAACAGAGATAAAGAGTGAAGGAGGGAGAAAAAGGAAGAAAGCATGGGTTGAATAAGATAGGAGAAGACATAAAGTGCAGAGTACTACATTAAGGCAATACTCCCACCTTCAAAAGAATCCAACATTATAATCATGAAATAGGTAGCAAAGCAAAATAACATCTTTCTCCAGAATAAAAATCCTGTGCTCGCAGAGTAGAACATCGTTTTGCACAGGTATACTGAGGTTACAGGAAGTGAGGAGGCTTGCTTGTATCTTGCAGTTGTGCAAAAAAGGAAGACTTTGTGCAAGTCTTACTCCAGATGCTACTGGCCTGCCTTTGGCTGGGACTCGCAAAGAGGATATCATTCTCAGACAACTTATCTGAGAGGGAGAGGGACAACCACTAGCAAACATGAAAATGAACCCACTAAAAAGGTGGAAATGCCTTACTGTTTTCTAGCTTCAGGCTGGTCATGAGATAAATGTTAGCTTCAGTCAAAAACAAAAAAGAAAAAAGAAAAACAAGAAAGAATATTGTAGAATCAGTAGAACCCAAGTCACCTGCCCTCTCCAGTACAGAAACTTGGCATTTAACTTTGTGCATAGCTATTTCACATTTGTCTTTGCTATACTCACGTGCTCAATGCTGAGAACAGACATTTTTTACCAACTGTTACTATCACAGAGTTAGTCTGGACTTCTGAGATTTCCCCCTGATTTAGCGATAGTCCTCTTCATAGATGACGTCATTTTTTAAATATTTTCCTCTCTGAAGGATAAGCCTATTTTATTATGTATGAGAAAATGAAGAAGCACAAACTGCAGAAGGCAGACAGAATTGGGTGGCTTGTATATTAGATCAAGTTCCATACATGAAATAAACCTCCCACTGACTGCATCAGGAGCAGGACTGCAGCTAAGGCTCATCTCTGCTTTACCTTTTCTATCTCCACCTTCCTTGCTCATTGCGTTTATATACTCAGATGCCCAGTACAACTAAATCTGAAATTAAATTATTGCTCTAAAGCTGCACTGAAATCCATACAAGCAGAGAGAGACAAAAGAAAAAGACCTATACATATTAGTAGAGCTTTATGTATACTGTATAAGAATTCATGTGTAGCATTCTCAAGGTCCTGTGCAAAAAGGCAATGAATTCAATGAGACATTTTTGTTTGTCTTTGAAGTGTTCTTGGATGAGGCTTTAGAAGACCTCTAACACTGCCAGCTCTGCAACTTCAGCATAGACACAGCAAGAGAGACGAGTCTGTCTTAGCTTTTACACAATATGGAAGAGAAAACAATTGTGATCTTGAAATCAGAATATAAGATAATGTCATACGCACCATTTTTCATGCCTGTGTCTCACTGATGCTTATGAAGATTGATATCACAGTATTTTGGGGGTGTTTTCTAAACAATAGCACTTCTGCCTGTCTTTATATAAGAATCTAAAATGCTAAATATAATATTTTGCATTCCCAATTGGAAAGACACCTATGGAAATACAAGCTAATCATGGCATTTACTTGTAGAAGACAGAAAGACTTGATATGACTGTTATTTCAGTCACATCATTGCTGGAGGTGCCGGGCAATCTGATCTGGTGGGGAGCAACCAGCTCATGGCAAAGGGTTGGGAGTGGATGAGCATTAAGGTCCCTCCCAACTCATTCTGTTATATTTTAATAGTTTTCTTTTTTTCAAAGTCAGCTGCAAGAGCCTTACAAAGTACAGTGATAAACATTTTGTTTTTAAGAAGCATCACACCAGAGTAATTTCAGAATTTGTAAAATTTTCCCAAAATACTCTTAAAAGTGGATGTATTCTACAGTCACCAATTTCTGATAAGGAAAGAGTAGGCATTAAAGAAAAATAAAAAATTAAAACAAGCAAAAATAACAAAGGGTTTTTTTGTTTGTTTGTTTTTTGACAGAATAAAGGAGGAAGTAGAGAAGGATGGAAATAAATCCTGCATCATCTTGGAAAGCAACAAAAGGGAAGAAAGAGGGAGGAGAAATCTCCAAATCTTTCCCAAGTAATGAATTCCAATGGAAGAGTACCGAAAATTTACACATTAATGAATAACCAGATGTTTCCCAAAGCCAGGAAATCTCCTCTTCCCCTTGATCACTTTCAAACTAATGTGAACTCTCATTTCATCACACTGGATGATCAGACGCTTCATTTGTGCCTCCTGCAGGCCTTACTAAAACCAAGGAAAGTCTTTGCAGTTTGGTTTTGGAGACGTCTCCAAGGATAGCAACGCTGCGGTTAATGCAACACTTTACTATGAGACGTGACAGCAGCTTTTCCATTACAATAGGCTTTCCCAATTACCTTTCTTGTGGTCATTTTAATTTTATACAGAATAAACCGTTCCTGTGTTACTGAGCCAAAGTTTCAGATTTAAAACAGTATCCAGCATCCAGTCTGACAGCTACTTTTACTTTTCTCAGTTAATGCCAGATCCTGATCAAATGACTGCTCTACCATTTCCATTTTACTCATCTAAAGACTTTGGCAGTCCTGCCCATGTAATTCAGCATATTCCTCAGCAATTTCAGATCAGAGCCTCCATTTATTGTGAGATAGCAGGCTGAAGAATTAGCATGTCCCCGTCTTCTTCATGGCATTCGGCAGACAAGATGGGTCTGTAGTGTAACTTGTCATAGAACTACAAAGTCCCTTTGGAACCTTCTGGAAGAACTAGATCCTTAGGATCACTTGACAAGCGGCGTTGCTTTTTCTTTTGTTCCTCCTGTTGTCCTCTGTGGCAGGTAGAAAATGAGCAATTAAAAGGATCTTATGCCTTCCTGTATTCAATAAAAAGAGATGCGTAAAAGCCTGTCATTGTGTCAACCCATTTCTTCATCACTGCCTTAAAGACATGCCTTCTCATCTCCCATCCCAGCCATTAAAGGGGCAGAAACTAATTTCCTGTACAATTTCTTTGGCCAGGCCTAAGAAGCTTAAAGAGCAGTCCTGTGAATGCACTCAGAAAGAAGTTTCATAGCTTCTGCCTAGAAAGTAGTTCAAATAAATTAGAGCTCACTGAGCATTATTACAGCTTGTTGCCTATGGTATTTCCTCCCCCCAGGGTAAAGGAAATAATCTTGATTAATGACACCCCAAAAAAATCATTTTTCTCTTTAATTCACTAATTGGTTAATCTTTTGTGACATCAAAGAAGGCTGCAGAGTTTGCAAAAAAAAAAAAAAAAAAAAAGAAGAAAAAAGAAAAAAAAGGAAAAAAAAAAAGTCAATGCAAAAGCCAGATTTCCTGTGCATTTTCCATGTGTGCTTTGTTTCCTGATGTAATTTCTAACTGAAAAGGAATGAAAAATTGAAATCTCCAGTTTACATGAGGAATGGCAGTTTTGAGCTCCCTATCAGACACCTCATTTTCTCTACATTAGTCACAATCAGACAGACAAGGCTCTGTCTTGTTGAGCTACATTTCGTAGACTGTCTGAACTGCAAATTTTGATGACATCCAAATTACACAGATTCAGCCAGTAGGCTACACTAATGCAAACTAGGAGAAAAAGAATCAAGACTATTGATTTTTTTGGTCCTTTCTCTGTCATATTCCCTTAAAGACATTTACCAAGGCTTTTAAGATCTTCAGCATTTTCACAAAGGAACAAATTACGTGCAAATAAGACTGCCTTAATCTATTCTTCCCTGCTTGGATTGTTCTTTCTGTACAGTCATTATGTGCTTCTTTACGCTGCTCCTGCAGTTTCCTTGATCCACTTTCATGCACCATGTGGTCAATATATATGTTGAAGAGTAGCTGTGGAAAAGCACATCTCTTGCACCTGCCTACAATAATCAAAATCTTGTTTGTTAATTCCCTTCAATCCAAATACATCACACATCTCTCTGCTCTTTCTTGCAGCTGTTTCAGCAATTTGATGTCATATTCTGCAGAAAGACCTTCTGATCACATTTCCATTTGCAGACAACTTGATTTTTTGCAATGAATATTTACAGGGGGTTTGTTACAGTCTTTCTAATGCAAAAAGCAAAGACCACAGATTCTACTGAGAAATGGAGCTGATTTCCAACACACTGAATCTTCACAGCTCTGTCAAAGCCAAATACCCTGCCCTTTCTGACTCTGTCTACTGAAGACACAAGTATTTCTGCTGAACATATATGGCAGCATAGTTTTGAATTTCTGAACTCCGCTGAAAACAATTAACGTACACACTACTTTTTGCCAACCAATCTCTGCAGCAGAGCCACAGCCAATAACCAGCCCAACAGTGCTTTACTGAGAAAGAAACTCAGAAAACACACTCCTTGGAGTAATCAATGCTGTTTTATTCAGGTACAATACCTAAACAATGGACCAAAGACTGAAGTTTCTAGATGATACAGAAAGTAATAAAAGGAGTAACAGCTTTAGAGAGTTTAAGTGCTTCATGCTTTGAACCAGCAACCTACCGAGAGAATTAGAAAGAGCTTTTTCTAGTTGATCTCACTAAGCAGCTGTATAAGCTTTTTTAGGCATAGTTAGCAAACTACAAACTCATTAGGAACTACATATGGTACTGTCACTTTCCATGAAATCTGAAGCTCACATACTTTCCTTTTAGTCTGTGCACATGCTTTCTGTCAGAGCTGAACGTATGTGCCATCCGGCAGTAATGTGCCCCTTATGCATTACCATTTGGGTTTGTTTGATTCTATTCTTCAGAGGCTCCTAGGCTTCTGACATTATTTCAGCCTTCAAACTCATATGACCTCTGCTTATTTTCCTGCATTTAGGAAAAAGATTTGATATATTTCCCTCTCTCTACCATTTTTGTTTTTTAATATGCCCACTAGGATTCCATCTTCTGTTTCCTCTTGTATGTTCTTAACTTAGACAAAACTGAAGTTCATGCTGGTTTTAGTGGGTGTTTTTACTCTTGCAAATCACAGGGCTCAGGGTGAGTGAGTTTCTTGCAGGCAGGTAAACTGGCCAAGTGCTTTCCTAGTCCTTTTTACCCTTCAGAGAAGCAAATCTCTCTGCAAAGTGCTAAGAAAAGTCTGTTATAAGTTCACAGAATCATAGAATGGCCTGGGTTGAAAAGTACCACAATGATCATCTAGTTTCAACTTTCCTGCCATGGACAGGGTCACCAACCACTAGACCAGGCTGCCCAGAGCCACATCCAGCCTGGCCTTGAAAGTTTAGCATATTTTTCTCCACCTGTAAACACGGACTCTTTTCCACTCTTCAAACTTTTTTTTTTTTTTCCATGTCAGATTTCTTTTTTCTTCTGATCTTTCTGTACTATAATTTTACTTCTGTCCTATCATCTCTTTGCTGACCCTTGCTGGAGCAGAAGTGAAACAAAGCCTCAAAATTCCTAGATGCTTAGTTCTGTTTCTTCCTTCTTTTGCTTCCATCTGACAATCTTTCAATAATTCTCCATTTTCATTGATACTGCCTTCAATAATAGCTCATTCAAATCACAGAAATAGCCTATTTAAACTAACTGTAAATTTTGCTTTCTCCTCTTTCTTCTTAAACAAAAGTTCAGGTTTATATCATTGCAATGGGCTCATGTCATCTCAGAGTCAGATAATGCAAACGTTGAGTTGAAACTGAATAAGCCTTAACATTAATTAGAATTACTGAAGCATACATAGTCATTCTCCAAACATTGTTTTTCTTTCCAAAAATGTTTAGTCAGTGTATTTCCAATAGAAGAGAATTTGAACAGTTGGAGAAGGCAGGTGAAGAAAACAGAGATGTTGGAATATCTAGAATTGAAAAAGATGTCGCAGCTTCAGCAAATTTGACTGGAAGAAGGAAAAAAATATTCAGAGTAGTACAGTGTAAGAGCAGTAGCTTAATATCCATTCTTGAGTTGAAGCATAACATTCAGAGCTACTACTTACCACCTCCACCCCGAGAATTACTTAAGAGACTTGAAATAATGCTGTCACGTTGAAAAGCAAATCAGCAACAGGACTTCATGGCAGCACAATATTTAGGAGATGCTTGCCATGGAGAAAATAAATGTCACAAATGGAAAAGCAAGGCATTTAATGAGCTGCTCGTTAAGGATGATAGTGTTTCCTAGTGCACCAAGGATGATAGTGCTTCCTAGTGCACCATTTTGGGAGAGAAGATAAACCTGTGAGAGGATGGTCAGCAAATCCGTTTCACTTCCAGCTTAACACAACTGCTAGCCATAAAGGGCACAGATGGCTACTGTGTGGATTTTGATTCTACCCGTATCTGCGTAGTGCCAAAGTCAGTGATAAACTTCCACTTCAGAACCAGAGGACCACAGTTTAACTCCTGCTGAATCATGAAAATATGCCTCCATTTTTCAGTTTTTATAATAGCTCTTCAACTGTTACAGAATACCTCATTTTACACTTTCAAACTCCTTTGGGAAAAGCTATATATATATATACAGATATGGACATTCCTTAGAGAGAACTGAATGTTATTTACTTTTTACCAATGGACATATCAAGACACAGTGAGAAAGTAATTCTCTATATGCCAGAAGTTTCAAAGAGAATATCACAGCTGAAAATATGAAGTCACTGGAAAACTACTTTAACTGTGTATAAGTTCTATCACTAAAGAAAGAAAAAAAAACAAAAACAGAAATTGAAAAAAAAAAAAAAGAAACAAAATCTAGTTCTGGAGAACACAGTACAAGTCTTAGTTACCATTCCCTGTATGTAAAGGGATTACCATGCCATGCTAGACTGATATGGACAGGAAGACTAACACAAACTTGTGAGGGCTGCAAAGGAGATGAAAGGTCTGAAGGGGAAGAGGTGAGGAGAGGATGAGGTGCCCAGAGCAGAGAGGGCTGAGGTGAGGCCTCATGGCAGCCTGCAGCTCCTCACAGAGTGAGGAGGGGCGTTGGGACACCGGTCTCAGGCATAGGGTTTGGATTTTTGGGTGGTGCTGTGTGGAGTCAGGAGCTAATTCGATGGTCTTTATTAGTCTTGTCCAACACAGGATATTCTATGATTGGAGTATTGTATTTTACTATGGTTTAGACATCCAAATGTGACAACTAAGTCCTCTAATGACACTAATGATTTCGCCACAGATTTGTACAAGTGAACCCTATTTTGTGTAGGACAACAAGTCTGTGGATAGAATAAATCAGTCAAATAAAAAAAACTAAATTAAATGCGACATACTACATATACTATGTTATCTTCTATGACACTAAAATAATAGTTATTCATGCTTAAAAAAAAAATCTCATCATTTTCTAAGGTAAAATAAATTCTGTCACTAAGTAAACATTCACATTTACATTTGGTGGATGAACTTTAATATTAAGAAGAGGTCACCTGAAATGCATCATCCATATTTGAACGGTTTTACAGGGCTTACTTTACACAGAAGTCCCTGGGGTAATTATTTCATATCAGAACTAGGAAAGTTTAGTATCTGTATTCAGTATGTATTTACACTTCATGCCAGTGCATTAAATAAAATTCTATCACATTCTGTCTTTGTCTCTGTATTTCCTTCTTTTCAAAGACATGCAGTACGTGATCAGATTGCAAATTCACTCACAGTCTGAAAAGCTGTCTTGCTATTGTTAAAAGATCTGCAAAAAACTTGGCAATAGCTGTGATAAAGAAATCAATAAAAAAGTTGAAATTGTTGTAGAAGAGAGTACATCTTCAACTCACTCTGTCATAAGTAAAAAGACAAAAAAACAAGTAAAGGAAATGCATTATTACACAACTAATGGGCATACACATTAAAAGCAAGAGAAAATAAGGTTTTAATGAAAGCTTTAAAGGAAAGATCTCATCTAACTTACACCACATTAAGATCTATTCAGCACAAAAGGAGAGGAAAGTGCAAACCGAAAGGCCTGAAACAGGATTTTAAAGCCCTAATCAAGAAATTTAAAACCCACATCTAAAGCCAAGCCCAAAAGTTTAAGATTGACTTTGAATGTGATATGTTTGAAATCTAGATTCAGACACATGACCATTCTATGGTCAGCTCACACTTGTCACCAGAACTACGTGAAGCTCAACACAACACCTACAGGGGTTAGCACAACTCTTTAAATTTTGACATCTGAAAATCCGAAACCACACAGCAAATAATTCCGTACAAAAGCAGAATGGTTAAGATACAAGAATTCCCCATCAAAACTCTGAGAAAGCATCTCTGTTTGAAAGTTTATGGACAGGAAAAATTGTCTGATACAATAAATGCTGAGGTAAATATAGCATTTTCACATTTTCCAAATACTTTCCGTACTTCTTCCAGGCATGAAGTAGTAAAACAGAAGCCAGGAGTTTCTTTCTCCCTTCTCTCTGCTTCAGTTTTCTTACCAATTTTCAGAAGCATCCACACAGAAATAAGTTTTTAAAAAACTCAGTGCTTATTCAGAATTCCTACCTCCTTTTTTGAAGAAAGTGAGAAAAATAGAAAAGAAAAAAATAAAGAAGGAAAAAAGAAGAAATGGGAAAAAAAGACCTACTCTGCTGAAAACAACATCCTTTTCCTGTTCACACAAAGTCACTGAGGTTTTCATGGCAGCCACACATAAGCACAAATCTGCGTCAATCCCCTCAAAGTTGAGCTAGTGTTTAGAAATTTGGCCACAGCATTTAGCAAAGCTATGAGAGCTGCTCTGAAAGTGTTGCCTCCTATTATATCATGTGGGCTCACGCGATCAGAGGTGGATGATAGTTCTATGGCAGCAGAGGTTGAACCTTCCCACCAATATTCCATTCCATTTGACAGATTGCAGCAGAGGGGCAGTCTGACAGAACAGCATCTGATATGGAAGTGCATATGAAGAAGAGGTGGGTCACTGAATTCCCCTATGTGGAAAAAATGGCACCCACTGACATTCATCAAATCTTTATAAAAACCAAATCATGGGTGTGAGCACAGAGAGGAGGTGAATGGTGCATTTCAGCAATGGCATCATCGTAGCAACAGTGAAACCTTGTCTAGTGCAGATTTTTACATTTACAAACACAGTATGCAGACTCTTGCTCATCAGTGGTGAGAATGCCTTCCTAGTATTGATGACTACACTGAGAAAGTGTTCTATAGCTGAGAACTTGCTCTATCACATAGCGTTATTGTGCTCTTTGTGTCTGCTGTCGTTGTTTCCGTGGAAACAAATAGGAGGCATTACTGTAGGAGTGTCTGTGAGGAAGGGGTCAGTCAGTGTAGAAGCCCTGCAGGACCTGTTGCAGCGAAGTCATTTAGACAGGTGGGAACCAGATTGGTCCTGGACTGCCATGTCTTCTATCCCCATGTTATATAACACAATACGTGCTGTACCAATGGAGGGCTAGAACAGGGAAATGCAAACACTCCTTGACCAAAATCCCCAGTACATGGGCTTTTATATGACACCAGCAGTAGAATCCATATCTCATTCCTTCTTTCTATCAGCTCAAAGGGTCCCTTCCAGAGGCAGGACTCTTCAGCTCCTAATTTGGGTTCATACCACAGCAAAATCCAGGCGGCAATGCATAAAACATGGATAGTTCATGTAAAACAGAACTCACCTGGACAAAGGCATTATCCCAAATTCTAGTGGCATCCATTGTACAGTAGGAGAATCACAGAATGGCCAGGGTTGGAAGGGACCTCAAGGATCATGAATCTTCAACCCCCTGCCACATGCAGGGCCACCAACCTCCACATTTAAAACCAGACCAGAAGAGAAGCAAAACATCACAGGCTTTGGAGCCTAAATTTCCTTCCCAATTTCATTTCAGCTGTTAAGTGCTTTGGAAAATGGGAGTCCATTTGGCACACAGCTGGCAGGATCTGTTCCAGAAAGATGGGAAACGGGGAATAGAAAAAGTGCTGAGGGTCAGGACAGAGGTATGTAGGCAATGTTGATTTCACACAGTTCTTGCCAGTACTGTGCCTGTTCTAAGCCAATACCATTAATCATTCACTAAACTCACTTGAAAAAATTACAAATAAAAGTAATTAAAGCGATGTCAAAGCTTTGTGTTTTTGTACCACAGTCTACAAGCTTTGACCTTCATGTGCATATTACATGCAGACCATGCCTGTTTAAATAAAGTTTTGTAGCAGACAGAGCATCTGTTAGGACTACTTTATATTCATGTTTAAGATAGGATTACTCTCTGGGCTTTGTCAAATAATGAAGAAAAACAAAAGGGAAGAAAGAAATTAAAACCTTAATTCCCCTTTGATTTTGTGAAACAGTTTGAATTTGGAATAATTAGTCCAAATTCTTATAGGAAGCTCTGTAAGATCTTTGCTTGAAATCTTTCCACCTTTCAGAGATTAACAACGCATCCATAGCATAAGCCTCTTTAGAAATGCTGTACTTGTACAGCTCTACATGTACAGCTCTACAAAATTCCAAAAAAAGTTACTTTTAAGTCTAAGTGCTTATGTGGTGTTAACTGGCACTGGAAGCAATGTTGTTAGATGTGGTTTGCGCCAGCCTAAGAAGCTAGCACCAGCTAAAATGTTCTCTGTGTACTTTTTTAGTGTGCAGGAAGGATTGCTTACCAGAAGTCACTGTGTTTAGCAGTAATGCTGAGTTAGAGCCTTCTTTGTTTTCAAGTAATAACCTTCTTGTCTATCATCACTTCAGCCAGATTTAGAACATCCCCCTCTAAAAGCTGTGCATGGCTGTAGACCCTCAGCAGAGGAATGTCTGATCTCTCAGTGGGGGTTTCAGCTCAACAAGCACTTCAAAGCTGGTAGAAAGAAACCGAGCAACAGCTGAGTCCCTGACCCTCACTCACAGCCCACCCACAGGTGATCAAAGCATGGAGTTCAGGCACCAAGGTAAACTGAAGTAGCATGTCTGCATCAGGACCTGGAGCTTTCGTTGGTGAAGAGGAGTAGTGACATTTTTCCAGGAAAGGCACAGAATATCATAAGACTAGAAAAAAGGCCTCAAATTGAAATATAGATAGGGACTGCATGCAACTGAATAGAGAGATCATAAGGGGATAAGAACCCACGGACAACCCAGAGATTTGGAAGGAGTGAGCCATAAGCCATACGTGAATGAAAGAGTTGGAACAGTGGTGGTCCATGATGGACAGTATGACTCCCACCATACAGGGAACCATCTCCAAGTGGCTCCATAGGCTAGGCAGGGTTTCTGTGCCATGCTCATAGTATACTCAATACCGAGAAAAGAACGTAAAGAAGAAAAGAGCATGAAGAAGAGAATGGGAAATGGAAAACACAGGGAAAATGGAAGAAAGAAAAAAAATGTATATCACCTGTGTATGATCCAAGCATTTTCTGTACTATTGAGAGGTGAGGCCAATTCCTAGGCAAGCACAGATCTACAAATCAAACACACTTTCATTTGCTTTGTTACTTGTACAAGACTCAATGCTTCTGCTGCATCTGAGTCAAAATCTTTTTCCAAGATCTCCTCTTCCTACTTAAACCCACTCTGAACATTCCCCAATAATGACTACTACTGTAAGCATATGACAGCCAATTTGGAGGGGTCACTTCTCTAGTGGGGAATAGATGGGAGCAGGCAATTATCAACAGAGAAATACTGCACATAGATAAATATCAGCTGATAGGATGACACCAGCAGAGCTCCCATAAGAGTTAATCAAGCCCTTTTTGTCTTCCACACTGTGTTGCAGAAGTTCATAAAATAGTGGAAAAGGGGGATGTGAGGGGTGTCAATTATTTGCAATTTCAAAGGGCTTTTGGTAGGATCCCTCACTGGAGACTATCAAAGAGAACAAATAAGTAAGGGATAAAGAGCGAGTCATGTTAAGGATTAAATTCCAGTTAAATAATAGGAAACAAAGAGTTATAACTAATAGGTTTTTTCTCAGAATAAAGAGAAGTTAATAAAAGGACACCCTACAGAGCATTACAAAAACTACTTTGGTTCAATATAGTTATTAATAAAGAAGGAGCAGGGCTGTGGGGTCACAGCATATGCCTGGGACAAGAATAACCTCAGACCTTGTCTGCTTCAGTTTTTTTTATCCCCTCGAAGCACCCTGTGAAATCAATGGGAAAGAGTGATCATGGCTCATGAAAACCAGCTCCCATTCTCAGACCTCTGTAAATAGCTGGCTATACTGGGACAGGCTGTAAAACAGTCAGAGAAGCTCCTGAAAGCTGTTGTTCTAATAGCAAACAGCTTATCTTTACTTCAAAATATCTCTGGCTAGATAGCGATAAATAGAGTGTCTTGGCTGCCTGAGAAAGCATAGCTGGGATGTTATGAACCACAGCATGAACTTTACGTCAACAAACATGATGCAATAATTGGGCACGACTAACTTTGATCAATCAGTAAACTTAGCATAAGGAAAGTTAGAGTTTCGGGAGGTTGTGCTTTAATGCACAAGGAATTATTCATTTTAATCA
Organism: Perdix hodgsoniae; assembly: GCA_035772895.1. Classification (NCBI taxonomy): domain Eukaryota; kingdom Metazoa; phylum Chordata; class Aves; order Galliformes; family Phasianidae; genus Perdix; species Perdix hodgsoniae. The sequence continues at coordinate 48,303,714 of JAPSGF010000001.1, read as the reverse complement.
TAAAGAGTTGTTTGTTTCTCTTTTCTGATCCCAGGCAGAAATCTGCAGGGTTTTTGTAACCAGAGCCTTTGCAGTGATCCCTGTCTGGCACTTTAGGCAATTGACTTAAAAAAAAAAAAAATTTCCTTTCTTCCACATACCTAAAGCTACTTTGAAGACAGCAACCTCCCTCCTTCTGCTGTTCCCAAACTTCTGCCCTGGAGGGATGAGAAAACTGCAACAGCTGCTTGCCACAAATAAGTCTCCACATACACTAATTTTAGTGCAGAAAGAGCAAAGTAGCTGGGCAAGACAAGCTAGGCATGACCTCACATGTGACAGAATAACACCAAGGAAATGTGGTTGCTTTTGCATATCAACCCCCTACACACACAGTCACAGATGGAAGAACACCAAGAGGAAGATTTCAACATACAATCGGTCTGAAAACTAATCTAAATTGGAAGCAGGGAAATACAGCAGTCTATAACCAAGATTAAAAACAGAAGCAAGTGGCAGCATTCTGATTTCATCGGCAAAAGGAAACGAAAGGAGGATTCCCAGTAGCACTTACTGGTGCCTGAGTCCTGTTTACATCAGTGATAAAAACATCAGCTCCCACCAACCATTTCTAATATCTTGCCCTTGGGATATCATTTGTAATGCGCCCTTGTTATTTAGAAACAACACTTCCTAGAGAAAATACTGCCCACTTAAACCCACAAGTCTGGGTCAACAGGCAATGTAAATCATCAGCATTTCACTACAGTTCCAATGCACAGAATAAAAAAATGGTGAAAATAAGTCACATTTTGAAAGCATTTTCTCTACCATTCTTAAATACTGGGGATAACTTTAATTAAATCAAGAGAATTATGCTTTTAAAATTTAACTGCATGATTCAGAATCATATAGATAGTAACATATTCATATGCATGGCTCTCTTGACGTTAGCACATTTTTTTAATCAGATTGCAGTATTTTTGACAGTCATTAATTTTAAATGAGAGAGAGAGACTTTAACCTGGAGTGCCTAGAAATGACTGTTTATAGTTTTCTGGTTTTTTTGTTTGTTTTGTTTTTAATTTGAGCAGCTACAAAAAAAGAAAGAATGAGGAGAACATGAATTCCAAAATGTTAGACAGGAATTATATTTTTAACTGTGCAAATAGGCTTATGAAACTTGAATGGTGTCAGGATAAAACCAGCATCGTTCTCTTTGCAAGATCTTTTAACGTACAGCACCAAAGGTGAGGGGGTTGGAGCTTGATGATCCTTGAGGTCCCTTCCAACCCAAGCCATTCTGTGATTCGATGATCAACCTTGATTCACTCTTTTTACCTTCTGTTGGAACTGTTGGAAATAAATTGAAAAACAAAAGATATTCATCAGGAAAGACAGATTTTAGGAATCAAATTATAAGATTTTCTTTAATCTCTCAGCAGAAAGTTTTGACAGCAAAGCTTCCCTCTCCACGTCTCATGCAGTATGTTGGTGCTGCTAACCTCAGCCAGTCTAATTACTAGTGTTGTGCTGTTGCACTAAATGAAAATCTGGCCTTCACATTAATAATTTATTCACATTGCTTCACTAACCAAGCGGCCATTATACATACACAAATCAGCAGAAAAGTCACAAGGAATTAGGAAATGTTTTCTATTGATCAAAACAAAGCATCCAAGGTAGTTCCCGAACCAATCACCAAAAATGTGCCACATTCTCCATAAGCGCTGATCTTCACCTGTATTTGGGAAAGTTGAAAGGTTCATTCCTTCCATTCACTCAAAATATTTTAAACATGAAAGAGACTGCAAGATGTTCGCAAACGAAAGCTCCTTTCCGTGGGGGCGGGTTTCTGTAATTCCTATTTCACAAGCACTTACACTGAAACAAGAAGCTAAAACAGTATGACAAAGTAGCTGCAATAGCCCAGGAATGCAAAACTGAAATAGCTATTTGTAATGATGGAAAAATTTAGGAACTGCAGTTGGATCAAAAATGTGTAGGATCCAATATTTTAACTCCAATGCACTGAAATGTTAAGCTATTACACCAAGACACAAAATAACCTCATTATCATTTCTAATACAGATCAATACTCAACACTGCCCTTCGAAAAATACAGTGCTTGCCAGTCTGCACACTTATTGTGATCTTTGCATTAGCTCCCTAACATTAAAGCTTTCGCATAAGCGCTGTCTTAGCCTCTAGAACTTGCATTCCCCCCCCCACTCCCCACTTGATCAGCACACATCGATATCAAATTGTAAGGGGAAAAAAAATAATGCAAATCAATACCCAACATATTGATTATTTCTTTTCCTTTCTTCCTTGTGACATTTTGTCAGGTGGCTTCCTCTGCTCCTTGGGGCTGCCTGGTGGCATTAGATGGCCGCTCCAGTGAAGACTAATGGCATAGATTCTGTCCCAGGTGGATGCCAGGGATTGTTTGAAGTCACTGATTGGTGTGAGAGCCCTCTAGCTCCCAATCCCCAGCATGTGGTCCAAAGCACAACATATGCTTCCTGCTTGCTAGATTTGTCTCCAATAATAAAAACAGGGTTTCTTTTCAATTTTAGTCTTGTGACCAATTTATCAAGCAAAATAACATCAAGGCTTCAAAAGGCTGGGTTGGTAATCTGGTTCTGCATTGGATTAGAGGTAGCACTGCGAATAGAGAATCATCAAGATAATATCTTCTGCCATACCATAAAAAATATATAATACATATATATATGAATAAGTGTGGGGGTTGTGTGCGTGTGTGTGAATTCTGACCCATTATTAGAGCTTCTCCTGCACAGAGCAGGGAATGGCAACCTGCAGCTCTTTAAAATGAGTTTAAAAAAAAATAATAATGCAGGGGGAGGAGAATTGAAGTCATGGTAATGCTGAGATTCTGATATTTGTTCTTTTCATTGTAAATGCTGATAAAATACATTAGCTCCCTGGGGGCTGGGGGGATGCAATTGTTTGGTGATGTTTCATTCATGCTGCTATAGGTCTTTAAACACAGAACGGGAAGGAAAAGGGGCCCAGCTTTCTTGTTGGTTTTGTTTGTTGTGTTTCTTGTTGGTTTTATGTTTTTTTTAGAAGCTTGAACCATGAGAATAAAACTCCACCCTCTCAATTAACACAATAGTCCAGTTTAAAGAATATTGTCAGTGTGGGCTAAAAAGGTAAAAAATAGTGCTACAGATAAATTTAACGTTACTCCTGACAGCATAAGAAATAAAGAAATAATGGAAATAGTAAACTTAATCATAGCAGAATATAGCATGCAAAATATTTAACTAGGGTTTTTTTAAGAACAAATTAGACTTCTAACAAAAGCCATTATTTTGTATAAGCAGTAAAGATGTACATAACTACCACAAGATATATTCTATTCCAAGATTTTAAGTTGACTAGAAATCCCTCTAAATAATTTGTATTTAGATGGGGGGGGGGAAGAAAAGAAAAAGAGAACAATTTGTCTTTATTGATAGAATGAATCTGACTTCTTTTTTTCCTTCAGAAGAGCATGCAATTAACTATATTGCTTCAGGGGAAGTTTTAATGCTGGTTGCACATTAGGTGAGGTAATGTCAAACTAAACACTTTCCAAACTGTTTCAGGAACTTGCTGACTTCATAGGTGCTCAACTGCACAAGTATCTCAGTCTTCCAACTTAGCCACACTTGGTCAGAGTGACTGAAAGCTGAAACTAGCTTAGACATTCACTAAGCTCAATTTTAGCAGGCAAAGATACCGGACATAGCTTCCACAGAGCATCAAGCTATTCAGCAGTTTATGCTGTCTTTCACCATATGATCCATCTCTGTTTGGACATCTAATTTAGCCTGCATCAAACCACCTTGAGCAATAAAACTCTACAATCCATGTCGCTCCTACATAGAGAATTGCCCCGTGTATGCCCACAGGGAATGCACTTTCAGAGTTGCCCCATTTAGATGGACTTTGCACAAAGAGACTGGCACAATCTTTGCTAAGAAATATTAATACAGGATTATACTTCCAATTTTTTTTTTCTCCCAAAAAAGATTTCCATGTTTTTCTCTTGGAGAATTTCTCCACTCTATCTGTTGTGCAGGCAGTGAAAACACTCACTCTTTCTAGGTAGGATGGAAGAGAAAATTGGAAAGTTGAGAGTGCAAGAACTCAAGAGTTTGAGACAGTTTCCTAGGTAAAGCAAAAGTCACATGCACAAAAGTCACATTTCCTTACATCTAGTCTAAATCTCCCCTCTTTCAGTTCAAAACTGTTTCCCCTTGTCCTATCACAACAGACCCTGCTGAAGAGTTTTTTCTTATTTATATTGTTGAGCATGACTTGACGTGGTATGGAATATCCCTTTGGCCAATTTGTGTCACTGTCCTGGCCATGTCCCTGCCCAGCACCTCATGCACACCCAGTTCCTCACTGGCAGAGCAGCACAGGAAGCATAAAAGTCCTTGGCCTTGTGTGAGCACTGCCCTGCAACATTTAAACATATCAGCATGTTATCACTGCTATTTTCATCACAAATCCAAAACACAGCATCACAGGAGCATCTGCAAAGAAAAGTAAATCTAACTTGCATTTAGATAGGGAGAGTAGTAGTAATTTTTACCAACAATAGGACCAGTATAGTGCCAATGGATCCCAGAAGATGTCAGGACCTACCAAAACATGCCTCTAGATATTGCTCAAATTTTCTAAGAGCCTATTTTTACCTGTGGAGGAAGGAGAGAGAGAAAGAGAGAGAAAGAGAGTTCAGTACATTCAAATAGACTGAATGGCTTTGTATCCAAAGAGGAGAGCAGAGCTGACAGGGTAAGATCCAGCTCATCACAACACTAAGTTGCTCAGTCTGTGATGGAGTAATGCAGACATACAGATGGGTATGAATGGGATGGCAACTGTGAAAGGCTAGATATTTCTGAGTGCTGAGTCCTGTATACATCTTGCAATGAGAAATACCATGGTTGCATTTCTGTATCATATATAAATAACTGCAGTTCATCCCAAGATATCTTATGTTAAGGCAGTCAAAAAGTACAAATTTGCAGATGCACAATCAGATGGGAATACTACAAACTGAATACAAATATTCTGCTTTATCTGCTTTGCTTACATTTAAAAATAATATAGAGAAAACACTGTAGTGGCTGAGTTTTGAACACACCATGTGATCTACAGCCAGGCTATTCTTGGGATAAGCATGTTTATTGCATTCATCTCAAATACTGGAGAGCAATATTCAGAAACAACTCAGTCTAAGCAAAGCACAACAGAGAACAGTGATCTTGTCTTTTAAGTCTCCTCAATTTATAAATGCATCTCACAGAATTACGCATCAGAGATGGGGGTCAGAGAGAAATTTTATGGGGGCAACATGAATTATTTGTTCATTTTGCATGAAATCTAGAGTACTGTATTAAAACCTATGGGATATAGTAACTCCACTGGAAACAATTACCACTGCATGATATGTGATATGCATTATATTTAGTTAATATGATTATTTGGTCCTGAGCATCAAGAATAGGAGAGAGAATGACCCCTGCATGAAGGAATTTATGGTACAACAGCTAGTTTCCACAATTCTCAGGGACATAAAGTTCCCACTGAGTTTGATAATGCTCTGCATACTTAGGATGCTCTTAGGGCTATACCATGGTTTTATTACATGCTGTAATTCTAAGAATAAGAGTTCTTTTGTAAACTCAGGTTTATCTCACTGAATATGAATAATCTGGCTGGAGTCTATTTACCCCATAGCCTTCTAGAAGAGAAGGTTAATCACAAGAATAATATTGTAACTCATCTGTTTGTAAAGATATACCTTCCACTTCACACCACAGAATTCACACAAACTAGAAAAAGCTCAGCTTGTACAATGGAAAAAGTCAACAAAGTCAAAAAATATAAATTTAAATAAAAAGCAAACTAACACTGTAGATTGAAGGAGCTAAGGAAAGAATGAAGGGAGTTTCAAATTCTGTACAATTGACATAATGATGATTCACAATAATCACTTATCTTCTGTCATGGATAGCCACCCGGGATAAATGTAAAGATGGGTAGATACTGTGTGATAAGTCTTTTTTGCTGTTCCTTTTTTTTTTTTTCCAGGCAGGTGCACTTTCTTGTACACTGGATGAATATTGCTTTTGAAGAGTTAATCTGCCAGTAGATATCTTCATTATTGTATAGATGAAAGATAATAGAGAAAATCCCACAAATCCTTGGGCATTTGAAAATATTTCCTTCGAAAAAATGCAATTTATCTCCAAGTACCAAGACTGTCCTCCCAAATAGATTTTGAAAATGAGGAAAAATGTGGTTTCATTATGCACACAAAAGCATACGCCACAGCATTCATTAAGTACTAAAAGACAAAAAACATTTTTTCCATAATTTCAAAGACTAATAACAACTCCTTAATTTCTGTGAAATATTATTAGTTTAAAAAAAAAAGGAATAAAAATGTTAATAAGACAACTGATGTCTCCAAAGCTTTGTTAAACACAATAGCCTAGAAAATTATAATTCATTTTAGATTTGATGAATCTGGTGAACACAAGCACACTAGGGAGAAGTTGCAGTCTTTAACTTGCTAACCACATGGCAATATTTTGAGTCCGCTTCATCCTTTAAAGGCACAGATGCATGCTCTTCTTTATATGCAGGGAAAATATTTCCCCAAAGCTTTGTTAATCACAGGAAACATTGAAATTACTGATTTAAATGGCCTAAAGAAAGGCTGTCATTTCATAAGGGAGACAGCTCAGCAAAAGTCTTCCTCCTTTGGTGTATGTGGCCTTCTTTGCTATTCCTCCAGGTCTGGGCTGTGTGACCACAGCCATGGGTAGGAGTGGGCTGGCAGCACGCAGGTTTTCAGCACAACTTGGCACTGCCATCAGGGAGCCGGAAAGGTGAGGAAGAGATGCCTTTGCTTGCAGAGATGTACTAGCTCATAGCCTACCTACATCACCATGCCTCCGCTTCCTGATTGCTCTTTTGATGCCGTTATAGAGAAGAATAGGTGACCTCTTCTCATTTCCTATGTGTGGCATAAACCCTGGAAAACGAAGCGAAACAAGTGCAAGGAGCCCTCTTCAGCTCCGACATCTAGTGGAAAAAAAAACATCGAATGAAGCAAAAAATTTCATTACTTTATATGATAACATATCTTATGGTCCATATGGGGGGGCTGCAGATGTGTTAGATAACACGCTTTGTGGTGTGGGGGTTGAAGCTTCATGATCCTTGATGTCCCTTCCAACCCAGGCCATTCTGTGATCTCTGAGAAGTGGAAGACATGGCAGAGGCAGAACCCATGGGAACTGTAGCTGCCAAACTCCACAGGTCTCCTAAGTTACAGACGTAAACTGAGACAGAAATAGTTATCCTTGCCCACCAGAGCAGAATCTGAAATTACTGACTGAAAGCATCAGTTCTCTAGAGCCTCTCAGTTATGTTTTTAAGAAACGTTATTTTTGTAATAAGGTTATCAGTAAAAAGATAAGATCTACGAATGGAAACAAAACAAGAAGAAAAAGCCACCCAAATAGCTTTAAAAACTGGTTACGCTTCCAGCCCTGTCTGCTATATTGCTAGATTCTTCTCTTTCCTATGGTAAGCATGCTGCAGCTGAGACTGATTTGAGAAATGGGTAACAGGAATTATAAACAAGTGCAGATTTTTAATGGATGCCACCTGTTGCCAGCTATAAGGGAGTCATATGATCTGGTGTTGGGTCTGCATCTGCATTCAGTATTTGCTGTGGCTTGGAAGTATGGTACAACAGTATCATGCCAAAGGACCATGGCACTACTATCCTCTGTTCTTTAAAACCCATGGACCACAACAAACTGTATGAAACTATGAAATAAGTACAGAAATCTGTTACCCTGCTGTTTCTATGCACTGTCACACAGAGAAGTAGGACGTTGGTGGAAATTTGGACCACAAGAATTCCTGTAGATCTTGGACTTCAATGCCAAAATGAAACTAGTGCCTCTGACAACGTGTGCTTACAGGGCCATCCAACATTCACAAGCGTTTAAATTCTAGCCAATAGATTTCTCTGGGTATCAACACTGGTATTGCATGCACTTGGATAGAAAAATAGATCCAAGCAGGTGGCTGTTTAGCTTAATAAACATCACAATTCGGAGACAAAGTACGGAGGTGATCAAATGAACTCCTGGAATGCACTGATGCACTGGACAGACATAAACCAAATTCAGCAAACTTTCGCAGTACTCTGTTTCGGCACAAAGCACTGTATCTCAACACCAATTACATATATATATATTTTTCCTCTGGAGACTTTTCTTTCAAAATGTATGAGCAGGCTCAGATGTTATGGCCAGAAAACACAATTTCTTTTCCCGATCCCTCTCACTGCACTTCTCTCAGAACAGTGCCTACAAATTCAGACTCTCTCACTTCCATGCACCCTTGAACTCTTTTTTGCACTGTCTCAAAAGGATGAGCAGGGTTGGCTGCATCACAGGTAGGCTTTTAGTGTACAAAATGTAGCCCTCTCTTTGGAGGAGAGATCCTTTTCATGCTGGAAAATGAACTCCACTTCCTGAGTAATCTCATTACGCACCAGACTGCCTGCAAGCTTACTTCCCTTTACCAACTGCACGAGGAGAACCAAATGCCTAAAACTGGTTCAAAATTTTTCTTTATAAGGAGAGGGAAGCCACAGAGGAGTCTGTCTGTCTGGTAATTTTCCATTGAAACAGTCATGGCGACTGTCCCCTGAACATCACAATCAGATATCTGCAAGCAGGGATGACACAAGGCAGCTGTAAAGTCCAAAGAAATGTGGCTGGCACCAATCACTTCACTATCCTCAAATCAAATCTAATTTGTTGCTCCAAAAAGGAACATTTGTTTTAAGTAATGATGCAAGAATGCATCTGCATCCATGAAAGTGTGTAATCAAGGCAAAGCCAGAGTTAGCTAATCTACCTCAAAGGAGCTGCAGTGAACCTGTCAGTCACAGGATGCAGCAGCTATAGCTACTAAGGATAACAAATGTGAATTAAAGACCAAAGGTTCCAGCTCATTTATATGGTGCTAGAGTATGATCTAGAGATAATTCCAGGGGCTTTTCAAAGCTAATATATGGGGGATAATGGCGTAGACTGGACATGGAAGGATTGGAAAGAGACTGAGAGCCCTAGATGAAATTTTGCTGAGTCCTGATAAGAGAGGCAGTGCCAACATTTTACATCAAAATTATAGAGGACAAAATCAATTTGCTGTTATGGTGAAAGAATGTGATTGATGAACAGAAGTTAGAATAACACGGTGAGGCCAGTGGAAGTCTTTGCAATGACTCCAGTGAGACCAGGACCAGTTATCAACCATAAAATTTTGTCCATCACAGTTATATTTATCTACATCTACAGCCTCACCTTATGTTAAAAAAAATGCCAATTAAAAGTACTCCAAAAATAGAGTGAAGCCAAAAGAACTAAAAAAATATGATTCATACAAATATGCCAATTAATTCCATGTGGAGGTGATGCATCCTTTGATACATGAGAAGGAAAGTAGTGATTATTAGGAAGAGAAAAAAAAAATGGAAGAAAAGACTCTGAAGACCTTGGGAGCTTCCCAAAGCAAAGAAAAGGAGATGCAATCAAAGGAAGGTACAGATAGGAGAATAAATCAGAATGGAGCTGTGTGGAATTTTTAATAGGGTAATTGTAATTACATCATTATTTTCTGGAAACCCTGGCAAAGAAAAAAGCTCTACTGTTTCAGAAGAATTGTACAAAGAGACACTGATTCTATCCAAATAGTTTATCGTTCAATTAGACAAAATGAAGGGAGAAAAGGAATAAAATGTTATCTTCACTTTGAAAATTGGAACAGTACGGAATTTTGCTTTGTCATTTATGACACAGGAAGTTGGCAAAGAAGCAGGGCTTTAACCTGTGACATTTCTCACTTCCCTGCAGAGCATTCTTCCTTCTCACATATGTGTTCAAAATCAAAGTTCTTATGGAAAGTAAGAATTATAGGAATGGAAGACATTACAGGATAAGAGACTTGTTAGGTGTGCGTACTCTACATAAGCCTAGCATAATACTGATAGTATTACCATTAAGAAAATGTTTCTAATGTGAAGTCTGAAATTTCCTGAGACCTCAAGTGTAGGAGACATGAGGTGAAGCCCCAGGGCTCTGTGAACCCAAGATATCAGATCCCCAGGACATTAAAAAACAGGACATTGACCTTGGGATGTTGGAGACACACAGTACTGAAACCCAGCTGTGGGGAATATGGACCTCGTCCTACATGGAGCTAGAAGTTGGATTCCATGATCCTTATAGATCCATTCCATCTTGAGGTATTCTGATTCCTTACTTCTGTTCAAGTACATTAATTCTTGTCTATTGCTATCAGACAAGACGACATCATTTCCTTCCTCCCTCCAGCAGAATGGATTTTATGTATTTGAAGACTATTAGCTTATCCCCACTAGAATTTTCTTCTGTAGACTAAACAAACACCATTCATTCAATATTTCATCACGCTGTCTAGATTGCTAATTGCTATTTACTGGATTACTTCCAATTTATCCCCTTCTCACTTGTAATAGAAAGCACAGTCTTCTGAGTACATCTCCAGAGCAACAATAAAATCAGTCCATTCTCTTTTACAGAGCAAGAAACTGCACAATTGATCTCTCTCTCTTAAAGAAAGTTAGGAAAGAAGCAGATATTTAACGCTAGTTTTTCTTGTTCAGCTTGTCCACCGTTAGCAAGGTCAAAGAATAACTTGCAACAAGCTGGATGCAAAGCCAGCATTGGCAGCTTTGCGAAGAGTTGAGGCTTTGTAAAGCAGAGCCATTATACTCACACAGCTATATATTCCTCCCAGCACAGCTAAAGGAAAGAAGGGAAATGAACAAGACACTAAATTTAAGAGTTCAGGGAGCAGCCATAACATTCAAGCACATTGTTTTAACGTCATTGGTAAACTCAAGTGTTTTTCATGTGCTACAATACTGTGTGTTAACTATGTGTTTTTTCCTAAGAAACAAAAACCACAGTAATGGACCTGCACAGCTTTAAAGCTCTTAGAATGTACTAGCACATATTTACCTCCTCTTAATAATGCATGTATGAAAATATGAATATGTATGCTTTCACTGAAATTTTATTACATTTTGAAATCAGCAAGAGCAATGAAATGCACAGAGTCTGTGTAATCTACATGGAGTCTGACTGTTTAAAAAGTCTGTCCTAAGTTCTGCAAGGCACAGTTCTATTGCCTCTTATTCACAGTAGAATAACAGACCAGTCTGAGAAGGGACCTCTAGAGGGTATGCAATCCAAACAGAGTGTGGCCAATTTTGTTCAAGTTACTCAAGATATCATTCAGTCAGCATCTGAGTATCTCCAAGGATTGAGACTCCACAATCCCTCTCATTTATTCAAAAGTATTCCTGCTTCCTTCAAATTGTGTTGCTGGCTAAAATATTACTCAATACCCACAGTAAAATCTGATGTAGCCCTCTTATAAGTACTATCCTGGTCAGCAGTTCCACTTCTCTTGAACTAAATAAGTTCACCTTAACGGCCAGATGAACTCCAGTATCCCGCATTTCAATGCACTCATTGAATCTCTTCTGGGGAACAGCAGGCTGTTAGCAGCAGCATTGAAGGCATACAAATTAAAAGTTAAAGGAAAATATACGTGTGATGTAGCATATGAAAAAAAAACCCAACAAATGAGTGGAACAGTCACCTGCCACTGTGATTCTAGAGACAGAACGCATAAAGGAAAAGCCAGTTGAAGCATACCTAGACACAGCTAACAGCAGTGATCTCAGAGGAGTACATTAATTCAAGTGTCCATAGTTCAAGCAATTTCAGAATTCAGAAACTTCACTAGAAATTTTCCTTACTAATTTGCTCTATATTCAGTGCTAGCAATCTTCACTATTATCCCATCCAGCAATTTTCATCAGCAGAACTCAAAATATATTATAGAAGTGCATATTACTGTGAGAGTTCTCTTTCAAAATCCAGCAAGACTAATGAAAAGTACCCCTGCTGATGTCTCCCAGTTTTGATTTTTTTCAGTTCTGTTAACAAGCAACAGATCTATTCTAACACCCAAAGGATGTAAAATAGCCAGGATGAGGCTGATTCCCTTATTTAAGAAATAATCAATTTGAGAGAATGGATGCATGAATTTAAACTGGCGTGTTTTTTTTTTTTTTTGTGATGTGTTATTTATGTTTTCCCACTTTTAGATGAAAACAGATCCCTAAGTATCCCAAGTATTGTCAGCATTTTTAAATGTTGCAATAAGTGTGCAAGAATGTGAAGTTTGGCAAATGAAACATTTCTAGAAGATAGGCCTACATGAATGTACAGGACTGTTAGGCTCTTAGATGGGGCACTGAGGGACATGGTTAGTGTGCATGGTGGTGATGGGCTGACAGTTAGAGTAGATGAATTTAGTGGTATTTTATAATCTAATGATTTTATGGCTCAAGAGTACCATGCTAACTAGCTGGCCTGAAACAAAAAGGTGACTAGAAAATGTGATTTTTCAGGTGAGTTTTTAGTCAGAAAAGAAAACTGAACACTTAAAAAAAAAAAAAAAAGAAAGAAAAGAAACAGCTAAAATAAATGAATCAATTAGAAAATTAATCTAGAGTTGAAAAAGTCTATTTACCACAATATATAGATGAAGCATTTCTATTTTCCTGGCTCTTTCATTCACAAAGTATTCCATTGCTAAAGCAATACTTAGTCCTTGTCTGCTGTAAATCTTTACATGTATTAAAGTAATGGTTCACAATATAAATAAAGAGCTCAAAGCCAAAATAGCTCTTGTGGGCTTAAACAGAGCTCACAGACGGCTCAGTCCTCTGCATGGAACAGTAGGTAACAAAGCCAATGAGGAATAAAATATCACAGTGAAAATACTATGCTTACCCAGCAGGCATCATGTCACCTGGATTTCTCCTTTGCTTTCTGCACCAAGCCATCACAGAAGGCTGTATTCATGTTGTCAACCAGTAACAAGTCCTGTATGGGGGAAAAAAGACATCCTCTAGTTCAGAGATTTTCCCAGTCTGCTTGAATATTGACATAAGCATCTCCTGACAGTGTTTCAGCCCATAGCCAGACTGAGTCTGACTGCTTGGATATTTGAGAAGCATTCTCCCAAGTAGCAGGAGCTGAAGGAAAGTTTGGACAGTGCTCTCAGACACAGATTTTGATTTTTGGGTGGTCCTATGTGGAGCCAGGGATTGGGTCTCTTCCAGCTTGGGATATTCTATGATTCAGCTGTTCTGAGCACTCACATTCATCACGGAGCTTTAAAGTCCCAATCAAGCAGAGTTAAACAATGGCCCAATCCTTGGAAGGAATCTGCCTTTGGTCCACTGCACTAACAAAGTATCTACACAAGATGCACCAGCCAGGAGTTTGTTCTCATTGGAGACTGTTTGGAGGATTTGCTCCTAGTTTGCTCTCTAAGCAAGATCACAACCAGGCTTTTTCTTCCGAGATCTTTTCTTATTTAACTAAAGGTTGAATCAGGAATAAAAGCAGAAGTATACATAAGTACATGGGAAGTGAAAAGAAATCCCCAGGCACATCCCTGCTTTTGAAAAGCAGCACAAATTTCTTAAAAGGTAAGCTCTGTATGTATCTGTACCATCGATGGGGATACTACATTTTGAAGCAACTCCCATTTTCCCCTTAATTGTTCTGTCAACCTGTTTGGGATCTCATCTACCTTCCTCATTACAGCCTTCAGAGGGAGGGCTCCTACCACACTAGGAGTCAAGAGCAGATCATGTCTCTCATTTAGACCCAACACATCTTTCCACAGCCCACTAATTGCATGGCAGCTCAGGCTCATTTGTCTTCCTGGATCGTTAAAATTCATCACCATGCTCTGTGAGCTCTCACTCCTGCCCTTGGATGGGCAGCTGTAGATTATTTAGCCAGACCAATCCCTAATGTTTTTAACTGGGAACTGACCCCAGCACCTGAGCACCTGCTGGGCTCTTAGTCTCTGTCATGTTAAAAGAGTGCACAGAAGGACCCAAGCCATCAAAAGCATCCTGCTGCATTACATTAAATATTGATAAAAAAAATATGCAAATTGTTTATTGATCTTCTCCAGGAAGGGCTGAGATAATGAGAAGGGGACTGTTTGAGATGATGCTTGGGATTTTTAACTTTTTTTCTTTTAAACACATTAGACAGTATTGTTGATAGCTGAAGTTAATGAGGTCTTTTGGTTCACTCAGTATTTTAGGCCTTACAACTGGTTTAAAGATAAAAGAGATCAATGCACCTTTATTGTGCATCACTGCCAGCAAGTGCCCTGAAAAGGGCAGGAGTATTTGTACAGGTGCAGTGCCAGCACTCCTTACTAACTTTACCTGTACCACCCTGGTTAATATTATACCTCTCAAAATTGTCTTATCTTTCACTGTATTTGTCTTGCAAGGCTGACATGCATCAGAAGTAGATGCTCACACCATCTCCAACTTATTAGCAGCTCGGTATATAATTAACACCCAGACACTAGTTGTTTTTAATTTCCCCTTTGCTCAGAGCATTAACTGCATTGCATATGCTTCCTACCCTTTATGTGATTGACATGTGACAGCTTTTAGCTGTCTTTCCAGTGCTCTCCTCCTCATGGTGGAAATTTCTTCACACTCAACACCCTTGGCTTTTTTTTTTTCTCCCTTTCTACCTCTTCCTTAGATTTTTAGGTGCTTTCATATGCCTCATGGGAGTAAGCAACAAGAAACAGCAGCTGGGCCAGAGCATGGTTGCCCTCATGCAGCCTACCCATTTAAAACCTTAAATGTGTCACACATTGCCTACCTGGAGGATACTGATTCTGTGCCTCCATCAAACCAAATTCCAGACAGAAATGCTGTGGATGTGGCTGCAAGCAGCTACCCTCAGCAATTTGGTCCCCATTAAATAAATTCCTAGAGCATCTGCAGCTTGTTCAGAAAACAGCAAGAGGCGGGTCATGAGTGCTTGCAAGGCAGAGCCCTGGCTTCAATGACTGTCTTTCCAGACTGGTACTGATTTGAAACAGAGCTTACTTTTCCAAAGCAGCCAAAGAATAAAGTTCACCATAATTATTTAAATTTCTGTAGGATCTGAATGACAACTCTCTAGATGAAGATTGGTACTGTGGTAGAAGCTGCACAAAATCATCCTAAGCTACAGACTTTACCTCTATGGACCTGATCTGAATATGAAAGAGTGGCAGCAATGAAGGCTCTATGGTTGCTCCTGTATCCCATAACCCAAAAACGTACCACCTGGATGGTTCTCAGAAGACAGAAAGGAACAGGATTACACTTTCTTCCTCCTTTCTTTCCCTTTAATAACCTGCACCTGACAACACAGAAGAAGAATGAGAAAGCAAAGACAAGCACAGAGCAGTAGGATGATTTGCCACAAATCAAAGCTGGAAAGTGGCAAGACTGCAAACACAACCCAAATCTGATGGAGCTATGTCTGCTGCTGTGGCTCCAGTGCAGTGCCCCCTTGGGCTGTTCTGCAGGCACACGCAATATGGGATGCAAACGTAATGTGCGTTACTGAAGACAAGCCTATTTTGTTAATGCTGCTAGTTCGTTTTGCCACATAAACGGGTTCCCCGAGGAATGCATTTTCAACACAAGCAAAGAACAGTAAATGAAAGTGGACAAACTGTCAGAAAATAGAGAGGATGACACCTCCCCAGGTGTCCCCAGCACACCCAAGTGACATGTCTAGATAAAACCCTGGATGTGTTGTACTCAAGTTCAGGCATCTACTCTGTAAAATTCAGAGTAACTTGGAATTAAAAACTTGCCTGTAGCTTGGTCCAGGGGCCTGATCCTGTATCTATAATGTACTCACCACACCTGCCTTATGTAAATGCCTCAAAATCAACTCTCCTGACCATCTCATACAATGTGTAGGGAGATACTTCAATACCATCATATTTGTAATCTTCTATAGATCTGAATATAGAAAAACTTGACAATAAAATCTGAAGTATTCAATCTCTAGTAACAATTACATCCCAGCATGGTTAGGAAAATGTGTAGGAGCAATTACTAAATATATCCTAATTCATACACCAAATATATTCTGTGATTTTGTAATATTCAATATCAGCTAAGAATATGGGGGAAAAGATTTCTGTGCTTTCTCAAGGGAAACTACTCCTGTGAAAGCTGGAAAAAGGTGATTTTCCAGAGCAAATTAAAAAAATAGAAATAAACAGTTATTCAAAATTGGATGGAAGAAAAAATAATTGATGGACTATCCTGTCCACAATTTCTAGATTGGTGCCATACTATGGTGTATATCAGGGTACAACGGACCTGAATTATTAATTGCTCAACAATTCCCATTCTCTGAATGATAGACTCCCTGAGTGCTTCACTGAATGTATACTCTGTACATGTAAAACAAGAGCAAAAGCATTACTGTATTCCCAGATAAACATAAGCATTTTTAGATCTGACAGCATTTTGCTGCCCCCACCAACAGAAAGAACCAGCTGATTTAGAATTGCTAATCAGCAAGAAAAACATTTTATCCCTTTCTCTTTCACACCAGAGTATTTAGTTATGAATTTATGCAAGTGAAAATTTCAGAGCTCTCACTGCTCCAACAGTCTCTTGCCTGAGGTGCTTTCAAGCCCGTAACTGCAGAACAGAGGGGGTGGAGTAGAGCCCCAACATTTCAGACAATCAGCTCTGAATGCATGTTACAGCCTGTTTAGTTGTAGGGCCCTATTCATTTTCTGTGTTTCAAATACAAGTCACTTGCTTGCACACTGTTTTCCTTAATAACTAACTAAATAAATATTGAATGAAATAAAAAAAAAAATAATAATAATAACAAAAGGAAAATGCAAGTAAGAGACAATAGAAGGAAGCTGCTATACGTGACCAAGGAAATAATATTTTTTTCTCTATTGCCCGTATCAGAACTGAAAACACAAAGAACCTCTTAGTCACACTTCTGGAGGCTAAGAATAAAATCATTAAAGTCCAGATCTCTTTCTCTGTGAATGAAACCAGAACAGGCCTAAGGTATCCTTGTGTTTCTTTACCATAGTAAATGTATTTGCAGTTCAAAACCTCAATTCATATTTAAACAAAGGCCACTGTAAAGATTTCTGTGATGCAAACAGACCTCAAGGTAGTAGCAAATTGTATTTACATCTACTGAATGACCCTGTTGAACAGTGAGATTGTCATAAAGCGGCCGGTCATGTCAATAGAAATCAGGTCGTAAGTTCTGAAAGAAGAAAGCTGTGACCACATGTTCATCATCCAGATGGGTTCATCATCCAGATGGGAATGTCTCCCCAGTTGCCCAGGTACCATTGACACTGGTAGTGGTGGGAACACTTTGTTGGCTGTGCTACAGCCACCAACTCAACAGGCTGTGGGTTGTTTGCATGGTTGGCAACCACTCTCTGGGAGCTCTGCACCAGTACAAGTGGTCTCTCAATCACTGTGAAATTCTTCTCTGAGACAGTCTCGCAGGGATGCCAGTTCAAAAGAATGAAACACACTCATAGCAAGCTGTCTATAAAGCTAAAGTTGAGATCTGTGAGGTTCAGAGATTCCCAGAGCTTTGACAGCCTTTTAACTGGAAGCAAGACAACCTGAAAGGATGCTGGAAGCTGCCCAGGAACTACAAGATCAGTAAACAGCAGTCTGGGCTTCCAGGCTCCCAAACCTTTTAGGTCTCTGAGACAGATGTGAGCTTCTACCAGTTACAGATGGAAGCCAAGGAGCTGGCTCCCACAGACTCCTCATCACTCACTGGGCAGGGAAGCTAAAAGGAAAGGTAACAGTTACTGAAACTCTTCCTGTGCTCTTCCATCTCCATAGATTATTTTGGATTTAAGCAGCAGGAATTTTCTGGGGGGAAAGGATCCTCTTGGGAAACATCCAGCTGAGCCTGGTTTCCACTTCCCTCAAGAAACACAATTATCTTCAGCAAACACACAGCATCAGATACAACCAAAAGAGAAAGAAAATGCTACTGAAAAGTCATTCCTTTCACAGGATTCCCACACTGCTAAAGAATTAGTGAGAAAACAAACCATATCTGACAGATATTAATCACATCACTTAATGTACACACACCAGGTGTGCTGGAGATGAGACGGCAGAAGAATTGAGATAGAATAAAATTAATTGTTTTAAAGTGTTTTTCACACAAGAAAACCCTGTAGCATGTATGCCTTTTTTTTTCTTTTTTTTTTTTTGCTTATAATTATTAGCTGTTTTTTCATCAATGCATTTAAAATTAATATTCTTAAGTCAGTCATTTGGAAAGAAAAAAATGGCATGTTCAGGAATGACAAAATGCTTCTCAAAGAAGAGCAACAGCACCACACCTGCAATCCACTTTGAAAAATTACCTAAAGCCCGCAATTAAAGCTCCTGAGAGCAGAGCAGAGCAGAACATAGCCAGTATCATCTTTAATAGCAGACAGCATTTCCATATCCAATATTTTCTCACCATCCCAGCAACCCAAAAGGAGTATTGCTTGTCAGGATGAACCCATGTCTGCACACTCCCCAACAGCACTTGATTTTCCAACATTCCAGTTTAAGCAACTTAGCATAAATTACAAAAAAAAAAAAAAAAAAAGTTACTGCATGATCATGTGTGATCATTCCTCCTCCCCACCCCCCCCGAACAGACCTTTCCTGAGTCCTTGGCTGAGAACCAGTCCATCTGTTTGTTTTTGTATTTGCAGGTAAGCATGGCAACAGCCACAGTGAGGTCACTGAAGAAATGTTCAGGTTAACACAATCATTTCATCCCTTTGAAACGCAGCATGTCTTGCCAGCAAGGCCCCACAATGGAGAGGTAAGATGTTTGCTTAAGAGCAAGGGGCCTTGCTCTTCATTTCTGCTTGTTTTGTATTAACATATCTCAGCAAATTTCTCTGTTTGAAGGAAATTTCTGAAGATAAATAGTGTCCCAGCAATGCAAGACCCAATAAAATCTATACCAGTGTTACTGGTGACTGAAGAGGTACATCCAGGAGGAAGAGGGCCCTGCCACCTTCCCCAGCACCACTGCTCCAGATCAGCATCAGATCTCATCTACATCCCCAAATACACCATCGACAGTTATAAAGATGGAGTTGACCTCATAATGCCTTGGTCTCCAACAGGACTAGTAGCAAGGGAAATTAATGAGCTTTTTGTAGAAGAGAGGAACTGATTTCAGTTGTAACCTCACAGAGTTCTTGGAACTAAACTTTATAAGCAAACACAACTTTCATTAGAACTAATAGGAGAAGGACTTGGTGACTATACAGTAAAATGATGGATCCTACTGTTCTTACTTGGATTTCTGCTGTATCTTTTGTCAGAGATAAATACACAGATGTATCACTGCACTGGCTGCTTCAGCACTCACAACACTGAAAGTAACATAGATAGCCTTCACTGTACTTTGCAGAAGAAACGCGAGATTTATTGGCTAGGAAATAGAAAAGTGAAGCCTACCCTCTTAATACTACAGGGACCTAACTGGATGTTCAGTGAACATTTTTTCATTATCTTTAATAAACTTTAATGGTCCTGATCCATAGAATTACTACTTCATTAAATCAATAACAGACTTACAAGTTATTTTGCAATAGGGCTGGTAGTGTTGTTGACTCAAGATACAGATCTACTACTAACCACTTTCTTTTTTCTCTCTCCCACCTCTTGTGTTACTTTTGTGTTTGTTTTCAGCAGGTCATTTTTGAGCCTACAACTCTGGAATTCAACAAGTGAAAATGCTGACTAGAATAAAAAACAGATCGTAAAGATAAACATTTTTCCTATTTAATACAAAGTAAGTGAGTTTTTGCTTGAAAAAAATCACATTAAAGGTCAAATCCTGACACAAATACCCCTTTCATTACAACCACTGATAAAGCCACCAAGCTGTGCCATCTAGATTTAGATCTAATGATAAAGCTGATATCCATGCAAGAGAAGAATATTGGGATTTGTACTGGAAATTCAAGGTGACACTCTGACCTTAGTTCATGCTGTGGTGCTTTTTGAAAGGAAGGGATAGAAGCAGCTTTCTTCTCAACAACATGAGTTCAGACAGAAGTGTCAACTCTTGTTTTTCCATCCTTCTTTTCAAGGTTTTAGTAAATACTACTTAAATGTGGTCCGATGTGGATAAATATTTTAAAAGGGGCAGTTCCTTGCTTTAGGCAGAGTGCAATCAAAATTATTCAGTTTCAGAGGGACAGTACTTTTATGCATGCAAAGGCTTGGTTTGTAAGAAGTCATTGCTTTTCAAGGAAAGAAAAAGAAAAAAGCCGGCTTGTATTTCCTGTTGGTTTATCTCCAGTGATCCTTAAAATAACAGTATTTTTCAGAATGCTCAATTTCCACCAGAAACTAAGCTTGCCAAAATGGAAAACAAAGCATTAGTTCCTGATCTTGCAAAATCTAGATATCTTGAATATATGTTTTATTCTGATAATGCCGTAAGTTGCTTAAATGCATAATGCTGATGAGATTGTTTGTCTGATTTTAATGCAGGTAATGTACTCTGAGCTCAGTGATCCAAGAGAAAATTTCCCAGCAGGCCACACTTGACAAGCAGGTGTCACTCAATCATGCACATTTTCACCTCCCTGAGAGGACAGATGGTCCCAGCCTACTTAGCAATTCCATCCTCTGTTGGCAGCCCCCTCTCCAATGCAGTGCCATAATAAAGATGCTCTGAGATTTGTGTTAATCTGTGGTCTTTGGGGTAAACTGTAAACAAAGTGTGTAGAGTTATCGTTTCTCATTATGAGCTGGACCTCTTACCTTCTCTTCTGCCTATAGCCTATAGATGTCTTTAATAGCCTATACCCCCGGACTCAGCTTTCATGGAGATTAGTTCCTATCATTTTAAGCACCACAGAATTACTTTGTCTGCAGAGACTTGACCTAATCTGTTTGAGGCTTCTACTATAAAGGCAGTAAGACTGCCTTTTTTTCTTCAAATTAGGAGAACAATAGCTTAAATTGGCAATAGCTCCTGTTGCTGAATTTTAGGCACATGCACATATTATACTTGCTGATTTCCTGCTCTGAGATAGAAGAGGTAATGTTATTTCTCTCGTCACCATTCAGCAACAAGAACAGCAATGACTGGAAGGGGAGGGAATAAAAAACACTTACATCTGAACACCATGTTGAGGGGGGGTTATATGTAGATTATTTTTTCTACTGCTGCTAAACATCTCTACTGCGTCTAATTCCCCCTGTGTAAAATGAAGATTATCTTCTCCTCACAATCTGACAAGTGCAGGAGGGAAAAAAAAACAACAGAGGGAGTGTGTGCAAGAGTTCTCAGAGTCAAGACTGTGCCTCCTATAATTTGTGCCATTAGGGAATTTTCCAGGACTTTCTACATACAGAAAGAGAAAGAAGGTCAAAGGTTCAGAGTCCTCATAACATTTCTAAAAACAAAGCCAGAGCTGCTTCCAGGACCACCATGTGCCACAGAATAAGTTGGAAGGATATTACATCATTAAAATGAATTATCCAAATGCATGTCTCCATCACAATTTTAAGCCCCTTAATCTCACCTTTCAGTTGTTAGAGAGACTATATGAAAAATAAGAAGCATTGTAACATTGGCTTTAGAGTGTGCCAGCCACCTAAAGGGTGGTCTAAAAAAGGCTTATAGTGCCTTTAACATGCCAACAACTCAGTATGAGTGGTTGGACGGACAGAACTCAATTGATACAAGTGAGAATTTTGTCCATAGTTTAACTCTGATAGATAGCAGGAAGCCACTAATTTTTGAAGCCAGTAGAAAGAATTAAACAAGAGTTAAATCTGTGTCATTTCAGAAAATCTTAGGCCTTTTATTCTTAACCACAAATCTCTCAGACCTGGAAATGATTTTGGTGAAGGCAACAATACATACCAAGTGGGAGTTAGGAAGAGTTAGCTGACTCATAGTGGTGCTGATTTGATAAAACGGTAGATGTCATCATAGGTCTCCAGGAAATGTTTTCTTGCTTTCTTAGCATCTACATAAGCAGAATATTATTCCTCAAGGAGTAATGAAGGCTTGCAGACCTCATGGAAGCTAATCCTCACTGATCAACCAGAAATGATTGCTGGAAATGATCCCTAGATATTAGAAGACTATCAAGCAAGAGAGAGATGAAAGTGGAATATAATTAAAAAAAATTTTTTTTGATTAAAAATCCTGTATTAAAGCCTAAATCAGCCCTGTGGTCAGTAGGACATTGTACACTCTGGTGCCTATCTTCTGAACTGAAAATTGAAAATCAGTGGAAAGCTTCTCCAACATTGTATTATTTTATTAGTACAGTAACTGAGCCAATGTATGCTTCTCCTTGTGTTGCCTGGTAGTTACCTGTATTACAGTGGTGCCCAGATGGTTCATCCAGTGTTGAAGATGAAAGAGCTTCAGTGACACCCCAAGCAGTACATGGCGGTACATTGCCACAAGCTCATCTGGAGGTCACAGTCTAGCTCTGCCCAACAGGTAGGCCCAACCCTGTCAGGTCCCCAAAATATCCTTCTTTCTCTGACTTTTTTATTATTCTGGGCTCATTGATAGCTGAAGAACTGCACAATCAGAGCTGGATCAACCTCAGATGGTGAGAAGAGGAGGAGAAATAGCAACAGCCTTCCTTCTCATGACTGTGGAGATAAGCCCCTGAGATGGAGGATTCTTTTTCAGTTTTGCTGTTGGCATCCTACACAGTAGACTACTGGCAAGTCCCTTCACTTTCTCCCTCACAATTGGGAATGATGAGAATGCGCTATGGACAGATTCCCTGGGATGCTCTGTGGAAGTAAAGGAAGAAGAAATAACATTGCAGAGAAGGGGGATGACTAGAGTGCTAGAGTAGTATCAAGGTCTCTTGTCTCTCATCTCAGTGCCCCGTAGTCATAAAACTGCATCCACGGAGCTGGTGCTCAGTTCCTCCAGCACCCGTCAAGCTCTGTCCACACAGGTCAGCCATCTCTGGCTATCAGGAGCTACAAGATTTTCACAGACAACCTGGGCATGTGTTCCCTTTTTATTTTTCCTTCCTAGATATAGATACTTACTCACTGCCTTACAATTCTAAATCCACAGAACATCCCTGTACTTTACAAACTCAAGCTATATGAATAGCTTATGAGAAACCATGTGAATTTTTCTCCTCCCATCATTAGGAGAACTCACAGGAAATGAGACGCAAAGGACTCATAAGGTTATGCAACTTGAAATTGCAGCCAAATATACCTTTCATCAAAAAGAGGAAATAATTATATGATTATTTCCTGTAAACTCAAACCACTGTGAAGTGAAATGTGAACACAAGAGTAGCTACGTAAGGCTGCACAAAAAATATGCCTAGACATATTCTGTTTTCAGCGGTAGCCATGAGTGGATGCCCAGGTAAGAATAAAAGCAAAGGCCAGTAAATTTGACATTTCTTAAGAATCTCCTCCTTTCAACTGTTTCAGTTTAGGGATCCTGCAACTGGAAGAAGGGGACAGAGGATGGTACAGTTTACCCCATAGACCACAGGACACTTACATCTGAAAACCAATAGATTCATCCTTATTGAAGGACGTAGTAAAAATTACTTTCAGATGTAATTGAAAGGATTGTCAGAGTTTAAATTAGCAAAAGAGTTATCAACTCACAGTCTAAGAATTATTTTTTCTCTTTTTCTTAAGTCATTCAGCACTAACAACAAAATCTGGTGATAATTTTAAAACATCCTAAGCAGTATTTGAGAGGAAGGGGCTATGTCTTTATTCGAAGTCTAGCAGTGCTCACAAATATGGAGCACTACAAGTGAGAAGGAATAATGCACTTCAGAAGGAACATGAATGAACTATACCAGCAACACTACACTGTACAATATATAACAATATACAGGCAACACTACATCTTCAGTAATAAGTGTGCACCCTCTGGCTCTGAATTAGAAGCTCTGTGCATGGCTATTTGCTGACATGCTCACACAAACATATTCTACTTGTGCAAAACCACTTTCCATCACTGCAAGAAGAAGAGCAAATGTACCTATGATCCATTGCACAGAACAGCACTTTATTTCCTATCCATACACCTTGAAGAGTCAGGTACCTATCAGATCAATTATTTCCTTTACCAGCTGTCATTCTTTTTTCCATTCTGACCAGTACCTGATTCACTAACACATCTATTGATAGCAAAAACCAACTGCCTCTGATCTTATTTTGGCACAAGCAGAAGGAAGAAGCAGCGAATACAGTAATATGTTACTCAGTTGCATATGCTCTCTCTAGCTCGCACAGAACCCTCTTCCCTTCCCCAAATCTCTCCTCAGATCACATAATGACAGAAAGGAGTGAGGTTGCCTTTCTAGCACAGCTGGATTCAATGACCACCACAGAATTGAAATACAACTTTCTTCTCAAACATATGAGCACTGCTCATTTACACAAAAAGTAACATCTGAATGTTTTAGCCTGCTAGTGATGAAGTACCCCTTTATGCCTCTGAAAGTAGCCATTTGAGGACCCATAATCTGGCCTACGAAATGAAGCACAATGAAACTAATGAATTTATGAGAAAGAAGAATCCTAACAAGACTTTATTATCGTTAGGACTAGACTAGGAGAATACAAATAGCAAAGAGAACAGGTGTCCTGCTGCTTAAGGGCTGGAAGGGAAAAGACAACCAAGATCAGAAAAGCATTAGACAAGCAGAACTCTTTGTACACTGCTAAAGCTCCCAGGGACAAGCTGACCAGTTATTGCTAACAGAAAGGATCAAGATGAATAAGGGAAGCTTTAAGGCACAAACTGAATAGCTGATACAAAATACTGCTAGACTGTAGGGAGATATGAGACTTGTCTGTTGAACAGGTTTGTGAAGTCATGGGCATCTGAGATGTTTTATCCAGGAAAGCACAAGGGAATGCACTTTGCATTAAAGTTACAGATACTAGTGGGGTCTCCAACCCCCGACAGTGCCGGAAAGGTGAATCTGTAATCAGACAGACCAAAAAACAGCCCTACATCCAAAATATGCCCTTTCAAAGAAAAGAAACGATTCTGGAACAGGTTGGTTTTCTTTCCCTTTTTTTTTCCCCCTAGAATTAATACAATATAATGCATTAAATATTTGGTTTCTGTTGATAGCACGGTCAGATGATCACAAAGAGATGGTTTGGTATAGAGCAGGACCAGGGCAGCACTCTCAACATGAAGCATCTGGTAAGCACCACAAACAGCAGGAACTGAACCTGACTATTGCTCTGCCTTTTGTCAGGTTGCAGATGAGTATCTAAGCAGGCCTGTAGTGCCCAGAAGCTGTGGGATCTTTCCCTCTGCACTACCCATATCTTCTTGCTATAAAACCACTAAGCACTCTCTCCCCAATCTGTGGGAGCCCTGAGATAGACAAAGTATTTACTGAATCCAAGATAACCTTTGCACCATCCTTCAAAGATTTAAAACTGAAGGAGCGCTGGAAATTCACCTCCAAGGCAAAAAAAAACATATCTAAAGTTGCAAGATATCATGTATTAGTTGCCCTTGGGCTGGAACTTTCCAAGTGATAGATCTATATCCTGCTGTGAAGCACATGGAAAGGGCAGAATCCTTCACACAAGCAATTCCAATGGCAGCTTCTTCCTCGGAGACCTCATCACACTCACCACTGTGACCCAGAATATCACAGAGCTCTCAGCTAGTGCTGAGCTTATTGATCAAATTCCTTATAAACCCGTGAACAAACATAACAGAACAGACTGATGGCTTTTTGTCCTTATTCTTACAAAGAGAACTGACTTCTCACAAGTGATTTTTTTTCCAGTTAGAAGGCATTCTATTCAAAGTTTTTGTTTTTGTTTTTTTTTCCAACTTTTTTCCACAAACCCTCATTTAGATGTTACTGAGGGAAATCATGTTGTTTTATTTTTTTTTCCCTCTATATTTGTTCTTTCCTCAGTACAGGTTTGTTGTGTGAGCGTATTATAATGGGAAAAACAAAAAACACCTCAACCTAACAGGAAGAAAAATAAGGTTCTTTATTATTATTTTCCCCTCCAAACTACAATATAACAGCCAAAATGAGCAAAATCATTGAAAGTATTGATAAAACTAATTTAAAACATTTTCCTTCAGCTAACCCTGAGAACTTAGGAAGTTGTCTCAGATTTAAGATCATTTGGGATTCAGTTAAATACAGTAATTGGTTGTAAGCCCAGCCCCATCTATGCTAAAAGCATTGCTGGAAACTCTTCATGTATTTGAAAGGAAAAGCTGAAAGTCAGAGAAAGAATAATTTAGTATATAGCTCAGAGGTATCATTAGTAGCAACAGTGTGATGTTAAGAAGAGGGAAATTTAGGTTAAGCAGCAGGAGGGGAGGCTGAGCTCAGCCATGGGTGTGATGAGGAGTGGGAGCTGTGCTGCCATGGCATGACCCTGGGCATGGCACTGCCAGGGAGATCTCCCCACGCTCAGCACTTCCCTTCTCTTTCTCTATGGGTAACTTCCTACCAGCATTAAATTATGGAATCGCCTACAATGCTTTTAAAACATTATTGTGCAGAAGATGTGTTGTCCTGCTACACTGGAAATCCATAAATTTGGCAAGAGATTCTACAAGACAATTTCCCTCTTGCTGCTGCCCCTCCATCACAATCACCCTCCCCCTTCAGGCTGACAGAGCCCTGTGAGTTTCACAGATGTCTTCTAACTCCAGCCCACGGAGCTGAGGGAATTCAAAGAACCATAGAATGACCTAGGTTGAGAAGGACCACAATGATCATCTAGTTTCAACCCCCTGCTCCCTGCTAAGCGCAGGGTCACCAACCACCAGACCAGACTGCCCAGAGCCACATCCAGCCTGGTCTTGAATGCCTCCAGGGATGGGGCATCCACAGCCTCCTTGGGCAGCCTGATCCAGTGTGTCATCAGTGGTTTTCAAGCTTACCTACCAGAACTTGTTCCTCCTCATCCAGAAAAGGAGATTTAAAACTCTCCTAAATCTGTTAGCTTAGTATATTTTAAGACTTAATCACTTCAACATCAGTGACAAAAGGGGGGGGGGAATAAAAAGAGAGAAGAAAAATCTTAATTATCTTTCCTGCTTTAAAATTTTTGTACTTTTTTTTTAAAACAGGTAAAAAAAGTTTTTCTATGTTGGGTCTTTTTATTATTATTATTAATTATTATTATTTTTTTAATTTAAACATCAACCCAAGATCCAAAAAACCTGCTACAAGCAGAGAAGGATTTAAGCACTGCATAATCTTTCCCAGAGACTTTTCAAACAAAGATGCTGTGGTTTTATTTGGTTTCTATTTAACTCTCTTGAGAGGGCTCTCTTGAAATCCAGGCATGAAAAATACATTCTCAGTTCAGACACAAAGATTTTAGAAAAGAGAAATGCAGCAAGACAGCATTTCATTTGCAAGTCTTATAGATTTTAGCAGTGTCTATCGCTTTTCACTCAGCAAATATTACTGAAACCAGTGCTTCATGCAAAAAAAAAAAAAAAAGTCCTTTAAATTGAAGTATTTTGTAATATTTCTGTAAATTATATATTTCTATAATTATATATTTCTATATAATATATATTTATGTAAATGAATATTTATATATAGAAATATACATATACATACAAACAGCTTTGGCATGTCTGCAAATGTGGGTACATAGGATGCATATAGTTGTATCTATGCATGGCATATGCACAGACAAAACATTTGACAACACATACTGTAATGTGTGTCACTTTTTCTATACATAATGTATGTAATTCCAGATACAGCGTGGAGAAAATGAGCAGCTGAAAATGACCCGCAAACTATGAACACAAAGTTAGGAAAAGTAGGGGGAAAAAAAGAAAACAGTTAACATTTATTAAAAAAAAGTTTAGAGTTGATTTGTTACACTTGAGGAAGAGACAGACTTTAGTCATAAAAAGTTTTTCTAGTATTTAGTCAGGTTTTAAGAACGTTTTAAGAAAGAAAGGAATATTGAATAGAAATGACTGGGCTTTGTTTGCATATTTTGCTGAGCTTTTCCATAATAATAAATGCAGCTCAGACTCTTTTAAGCCAAGTAATTGTGTCTGGGAGTTCTGTTTTAAATATGCTCTGGGGCATCACATTGTTCTCACTGAGTGTAAAATAGATTGTTTCTATGCTTAAGGAACTACAGTGTGTGGGATTAAATAATACACTTAATGAACAGGCTAAAATGACTGCATTCTTGCTATTTCAAAGGGATTCCAGGAAAGAAAACCACCCAGGCTCAGTGAAAACAGACTCTTACCCCCTCATATTTTATTAATACACATTCTGTAGGGCACCCTACTTAAAACTGCACTTAAGGAGTATCTAGCTATGAGATTACACACCACTGATTTCCTCAGTATAAATCTGAATATCTCATCTTTCAATTTACTTCTCCTTCCAGTACACCCAAGACCGGTTCTGGCCAAATGAGCACTTGAGGTATGAGAGAGTCATGCTAGCAAACCGTGGGGAAAAGAAAAAAAAAAAGAAAGAAAGAAAATTGAACCCTTTTCTGTAAATCCTAGACTAATAACCTAATCACCCAATTAAGGCTACCAAAATGACAGACTTCTGTATCAAACATGATCACGGCCTTTGGCATAACAAACAAAACTCAAATCTTTCCAAAATCCCAGATACGTGGCGCCTTCCACAGTCCCATGAATAAGCACTTATTGCCTTTCATAGCTCTGACTGGGGTCACAAGCCTAGTCTTTTGCATTTTATCGGTTGTCACCAATATCCTTTGCTGAAGAGATGCATGTCATCTGAAGGTGGGAGGCAATGTGGCTGAGATGCACACAGCCACTTCTTCCCCCAAGACCAAGCAAATCATAGTATAAGCTCTTTGCACAGCACTGAACTATCACACGACACCATCCAATGAACATATTGTTTTGTGAGGGTATTACATGTTAGTTGATTCCCACAAGCCATTAGGATACCACATTAACCTGCACTAATAGATGAACCAGTGCTAAGATATCAGTGAAGCGAGGACCAAACTTGTTCTATAAAACCCAAAATGACACACACACAGAGTTCCTGACAATCCCAATTGACAATCCCTTATGAACTTTGCTTCCCCGTTGCATTTGATATATCACATGTGAAAGCAGGACTGCTATGTCATGATTATTTCAAACACATTCCTATTTCCTCATACCATCCTCTTCCAATTTTCCTTCAACAAATCTTTCCATCTAATTTAGGGAGAACTCTTTTCTTCACGTTTAGTGAAGTAACAACTCTATTTTAAAACAAAGGAATCAGAGTTCTTTCTCTGCCTTGCTTGACTCAGGTGGAGAAGGACCTGAATTAGCAGTTGTAGCACCACAGGGTGGAAGAAAGGATTTACCCCAGCTCAATCATGTGCTTCTTGATAGTTATATATGCTTCTTGTTATAGATAATCTGCTTCTTGACAATGATAGAGAATAAAGTCACCTCTTCTATCTCCTTTTGTCACTCCGTGGCATTAAGTATTGTTTGCTCAAGCTTTTTTTATGATTGGGTATGTGTCACATGCTTTGCATAACCCCTCATGCATGTCCTACCAACATTTGCCGTGTTTCACAGGTGGATTGGAAGTGGCAAATACATACACATGCATGTTTTAAACACAGGTGCTTAATACTGTCTTTGCTGCCAAGCTAGCCAAAAGCCTATAAACCCTTAATATTTTTTGGAAAGGAAAGTGGTGTCTATGAAAGAAGAGAAGCTGCCAAAAAAAATCTAGCACTGGCACTTCTCTTCCTTCTAAAGCATATGAAAGGCTCAAGCCAAAGACATTTAGGCTTTATGCCTTCCTCCGACTTTCACTCTCTACTGAGTGAGATACAGATAGCATATAAGGAACTGCTCTCTAATGATTTCAATTCTAAAGATTAATCTGTTTCAAAGTTAATGAAAACTGTAGATATTTTATCTTTCTGTTCTTCTCAGTATGCACAGGAAAGCAAAAGTTTTATTTATGAAATTCAGAGTATAGCTGCTTGAAAAATATTTGTGCACTTGATTCTGTATTTGCAGATAGTCTCAGTAATTTGTCTCTGATGGCTCAAACTACTGCAATTAACAAAATCAGACAGTGAGTTGGAGCCAACAGAAATGAAACATTATCTACTGCTGCCAATGCTTGCATCATCCTGTTGAACTCATTCTATAAAATTCCTAAAAGGTGAACCAGTTGACTGGAATCATAAACCGTGCACTTCCTTCCATTTCAGTTATCAAAGTTCATTGTGGATATTGTCCTGCTGCTCTAACACTATCTCTTTTTTTTTTCCCCCCCCAAGAGGGTAGCCATGGAATTCTTATATATCCCTTGCTGCAATACACTATCTGCATGGCCACTGACCAATACAATACTGACCAGTACATGGCGATGGTAAAGTGAGTAGTTGAAAAGAAGTCTTCTCCCACAATCCCAATATCAACGTCTCCTGGACTGCTCAGTCCCAGAGAAAAAGAAAAGTGAACGTGAAGAGTCATCATTACTGCCAGTGCTTAAATCCAGCCTGACCCATGTATAATCCTACATGAAATTTAAGTTAACAGGGAATGTAACTTCATGAAAGTCTACCTATAATTAAATAAATAAATGAGAACACTACTTAAAACTCAACAGACTGGTAAGCACATGCTACATCTATTGCTCTCTTCCTTCCACATCATCCTTCCCCATGCAGCTTATGCCAACACATGACAGCTGGCCTAAGAGCTGGCTTAAATGGCTCTATTTCAATTAAGAGCCATTGGCCCCAGAGAAATTCACTGATAGGTCCTCACAGCCAAGTGCCAAACTCTTTGAGCTTCCTGAGTCAAAGAATTAAAATAGCATGTGCCCAACCACACAACTTTATACCTAGGAACAACACTGTTTTTGTTTGGTTTTGCTTTGTGTTGGTTTTTCTCCTAGGTTAGAGTATCAGAAATCAGGGCAGAAGAATATGATTCAGTAAACACCATTATAATCAACTCTATTAATTCTCTAAAGATGTTGTGGATCCTGACAGCTTTAGATCTTGACTTCACATACCACTTCAACATTAAACTGTGACTTACAGTGAAAGAAAACACCAGCCTTAATGGCTTCAGAAAGTATATGTAGTTGCAATGCACTATCACACTGACTGAATCTTGTCTTCTCTGACCACCATATTATCTGTCATTCTAAAGCTACTGCAGATGTATTGCACCAGCTTATCTTTTCCCCTTAAGCTCGGGGATTTATGGACTACAAAGTCTATTTGTAAAATCTACAGTAATTTGAGTGTGAATTCCTCACAATAAATTTTGCTTTCAACAACCTTGGATTTTCCTGGTACTGATTTGTCATATCCTGGACATCTTCTGTGAATCGGAGTCTCATAATACATGTCCAGAAGTGAGAAGATGACAAATATGAAGTACCTGGCTAGTAAGATTCACAGCATCATACAACTGGCGCTCTGAAGACCTTCACCTGCTCTACAAAGATGCAGGATTATCCCAGCCATGGATCTTTCCAGCAGAAAGACACAGTGCACATAGTATTGCATCAGTTGGCATAAAAAGAGAAATAGGCAAATAACAGAGGAGACTCAGTACTTGGTATCTGATTTTCATGTTTGATCAAATGCCAGCTTTCATTAGAGATCTAACATATTTTGTCTGGGTGGCACAAATGGGTGTATCCACTGATCCTCCTAAGCATCCTCAGTAAATGTGCATTACAGTACAGATTTCAGGATTTCTCTAACCAGTAGGGCTGTTAGGTGTGCTGGCATCATCACAGAAGAAGAGCATGTAAGTGCCCCCTGGTGAGAAGATAGAGCAGGAAGTAAATGCTGTTTAAGGGTGACAGCAAAGCACTACAACAGAAGACAATTACCTGTAGGAGCAGGTCTTATGTAGTTATACCAAAAAATAGATGTTTGAACTCTTTCATGAATATTTGAACTGAAGCAGATGAAGGTGTTTGTGAAGTATTCTGCCTAGAAAATGGATGTAAACTTGAGTCCTTCCTGCAGAATGCTTAATCAACTTTCCACACACGGGGTAGAGGCAGATTACCAAAGCAGTGCAATCAATACCACACATCCTGTCCTTTTTCAGGGATACCTTCCACCTCTAAAAACCACTGTTTTGCCTGTGAAAAAAAGTCTCCCGATATCTTTCTGTGGAAACTACTGCCTTGTTTCTCAACTCCTGCCACTCCTCCAACACGTATTGCCAAAGCTGTACACACTATTTTTCAGTCAACCAACTGAATGATAAGCCACAGGCAGGTGGTAGCAATGGAAAACAGTTCTCTCTTCCCGAAGCAATGAATGAGAAATGAATCAATCTGGTTGCAAGTTTGACTGAAAACTACCCTGCTTCAAATCTGTTTCTTTCTTACTCTGCTAGCGACTGTCCTTTCCCCAGCGGCACCTCATCAGCACCAGCTTATTGCTAGCACAGAGGGGTCTGAACTCTCTTTTTTTCCATGCCAGAGGCATTATAAAAGAACAGAGCAAGAGAGAAGGATAGCATAATAAAACAAGTGTGAGAGAGTTCATTAGCTGGGGTACCAGCTTTGAACTACAGTCTTTTAACAAGGCAAACTCCAGGCTTGGTCATCTTCCGTCATTACCTCAGAGCAGGAACCAGGCAGGCCTCTGCATGCGTTCGTATGCATATGGCAGAGCGGCATGGGAAACCTTTAATAATTAAGTTCAAGTTCATTCCTGTTTACTCCTGAATATACCCTTTAAGCACATTATTTTTGGCTAAGTTGCCATCCCCCAACGCCTGTTGTTGCCCTGGCAGTTGGGCAGACATTGGGCTCTTGGCTCTCCCAGACTCCCTGCCAGCTGCTTCAGATCTCCCACAGCTGCATCCATTCTCTGCTCTTCCCACTTTCAGTCATCGCAGCCACAACTGCTGCCACCACAGATGAGTGCACATTATTATTAATGCATTATTAAATTTTCCCTCACATTTAGAGCCTTGTCGAAGGTGCTCACACTGTGGTGATAAGCACTATAGGAATGGTTATAAATAATAAATACTATCCTTCTCATGTCTCTCCCAGTTTCCCAGCCCAGTAGGTATTTGCTGCAAGGCAAATGCAGATCAACTCTGCTTCTATTTTTTTTTTTTTTTAACTGATTAAAAATACCAGGGTGGGGAGTTGCCACAAGGTAAGCAAAAAGCCCCTTCTACTGTGAGATGCAGCCCAGGAGATTTTAGCAGCTTCTGTTCCCACCAGGGTACCTTTCTTTAAAAGAAAAGCCCTAACTCTAATTTGCCTGCCATATTTCTCCTCCTTCTGGAGCTCCAGGAACTGGGTAGGAATGGAAGGGGAGAGAAAAGGTCCAGATTCTCTTGGTATTTGCTCTTTGCAGTGCAACAGCACAATGTAATTTTTAATTGGGGAACACAATCTTCAGCATTTGCCTGCCATCCAGCAATGTTCAGACACCAACTAGTTCCAAATCAGAGCCCAAAAGAGCAGAGTGCCAGTGCAATTTCAAATGTAGCTTATCCTACCTCATTAATGTTTGCTATACTTTTTTTGTTCTTTTTCCTCTTTTCTTTAGCTCCTGCAAATTAAGTCTTTGAATACTGTTAACATTCCTGTGCACCGACAGTTCTTGATTCCTAAGCCACTAAAAGATTTAGGGAACCTTTGTTATTACCTAAATATCTATAGGAAGCTCTGGAAAAGAAATGGCTTCAGAGGAATACTGAGAGGTTTTAAAAGTAGTAATGGAAGTGCCTTGATAATTTTGGTCCCAAGGATGCCCAAACCAAAATCTATACTAATGTTCTGTGCCAGGATCTCTCTTCATATCTATATAATGAAAAAAGTTCATATTTTCACTTAATATCTTTGCTTCAGCTGCTTCAAAACTTGCTTAACATTCAGGTTCCCCATTGCTATCTTTTCTGAAAGATGGGCTAAGTTTTATAACATTATCATAACAAACAAATCTATCTCAGCAGCAGTACTTTGTACTACTTGGTTGTATCACAACATGTAAAAAAAAAAGTCCTACACTGATAAGTAACCTATCAGGATATGTTAAATCACCATTCTGAGTTTATCCTCGTGTGAAGCTGGATTTTAAACTCAGATGGCTGCAAAATGTTTGGTCAGTTTAAAGTAGAAGAAAAATTAGTTTCTGCCTGCCTGCAGAAAACTCCTTTGGTGCACCCTGAAGAACATATAATGAAAAACATACAGATTTCACACTGAACCAAAACATCCAAAATATTTAGCACATATATTCACCTCGATGCCATTTACATCTTCAGTCACCCACATGAGTACTGCGTACATTTATTAGTAAACATTCTTATTTAAGGTTGTAGACCTCATACTCAAACCCTCATTACCAGGTCTAATTATCATGGGAACTCTTCACCCACATTCTTGACTATTTTACCACTGTCTCCAACTAATGGAGAGAACTTTAAGAATTAAAAAGAAAAGTCAAACAAATGTGGAACAGTTGTTACTCACGCTCCCCAGACCTAATCCTTTTCTATGCTACTTACTATCAGATGCCCTAGAGTTCCTCCAACAAGGTAAGATTCTAACTCATCAGAGGGAAAAAACACTGCGTAGTAGCAACTGGGCTCAGTGAAATAACAATAGCAAGATCCCTTCCCTAAAGTAGAGATGGCAATCAGTCTACTCCAATATTTACTTTGTTATCTACCAATCACAACAAACAATAATTAGATTACCATGGGTCAGCTTTTTTCTGGAGAGGTCATGCAATAGTTTAAGATGTCCCTGGTGTTGCATTGATGAGACGGTCAACATCTCTCCCAGCATTTTCCTTCCAGACAAGAGGCATTTTCCACTGCAGCTTTACTGAAAGAGTTTCACCTTCTCTAATTACAACACAGTCATTACACAACATACAAGCCAGTACAGTACAGAGCCAGGAGTTATACAAAGCAACAGCAGAAAGGATCAAGCATTTTGCACGCTCATCTGAGTGCATGAAGGAGGAATTGTGAACGTATTTTCCAATCCAAAAGGGGAATGGCAAAATTATCAGAGCTTTTCCTACACCTACACCTTCCTCAGGATTAAAGAGGATTATGCAACTCCTTCCATTAAGGTTTTCACCAGCTCACACATGTCAGAAAGCCTCAGAAATCATAAAAGCTGTAAATAGTGATGCTCCTAGTGATATACTTTTGGGAGGCAAGCTTGTCTGAGATAAATATTGCTTAGAATACAATTTATTTCTGCCCTTATCAAGGAAAAATTTTGTATCCTGAGGATTCCCCCATAAATTAGCCAAGCCCCACTGCTACACCCACTGCTTCCCTACAGCAACACAAAGAATATGGTAACACTCATTAGAGTGCACCACCAGGGAAAAGTCTAATTGCTGGATTTACATTTTGTAGGCAACGTGTATTTATACTAATAATTCTATTTTGTGCTGCTTTACTAGTCAGAGAAGAAAAGAGCATATTGTATTAAGATCCAGCCCCCAAGCACTGAAATAACACTAACAGATCTAGAGAGACAGGCTTTCATATAATTGGCATCTACCCACAGAATACAGTTGATGATGAAGCATATTTCCAGCAGTTCACAAGAAGGGCATGTGATTCCCTAAGGATTTTCAACCTTTAATATTCGCCTATCTTTGGGACCATCTACTCATCTCATCATTACAGCAGTGCTCGTTACTTCACTGATTGATGTAGGACTGGAAAAATAAGCACTTTAACCTTGCCCATTTGGATCTTGAGCATTATTACCCTCAGTGGTCAACTCTAGGCTCCCACAGATCCCACAGAATATATATCCTATGCACCATTTATGGAGAATATCCAAGAAAATTTTTTAAAGGAATAAAAATCTGCAAAACTGACCATCCAGTCAGAAACAATACCATAATCTGGCATATCCAAATATTATTTAAAAGCTATATATTTTCATTTCATTTAACAAATCTTCTGTTTTTGGTCACATTCACATTTAGAAAAATAAAAACACTTTTTCACAGTATTCCACTGTGCCTTTTTTCCAGCTCCAGTTGACATTAGGAAGATCTAAGTTGCTGTCAAACCTTTTTTTTCCCCCTTGTAATGAGTTTGTCACAACATTTTGCACCTTACAAAATGGCTTAGATCTCATTCAAGATTTCCACAAGCTTTTATTTGATCTGAACAAATTCAACCGGATTTTTTTTTTCCTCTAACATTATGAAAGTAGGAGTCTTAGAGCCACCAAACTGATGAAGGATAAGACAAAGCTTAAAACCAGCATGAACTTTTCTAAAGATCAAAGTTGTCATATGCAGGGGTTTAACTTGGGACTCTCATGACAACAATAGCAAGAAGTTAAAAGCAAACAAAGAAATAAATACTTTTCTTATTCATAATAACTTAAGTATACATAAAAAGCAATTAAAGGCTTCTCCTGAAAGGAACTGGAAGCCATGGTGTTATATCTCCCGTTGCAGTTTCTTCATCTGACTGAGCAAACTCAGGAAAGGTACTTTACATGCCTTTCTAAGTTATGGCTGTTTCTCACTATTTCATATAGCTAATTTACCAGGGCGCTGCACACCCTGCTTCTGGCCCCTTTACCTGGAAACACATTCCCACAAATTGATACTGTACTATCCTATTCCCCTTATTCAAATACTTTTCTATTTGATGTTCCCCTCACCTTCATTTTATGCAATGTGACAAACAGAAACCATCTATTTGCATGGTTTTAATTGTGAGTTAATCTGCTTCCCTTTCAGAAACAGCTTCTGTGTGGGAAAAGTCGTGCATGAAAATTGGTGGTGAGCTTTCCACACACTGCAGTAGCAACATAGCACTGTAAGAAGAGCAGTTTGACCTGATGAACACTGATTGGATTTCTCAAAAGCAGGAGATCAGTCTTAAGTATCCTTCCAACACACATTCACCCTTCTGCATGCAAAGACGTATTCATATTAAACAAGAAACTGCTGTGTCAGGGTGAGACTACATCAGAGCCAGATCATGGCACAGTGACTCCTGCAGATTGCCTGTGCAAGCCCAACTCCACTCTAACAGCTTGACAAATCTCTGGGTTAGGAGTTAGGGGCAGATAATGCAGCTACACTGACCTCTGCACAGCAAACTTTGGGTTCTTACAGGAGGAGATGGAACATTACTTCCTCCTGAAAGTTGTAGATACCATATTAAGCCATAAGCCCACAGTAGCACAACTGCCCATGAAACAGGTATACACATCCAAAACAAGGATACATGAATTACACACATCACTGGAGGAAAAGAGCCACTGCTGAGCAAATGCAGTTTGCTGTCAGAGGCCGCACGACATTCTCATTAGGTATGAGATGGAAAGACTGTGGCACATGTACTGATTAGGTGTATGGCTACAAAAATATCATTTGGAAAAGAAAATCTTTCATTATAGCATAATCAGAAAAATGCTGTGACACAAGGAAACCAAAATTAATCCATTTGCTAGAAGCCCCTATTTTTTTTTTTCATTCGTCATTTAAATATTCTTTAAAACAGCCATTCTATCACAAAAAAAAAAAAGAAAAAGAAAAAGAAAAAGCACAGAAGCACAATGCTTTCTTTCTGGTTTATACTGGAGCAATAACTGCTAGCAGCATCTTCGCTGGTACTCTACTCCTTATGTCACATAGCAGATATAATTGTCATAGGACAGAACATACTGTAAAATAATTCCAGCAGTCTGAGCAGGCACCAGATATTTTTGGGGATGGGCTGGGTGAGAGGGAGAAGTTTTGTATCTTCATTTGATTTGGAGGCAGTCAGTTGTATACGATTTCTTTATCTGTAAAATATCTTGTTTCATGGAGACTCTCTGATGCTAATTATCTCAGGCATCCTGCATCTACCAGAGATTACTATCTGGTGTTTTAAATGAGGAAAATGTCAGTAGTTCATTGTAGGTGTACACAGCAGCATAAGTGTAGTAACATCCCTGCTTGACCTCCTGAAGAGTGGATAATGCCAACACGCCACCATCAGCCCACATCCAAGCTTAATTCTACGCTGCCAGTCCCACACACCAAACCCAAAGCAAGGGGTGTTTGCAGTGCAATGACATTCTCACTACTAGGAAGTCTTAGGAAGGCAAAAGGATTGCTACTCTAAATTAAATCCTTCAAATCCTTTGTAATTTTGTGTATGAGTCCTGATGATGCCCCACATTCAATGTCTTGTTCCACAGTCATGAGTTCATACCATTTCTTCCTCCCAGGACACGATCTCAGGTAAAGATGCATGGCTGTCATGTAATCTAGCCCGATGTATTTTCATGGCAGGAAGAGTGAAGGCCTTAGGGATTAAGAAAACAATATATTGAGAAGTCTGTCCAAATCCTGGGCTTTCTGTTAACACGGGGCTCCAGGAAAGGGAAGACTTGATGCATTCAGTGGCTGATCCGCATCCTAAAGAAGTGCTGTCTCTCATCTACATACATGTAGCTGTAAATCCTTGGTTTCTTCTTCTGACTGGCCACTGACTTAATTTGGAAGGCAGTCTATTGCTCTCAACTCTCATTAGCTTATACCAGAGCATCTCTATTTGGGCTGCACCTTTTTTCATACATCAAAATTTAAATAAATTATGTTTCTTAACAAGAACAAATTTCACCCAACTAAAGGAAATAAAAACAACTCCTTTCCAAAAGTTTCCTGACCATCATCTCTCATTCCGTTAAAAATAATTAAGAGCAGAAGCTCATCAGTGAAAATATCTCATTTGTGTTTGTCCATAAGGAGCCTTGAATAGCTAGTCAGTATAAATACTGCATATAAATAACAGTACAAAGAGAGGGGTTTTTTTTCTTTTTTTTTTTTCTTCTTTTTTGCGGGAGAAAAACCAACCATCTGTGTTCCAAATGTGTTGCTTTTCAATGATCCACAAGCTGCTTCTATGGTTTTAAATTATTTCAATTCCCTCTTCTTTTGAATTCTTGCCTTCACCATATTAAAATACAGCGCCTTGTCCTGCTGAGTGCTGCGTTATTTGTCTGGCTGCTCTGATAGATAAGCATTGTAGAGGTCTGGAAATGATAACCTACGCAAGATGGCAGTTTAGTTTTCACCACCACAGTTCAAGAGGGAAGGAAGAAAGCAAGGAAAAGTTCACACTGCCTCTGTGATTTTACCTGAATTGCAATTTTATGTATTTTTTTGGTGACAGAAAAAGTGCTTTAATTTCTTTCTGTAACTATCACAAATGCAGTTTCTCATCTCTCTTGAGTTAGTTCTGAAATACCTTGCATTTAGGTATTTAAGTGCTTTAAGTGGAAAAAAAATACATACATATATATTTTTAAAAAATCATCTATATTGCTTATACAGAAAGCATTGTTTTGACTGAGAGCAGATTGTTCAGTCCTATCCTCACATTGAGATTGGGCAGATATCACTCTGTGCCCATTTTCACAATTTAATGATCTTTATGTACACACAGATGCATATACACATAAACACATGGCATTTCTGTAAATTTAGCACTTTTAATTGCTTTGATGTTCAAATCTATATTTACTAGTTAGCCGAACACACATTTATGATTAAGAACATTGTGGATTCAGCAGCTATTTATTAAAGGTAGAAATGTAAACGAAAAAGGATTCACATAAATATCTGCAAATGCTATTCATCATTCTCTTTCTCTTCAGAACAGCCACATGCCAAGTCTTTTGTATATTAAATGACCAAACATACACAATAAAAACAAATAGCAGTCCCATTCAGCCTGTGCTTCCACAAGCCGTTAGACATGCTATGTTGAAAGGAGTGACTTCGTGCACACTCAGCTTTTTCAAAGAAACATCTGTGATTTAATGACCAGACTTAAGCCATACAGAGTCTGAACTCCGGGAAACTTTGCAGCCTGACTGCCATACACCCAGGAAGCTCCTGCTATAAAGGAGTCTATAAAGATGCCATTCACACTGTCGGTCACCAGGGCCCTGGTGCATAACAAACCTAAAAGCTTTTTCTGAGATCTATCCTAGAGAAATTCAAATAAACTGTTCCAGTATGGGAGTGACCGAGACTGCTGAAAACACAAGGAAACACTTCGTCCAAGATAGACAATTCTTCTTGAGAGGAAATATCGCCCTTTTGAAGAAAGCAGCAGGAAACGGATGTGTGCAGGGACCAACTTCTCTCTGCCTATTGTATTTCCATAGTTCCCATTACAGCAGCACTTTAGAACCTCATGGCTTAAATGCATTTCTCCACAAGATGCCCTTAGGAGGGACAGAAACACTACCATCATTTGGGACAATAAATTCCTTCACAAAAAGAACACGGCATAAAATCATCTGAGTTACATCAGAGTAGGAAAATACAGACAATCCTTCTGGCTTTTAAAAGTTTTGCTTTTGTGTTTCTTACTAACACCTGAAATTTACACTGAATATTTGCCGGCGTTTAAGAACACTCACATTTAATTCCAGAATGCTAGAACACAGAATCTCAAGTATTAGAGAATATGCCAAAAATGTTTTTTTTTCTTCTCCTCCCACCACATCCCCTTCCCAAAGCTCTTCTCTCCAAGTTACCATCTCTTTCCCACACAAACCAAAAGGATTCAGATTCACTTAATTCACAAATGCTGAAAACAACAAAAAAAATTTAGTAAAGCTTTACCAAAGTCATCCTAACAAGCTACATATGTAAAAATGGATTGGAAATCTCATGAAAGCAGACATATCTCCTCACACCCTTTGGGGTAGATCAGATATCTCTACAGCATTTTACCCCTGGGATGGAAATGAGAGAAATTTATGTCCTGCAGAGACATTCATTTATGTCTGGCATCTTAATGCCTTCAAAAGAGTGGGAGCATTCATGTAGACACAGATTAAGGTGCTCTGACTGCCCCTCTTTCTGTTCCTCCTAGTATACACAGAGATCTTGGAACCGAAAACTTTTAGCCCCAGTCACAGTGCCAGCTGTTACTTTCTTGGTTGTACCCATTCAGTTTCCTGCTGAATAGCAGGCAGCACGCTGGGCAAAGGCTGCTAAATCCACTGTCTGGTACTGTCTAATACTGAACCATAAATGGCAGCATCCACTTCTTCCTCTGAGATATCTGATGTTGCAGCTAGCTTAGGCAGCCAAAGGCAAAACTTTTGGCCTCATGGATGCACTTAAGGTTGTAAAACCTATTCCCACTTTCAGTTCACAGTTAATTCTTCGAGAAGTCCTTGGTACCAAGTCACAGTTGATCTCTTTTCCAACTAATCTGTATGTTGATTGAATGATATCTGCTGATAACAAATCCTTTTCAGGAAATCAAAATGATTTTAATTGTGAATGATAGTTCAGGAACTATCCTGAAATACTCCCCTTCTGTGATGAGGAAAGAAACCTCCAGCCTTCAAATACATAAAAAAGTTACAGCACTAATTTTGCAGCAACAGCTGTACCTAGATTTTAAGAGCAGGCAGATGTTTTTGTCTTTCAGTATCCTTCAGGGACATTGCTTGTGTTGCAACAATTTGAAAAAAAAAATGTGGTTAATGGAGAGCACATAAGGATTATTCATTTTCACTGTCATTTTCAAAAAGAAAATGATTTTTTTCCTTCCTCTAACTGAATCACAAAGCTCAGCTCTTGATTTCATTGCTGGTACTCCTTGAACCGTGATTCAGCTGTCTTCTACAAAATGAGAAGTAGCTTCAGGGAGAAGGTCCCTGATTCAACATAACATTATCTCAAGAATTAGTAGAAATGACAGGCAGATGGTAGCAGAAATAAAAGTCTTGTGTTTGTGTCCTTGCTGTGATCTGGGTATGCTCTTTTCATAGGATTTCTGTCTTGTTCATTATTCATTTTTTATTGAAATAAACATTTTAGAAATCTATTTGCTCTCCAGAAGGGACTCTCAATCACCATAAAATCAAATGCAAACCACAATATTTTCCTAAATGACAGAAGGTTTAACTCTTTAGTCTTCCAAGTTCAACAGGGAAGAATTTGACCATGACTGCAAGCCATTTCAATTCACTTGACATGTACCAGAGCTATGTCGTTTCATTCAGAGTCAAACTGAAAATGTCAAGACAAGAAAGCCTAGGATTTCATCATAAAACATACAGGTCAGACAGGACTTTCAGAAAACCTGATATGCTTCAATACTACCTTCCTCCCAGATCTCCTCACTCTTCGTTTTACCTGACATGACCAGAGAGGCATTTCTTAGAGAAGATGGGAAGCAAGAAATCTTTAACACTTCCTTCTGGCTCCATCCACTACCTGTTATCATGATAGCCAGGGATTTCTGTACATCTGACCACCCCTGCCTCCACCCAGAACCTCCTTCATGCACCTACTCTTCCCCACACAAATCCCCTACTCATCCTCCTGGTTCAAGAGCATAACACAAGAAAAACCAGCATAACTTGCGTTCTAACAACTCCTAACCCCTACAGGGCAATCAATTTTTATTTTATTTATTTTTGCTTTAGCCTTCCTCAAAAATCAGATGCCAACAGGACTTGTAGTTTGTTGGAACAGACCATCTTACAGGCCAGCCTGCACAGATAGCTATTGCATACCAGAGCCTCAGACTGCAGAAAAAGCGATATATACCAGAAACTTGTTAAGTCATTACAGTAAAAAGAAATACCGACATACAAAGTTGATCCAAAGAATATTTTACTGTTTAACTCATCTTGTCATAAAACTTCAGTAGGACCTGACTCATAAAACAGAAATTTCTCGGGTTCACTGGGCACTCAAAATAATTTTAAAAGCCCTGCTACACAGCACATCCATTTCAGCACAGGAGAGCTTTTTGTTTTTATCTTTTTTTATTAAAGATAAGGCAGGGAGTAAAGACAGAGTGGAGGGACCTGTGTGAAAGAATGTCAGCTCTGCAAAGAGAAGGCTCTTAGTAGTCTTTCCTGCCTGGGATTGATGGTGACATAGAATAAATAACAGCTCCTGCATGTTCAAAGCTATGTTAAAATTTTAGCTACCATAAATAATCTCAGCTCTGTGTCTGTCCCTCTGATTTTATGAGGGAAGTTCTTTTATTCCAGAATCTATGAACTGAAGTGATCACATCATCCCAGGCAGCTGGTCAGAGAATTGTGTTCCTCAAAGTATGCAACACCAGAAAAAGTGAAATATTTTCAAAAGAAAGAAAGAACCACTGTATCACTAAAAAGCTATGATGTTTCACTGAGACCATTTAAGGTTTCTATGACATTTTTAGTAGGAAGATGTTTCATATACTATTGTTTACATTTTAGAAGTTGTGCAACTTTGTGTATAGGGAAATGAAGTGAAGCATTACCACTGGGAAAGAAAAGTTTTTTAATTACTCAGAATAACAAGAGATATTTGTTCTCCCCTTTCCCTTCCTGGTCTCCTCTGAAAAAATGTATAGCTTGAAGGATAAGATGCACAGAGCTGCTTAAATCTGTTAGATGTTTAGTTTGAGGTTCTAATGATTAGTCTATACACAGATGGCAGAATCTGACCAAAGAAGAGCTTCCATGGACTAACTAATTTTCCATGATGATACCTCAAGATTTCATTGTGACCTCTGAGAAAGATTACAAGATCTGAGAAACTTGTATCCACATCTTTGTCTACTCAGAACATGAACTGCTCCATAATTCCGGATACCTATAACTCACTAGAGGTGTAGATCACAGACTTGCTAGAGCTACCAAGAGGTCTGAATGGGACTATTTATTACCATATCCAGTGTAAAGCAAAGGGGCCTTAATCAATTACAAATGTTACCAAACAATTATGTTTGTTATTGGCCCCAGCTCCTCCCTGGACCCCTATGTAGTGCCATCCACACCACCACAGGACACAGGTCCTGTTTGGAGGAGCTCACAGCCAGCAGAGTATAGGTGGTCTCTGCCATTCTGCTCAAGAAAAATGATGGGTAAAGATATCAAATTTGGAATTTTCAAAGAAGTCCACACGGACAACTTCTTTCACTGTCTGCCTTTGAAAATCAAAGATTAAATGTCCAGCTTGAAGACATGTGAACTATATGGCAAAGCCAGATCTTAATTTCCAGATTTTGTGTATTCTTCCTCTCTAAGGAAAGGAGACGAGACTCATGTCCGCAGCATTTTCCTCAAGTGAAAAAATAAATAAAGAAAATGCAGCCTTCATGGCCTACTTGTTCTACTCTTACTGGATTTTCCCTTAGAGAAGCCAAAACTTAACATTTGTCCTTTTCTGACCTCACTGCCAACCACTCACACTGTAAGTTTCACAAGTTCTGTTCTTCATGCAGCTTTTCAAGCTTCCTTTCTTTCTTTTCTATATCAACAATATATGCTGAACAGAAAAAAAGTTTTAACCGCATTACTTTCATGCATAGATCTTGTGCTAATTTTCTGAATGCTTCTGGGCTATGTCCACCCCAAGTCCCAGGAGTTGAGCACAGCCTGCACCAG
The DNA here is from genome assembly GCA_035772895.1 of Perdix hodgsoniae. Taxonomy (NCBI): domain Eukaryota; kingdom Metazoa; phylum Chordata; class Aves; order Galliformes; family Phasianidae; genus Perdix; species Perdix hodgsoniae. The sequence continues at coordinate 48,259,191 of JAPSGF010000001.1, read as the reverse complement.
ATCTTTTCCGTGCCATCCCCTATTCAAGTAATCTTGTATCCTGCTTGCTTCACCACTTTCTTTGAAGGCCGGTAACAAACATCATAACAGTGTTATATCATCTACTTAACCTTTAGAGCTGTTCAAGCTTCTCTAAAACAGGGACTCTCTGATTTATACCCTAAGTCTTCCAATCTAAACTAATGTAATTCTTCCTAAAATGCCCAAGTTTAAATTATGAGATCACAGCATCCTGAATGCAAAACCTCTCATTCAGCTTCCCTCAAACTCACAGATATTTTTTCCCCATGTTGGACTCATTAAATTGTTTTTGCATTGAGTCTGGTTTAAAATTGCCTTTATAACTTAAATTTTCCTGACAAATATGAATTTCAGGAAAAGAAATCTCCTGTATCTGCTTCACACTTTCAAATGCTTTGTCAAGCAAGCCTGCTTATCCCAAGATAACACTGGGAAATAAATAAATGTATATACTGGTCTCACTTGAGTCTCACTTGACTTTTTTTTTTTTTTTTTAATCATATTCTGTGCTCATGGAAGCAACTATTTGGGTACAAGGGAAAGTTAGCAACCTGGCTTAGGCACACTGTTGAAAACACCAGAGAAGAAAATGGACATTCCCAGATCAATATCTGTGATAAGACAGATCAGTATGAGATGCATGGTCCTCATTAAGTCTATGCTGGTAATCCTTTGGCTTCTTTACTACAGTTATCATTGCAAGCATTATTGAAATCCTTTGGCGCTGGACATTTTCACGTGAACTGAGGCCAAGAGATCAATTTAGAGAAGCCACAGAAGAGCCACCAACCACTGATAATAACTTTCAAACTCTCCCCACCCTGGATTCAAAGGCCTAGATGTAAAAGATAAAAAAGTTACGCTCTGAATCTTTCACCAAGCACTATCCAGTTTCCTGTGATAGCCTGTATTCAACCCTCCATTTCACTGACATTTTAAAACATTTTTCAATTCACCACAAAAAGTCTGTGAAGTACCTGCCAAAGGAGTTTCACCATCAGATGCCTGAGATTTCAGATTATGGAATTTCAGACATAGTTAGTCAGAAAAGTCATCTGGAGCTTTTCACAGTTTAAAGAAATCCCTTTTGAAGGGTTCACTTGTGTTGCATACTTAAAAATAGTGAAGGTATCCAATTCTGTGTCAAACTGAAAGAGACACAGGAACGTAATTCTGCAGAGGAGGTTGTGAAAAAAATGATTCTAACTATAAACTGACGAGCTGATAACCGCGGCCCATTTCTGCAGCATGCTCCAGGTAAGTGGCCAACTAAAACTCTCTGACCTCAATAGGCACAGCAGGCTGCATACAGAGTTGATTGCAGAGCCAGAGCCCATGGAATGACATCACATCAGTAAAAATAAAGCATCCCATCAAGCAGATTTAAAAAAAAATCCTATCAAACGACAAGGAGAGAAAGAATTACTAGACAAAGTTATCATCATTCTGTCCCTGCACATTGTGTGCTTTTAGCAGTAGCTTTACCTAATGAAAACTTTGATAGAAGAGTCAAAAGAGCATTAGATCCATCCCTGTAGAATTAATTAGTTGTAGAGAGTTTTGTCCCTATAAAAATTCAAATCAATTGGGTCTGTTAGTCCATATACAGACACCGGATGTAATTAGTGTGATAATCAATATATCAGTAGGAAATAGCTACTTAAGTGCACCCAGTGCAGTTGTAGATTTAGGACAAGTGAAAGGGGTGCACTCAACAACAGCAGGGAAGAGTATAAATGCAAATGAAGATCATAAAAAAGAATGAGTGGTTATTTCTGTGCAAGCTGCTCAAAATTCATCTAGGTTTTGTTGTTGTTAGAAATAGAGAAAAGAATAGGCTCCTGTGAATTATCCACATTTAGTTAACAAATGTCAATATGCACCATAGATATTCATTTGTTTTCTCACTTGAAGACTTTAAAATGTGCAGCTAGCTTTCTTCTCTCCACTTACGCACAATAAAAAAGTTCTAATAAAACACACACCTGTCACACTCAGATTTGTAGTGTAAAAAAGTACTCCCTAATGTGTACACAGTACCAGCTGTGCTAGCAGCCTTGGCACATGGCTGAAATGCTCAGAAGCATCCATGGCTGAAGGTAGCTTATGGCATATCATAGAATTTTTGAGTTGGAAGGCACCCTTAAAGGCCATCTAATCCAGCTCCCCAGCAATGAACACTGACACCCACAGCTCCATCAGGTGCTCAGAGCCCCATCCATCCTGACTTTGGCTGTCACCAAGTACAAGGCCACCAGAGGTACCACCACTCTGGGCAATCTGTGCCAGTGATTCTATCCTTACAACGTAGTTTCAAAAAATTCAAACTTGAAAAACCAACACTGTAGAAGATCTCTCCAGAAGTGATGTTGCAGACCTGTTTTCTTTTCCCTCTGCTTAGGCATTTAAAGACAAGGCAGATAGTTGGAATTTCTTCTATGCAAGTGGAAAGAGGTTTCCAAAATCACTTTAGGTAGCTACTTTTCCTCAAGAGGAATAAATCAGCTAATGAATAAAATGTATGTGCACACTGTACAGAATTCAGGTCCTGTTTTCCTTCTGTGAATGAACTGTGGGACACATGTATTTGAGAAGTCACAGTGAAATGCACCCCACCATCCTTTAAATACAGGAATTGCATGAAAATAATGAACTGAAAAATCACGCTGTGCTGAGTGTTATTCTTTAGGTCACGATACTCCTTTAAGGACAAAGGCATCTGATTCCTGAAGATTTCTCCACCATCAAAAACAGTGGGAAAGAAGACTCAGGGCTCTTCCACTGAGAAAGATGTTGAGGTCATAGAAATAAATATGGCTTTTGTTAAAATTCAGTCATTGTCCCATTTGTGATTCATATTCCCCTGAGCCATGTATGAAGAAAAGAACTGGAAAGATATAACTGAAGCAGGAAATCACTGATTGGGATCAGACTATCTATTCCTCAGTGGAAAAGTGCAAAGGTACATTGTTCTTAACTCACTGGCCTGAAATTGTTTCCATATATTTGGTCATTAGTCAGATGTAGAGGAATTTTTACACAAAATACCCATCTCAGTGCTCTGATCAACCATAACCCATCAGACTCTTGAGTTTCAATCTCACCCCAGCAGGAATTTCAGTGTTATTTTTTCACGATAGTCACCATCACTTTAAAGTGGTTCGGAGTAAACTGTTCAGTGTTAGAACCTGCAGTGAAATTTCCAGGAGCAGCTCCACAAGTCAGAGTCTGCCTCAACAAAACCTTGAAGTACTTGACAAATTTTTGCTCTCTGGGCAAATTCTACTCATAAAATTAAATTCATGCAACTACGTTAGCAGATTCATCCACAGATTGTGGCATAATGAAGCTCAACCAGAGGCTAGCTCAAGCAATCTGCAACCCAACAGCAAAATTTTCAAGGCGCTTGTAAAACCCAAGTGCTTCAAACATCCACCGTTTAACAGCACTGTTCATAGCAGCACACAAGGGAAGGCCAGAGACACAAAGCATACCTGCATTGTTTAGTGCATTCTACCCGTTCATATCTGTATTTTCTAAAATTTAAGAAAGGCCTTCCCTAGCAATCCAAAGTTTTTAACACACAGCCTCTTCAAAGAGAATGCGTACATTCTTTCGAGGTATTCTTTATCCCGCAGTTACTGGTAAAGATTTATCACCTCATGTGAAGTTGAATTATCCTTATGCCTGAAAATAGATACATCCGCTAAAGAGAAACAGACGGTACGTATTCATGTATTTCAAAACCAAGGATTTAACCTCCGAAAAAAAGATATCAAAATGCCACCGAAGCATGGACTTGCATTCAGCACTTTCACATTTGGTTCACAAATACCCAATTAGGTTTATATCTGAACCCACAGTATCTCAAATTTATAATTAATCATGTGTCAAAGATACAAGGGCAATAGAGTACCGTGTTATTTTGAGCAGTGATAAAAAAAAAAAAATGTTGAGGTCTGGAGAGACTTTTTTAAGCTCTGAACTACAATATCAGGCTCTTCTATAGTGAAGAGTTATTAAGGAGCAAAACAACATCTCCATAGCTAGCTCAGCAGCCTGCTTAGCTCAAAATGAAAACAGAAAGGATACACAATATTTAGCATAAACCAGTTTTTTATAAATGATGACTAATTCTGTAAAATGTAAATGGTTAGGAATCAACTGACATTTCTTATCCAATTCTGATTCTAAGGTAGATTTAAAAGTTCAAATATCTTTTGAATTTTTTTTTCCCCATTTGTTAATTGCAAGTGACTAATGACCTCTCTTTCTTTGCCTGGGAATGTGACAGCCTGGAGTAAATTTTAACAATGTTAATTAACACCTTCATATAAAGGAACAAATGTTTATTACCACTAAGGGTGCAGAAACCCTAACAAACCAAACTAAAACTCTTTTGTCCTAATTGGGGATATAATTGGAATGAATCCCCCAGGAATTTTGCTGTTCCTTCAAAATAAAACCCTATTACTGGTTGATCCATGAACAAAGATACTTTCCTAGAGATCCCCATAACCCTAATCCGTACAGTTTGGTCCCTAGCGGGTACACAGGTGCTCATAGAAAGTGAAGGTCCCCATCTTTTTAAAGCTTTAATTGATAAGACCCAGACAGACTGCAAACAAACACAGCAACATGGTAGGAAAATGACCTCTTCCTCGCTTTTCCAGTGGGAGAAAAGATAAGGTTACAACTACCCTTTGAGGCAAATAAGGTTAATTTCAGAAAATGGGATCTGTCTGAAGGCTGAAATGATACTCGGTATCAGCAGCCACATACTGCTATAATTTGGGACCACATTCTACTCACTATGTATCCTCATAAATAGATCCACTATACAAAAGGACAGTTGCCAGGATTTATTCCCTGATGTTATCTCTACTATTTCCCATGTTTCCAGAAATGCAGCCACCTTTTCGCTTGCAGCATCAGGCAAGCCTAATACAGAACCGTTTTACACTGCTCTAACATGGGTGTAGTCCCACTGGAAAAAAAAAAATAACAAACAACAGACGCAGCAAGGAGAAGGAAAAGTATATCATAAGAAAGAATGGAATCTAGTGCTCACATTCACAGCCTTATTTGACATAAAAATTCCACCAAAACCCAATTCACTTTTTAGCAAAACAAAACCTCTCAGTACCAGTCCAAAAGGTTCCTTGTGAGGAACACACACCTAATGCTTTGGTGCACAAAGCAATCACCTCTCAGCCCAGTTTGTCTTATATTGCGGCCACATGTAGTATGGCACAGGAAGAGACTACAATCAATCCTGTTACCACCTGCAGCTCTCGCTTTCATTTGCTTTCCATACACAGAGAGTAAAAAAAAAAAGACCCAAACCTTTGAGCCAAAGCTCTGCCAGCAATTGGAAGTCTGCAGTCCAGTCATAGTCCAATTTGAAATAGTGCTGCAGTCTCATTCTGGGAACAGAAGAGCATCCCTCCAGAATCTGACAGGGGGAGGCCTACCAAGTTGTTGAGGCAGCAGTGCAACTACACTGTGGTTCTGATTGGGATTTTTCAATCAGATTGAAATCAATCCTTAAAACACTCTGGCAATGACAATGGTCGCCATAAACAGGACGTAAGCAAATCTCAGAATAATTCCCTGACCACACACGTTGGCAGACAGGAACAGACAGACAAAAGGTGTCTTAATTACTTCATTGTTTTATGGTGCTTTCAAGACACAAAACACAATTTGCTTTACAATGCACCATTAAATATGCACCCTCTGAGGATTTCAAATTGTTTGAATAATATAATTATCAGTGTTAACATTTTCTTTTATTGTTTTGACAGTCTCAATTCTGCTACTGCCTTATTTGAGCACTTTCCCACTAAAAAAGCAATGAGCATTTCTCATCCTTTCTTCTTCCCAAAATGAGATACATAATTTAGAGAGACAACAAAGTGCTGGGTAATTTTAAATCCTGAATTTTTACTAACGATTTTTTTTTTTAAATCTTAAATCAGAAAGACAAGAAAGGAAAAGCAGCAAGAGAAATGGCTTGAGGGAGGCAGCTCCCATTCAGGTATCTCATATAGCTTACATCATGCAGGCATATATTACAATCCCACATTTGACGCACCGTTTTCAATGGAAATAACAGAAAACAGTGCAATCTTAAATTTCTCAGGCAGTTTGCTCTTAACTGCTTGAACAGCTGTATGAGCAAATCCTCCTGTGATTGAGCTCACTGGGATACTTCATGTCAGATCTTTGACTGGTGTAGCACGGATGCTCCTTTAGCACTTTTCTGCTGGTACCCATAAAATCACCCACGCAAACACCCACTGCGCAGTAAAATTTTCCTATCAATTTAGACTCTCCATTCCTTAACCACTCTTTAGTTTCTCCTAGGTAAATTCATGTGAGGAATAACTTTGAAAGAGATACCAGCATTTGCAAATGTAACATTCCCCTCTTTTTTCCTTCTGTGCATTTGGTTATTACATACTCCACATCAATGATGTGTGAAGCAAAGAGTGAAAAATGAGGATCTTGCTTCAGGTTTCCCTCAGTCCTAAGCAATATCTGAATTCATTAAGGGCTCTCACAGTATTTTTTTATAATGTGTATACAACTTTGCTGTACTAGCCCTAAGATAGGCTTCATAAGCCAATGAGCCTTCAAAGCAGTGGAAAAAAGCACAACCTGTATGGCATTCAAGAGATATGGGAAATTCAGACAAGTCATCCACATTTGACATGAAGAGTTCAGGCTTTCAGCTCTTCATTCTCAGACTCAAACACCAGTAGAGGCTGAACCTTCCAGGCCACATTTTCAACAGCCGTGCAGACTTTTATGTGCACAGAATGCAGGCTCTTTTTCATCGCTGGCAAAAATGCATAGCTAAAAGAGGAGACTACGTTGAAAAGTAGTGTTTTGCAGCTCAGAATTTTCTCTATTAAACAGTATTACTGTTCTCTTTGAAACCGTCGTTGTTTCCATGAAAACAATTACTTTCAGAGGGATCTACTTATGAAAGGAGTGAAGGAAGAATCAGGCCCAAAGTTCACAGCAGAGCTAAGCACAGGACCAAAGTCTCCTAATTCATAGCCACGTGCCTGATCCATGAGGATTGGCCTCGTCTCCACTGCACTCCTCTGCTACTCTTTCACATAAAGGGCTCTAAACAGTTAAACCAGAGATTAGTTAAGTGGCACGAAATTGTACTTGGATGACTTATTGAACGGAGGATATTAGCAATATCACATCAGTCACAGATGAAAAACTGCATGCGTAGATGAGTACTGTATAATCCATCCGCTGTTTTAGAGACCTAGCATTGCCCAGAGAATAGCACAACATCCACGTAACATCCCCATGTGGAATTTTACATTCAGATGTCTGAACCAACTAGATGTGGGAAATCATGGTCAGGCAGCCAGCTCCCCAGGGAGCACACCTCTGGGGAGGATCCTCTGCCTTGTTGATTCATACAAGAACCCCAAGTATCTTACACTTACAAAACAGGTTGCAACAGCCCTCATCTGCAGTGACACTTCTACACATTGCTGGCACACAAGACAAAGTTCTCACCTTGAGGGAAATCATGTCCTTTCAGGATATGCAAGCAACAGACACTGAATTCAGCCATGGATTTCAGGGCTGACAAAGCTAAGCACAAGCTGCTCCCCTCCCTCCTCAAGGATCAGCACATGCAGTCTAATTTTTCCTGTATGGTCACTTTCCTCAGCTCACACATTGCTGCTTTTTTTATTAAATTTCTATAACCCAAAATGACACATTGGTCTGAGGCATAGGATGGTCTCAAAATGACCAGATCCACTCCAAAATACTACCTCCATACTCTTGTTTGCCACCATCTAATTGCTCCTCATCAATACCGTCAGCCCACATTTCACAAAGAGCAGGGACTGATCCCAACTCATGTTACTACTTCTGTGGTCTTTTTTATTATTCAACAAAAATTTTCCATCTCACTCCTACTGTCTACAGCCATGGTTTCTGGACTCACATAAGACTGCAGAAAAAGGAAATAAAATAATCTTTTAAAAAGAATTTTAGTCCTACCCTTTTTTTTTAATCTTTCCTATAGTTTCCTATCTGTGTGTGTTCTGCTCACACATGAACAGAATTCCTAGATGCAAACACTGTTAATAAGAAATGATTTGGACTTTTTTTCTTAATGATTCAAAGAGCTGACAATTCCCAACTTAGGTGGTGTCTGAAGGCCTGATTTGTCCTAACAGTTCATCATCATTTAACACTAAAAACAGTCAAACAAATTAAGTTTCTTTAAAATTAATTTGTTTCTATTTATCAGAAAAAGAAATCTTCTATACAACTCCCTAATAAATGTGAATTCTGAAGCACTGCAGAGGATAATGTCAAGGAGTTTCCTTTTTTCTTTTTTTTGAAGCAGCAATAGTTATACACTGTTCAATTCAAAGGTAAGTTTTACATATTTATCTTTGGCTTACAGGTATGTTTCAGATAGGATTAGAAATCCATTATGTGAAACATAAATGGAGAATATTTAACAGAATACAAAATAAGAGTTTGAGATAAAATTTTAGTTAATGAATTGGGGATGAGTTCTTTTTTGCATCTATTGCAAAGGCAAATAAAGATTCCACAGCACAGAAGTTAATGTGCTCAAAAATTTCTCCATATGCCTTTTCAATTCTCTCATCAGGATAACTTCTGGCTATTAAAAAATACTGAGATGAAAAGGATAGGTGAAACAGAGAAACAAAGAAAAGATGACCGAGTCTGGTTACCTCAGCCCCGGTTATATTACAACACGATCATTGCTTTATTGACTTCCCAGTAAAATTCACTTAACTAGTTTTCTGGTTTTTATAGCTAAATAAATGGCTTAATCCATTGCAGAAGAAAAACCTTATGCTGATGAGTTTATGTTAAAGATGTCATAACCCTTGGGTGTTGCTCACTAACCACTCGTTCACGACTTCTCCCCCTTGAGACCACAGTACAGACATCAAAGGCACAGCTGGATAGACTGTATAGATTGGATCCTACGCAAAAATTATCATAAACACTAAGAAGCCACAAAGAATGTGGAAGGAATGATCATTTCGATCCAACAAGTTATTAAAATTCTTTCAGTCCATCTGCTTATTGAGGTATGTGACATTAACCAGCAACTGCATTATCACTCTCAGTTCAAAAACTGCTTGTGAGGGAGTGATTTCACAACATCCATTCCACAACAAGAGGCCAGACTCAGAGCTGACTTGGTTCCCATGAAATTTCTCTATCCTAAATGTGATTTCATGACATGTATGCTCACCACATTATCACAACAACTGAATAAATCCGGTCTTTCACAGATCTAGCAGATGCTGGAAAAAGGTCCATTTATTATTCACCTCACCACATTAACCACCGATGGACTACTTACTGCTCACAGATTTCATTAGAGCCCCTAGGGAATTTCCCAAACCTAGGCAAAAAGAGAAAAACACTTTTTATAAATATTCTTGCAATGTGAAATATACCCATTTTTCCTGGTTTCCAGTCAGCTCTAACAGCAATTCTCTTGAATCAAAAGCAGAGCAATCTGCAGTGATAACAATACACTTAATGACTCTTTTAAATGTTAATGGCACGTATAATAAAACAACTTTTCAGTGAGTTTATCAGGAACTAGGCACTCCTTTTCTAGGAAAATTACTTTAAGTTCCTGGCATGTCTACTACAGAATTCTTGTCTTTTTCAGAAAACAATTAATGGAAAGATAAAAGATCTGCTATTTTCTATCACTATTAGTGCTATCTCCTGGCAACCTGCAATAACAAGTTTAATGCTATTTTTTCAAAACTATTTAGTGAAAAAGTGAAAATCCTTTCAGTTCCACATATGAGTACACTGATAACTTTGACAAGACTAAAACCAGATTTGCTTATTCCTCAGTGGCACCCTCCTATTTTATTTATCCTAAATAAATAAGCAATATGAGCCAAATCATGTCTTTTCCAGTGTACAGAAACCAGAACATGGCAGACTTCTTGGATTCTACTGCATGTAAATGACAGCTCCTTCTCTGCACTCACACTGTGTTCCACATTAAATAAGGTACCATTAGCACAGCTATGGTTCAACTTTGGTTCTATGGGCCTTTGGGAACTAGGATGTGGGATATTTCTAAGAGGTCTTGTGAAAGGTGCCCAGAGAAAGCAAGTTTTATCTCATAGAGTTATTAATCAATGGGAAAACACTACATCTTCCCTGGAAAAAAAAAAAGTTAGATAAACACAAACAGCAGTTCTTGCTTAAAAATCAACAAAACAAAGCATAGCAAGACTCAGCAATTCACAGAGATGATTGGATCATCTGCTATGGCCTACAGTTATCCACATAGAAGAGAATAAGTGAATGACCTGATGATATCAACTCAGGAAGCTATCCAAAGTAATAGATAATCAGGGGGAAAGGGCACTTTCACCTTTTATGGCATAATGATGCACAGTCAGGCTGGAATGGGTCCCTTGGCTCCATGTACATAACCAACAAAATAAAAGGCAATCAGGAACACCATGATAGCTACCAAATATCATTGTTTCAATTCCACGCAAATAAAATCTCTGCCATCAAAACAGAAGAGACTTCTGCAGCTACTATACCACGTAGAACAAAAGGACTTGGAGAGCTATATATTACTGTTTATTTAAAAAATAAATAAATTAAATCTCCATTTCCCTGCTCGCTGAAAAAAAAAAAAAAAGACCCACTGGAAGGCTACAAGTAGCAGTGTGTCCTACTGTCTCCAAGCAAAGAGGCTGATATATGCTGACTGACTAAGGAATTTACTTCATTTTTAAGTTCCAAAAGGTACATCAATATGCTTGTGAAAACGCTAAGAAAAAATACACAAATGTTCCAAAGAGATTAAATGTTAATCTCAAGATGGGACCTCCACCTCTCTTAAATAAAGACACCACCCTATTTTGCTGGTCTTTGCCTCTAACATCCAATGTTACTTATCTCACCCAAGGAGGAAGGAACCGTGAGGAAAGGGTGTATTGCTGGATTGCTCAACAGGATCACCACCTCTCCCATTTCCCCTTCAGTCGGTGCCTGCTCTTTTCCCTCTGCATACTTGGAAAGAGGAATGCCTTGTTTTCAGACTATTGCAGCTTCCAAAGATCATTCACAAAGAAGCATGAACCCAAAGTCCTTAAGAGACCTCATAAGGCAGCTGAGTTGTTTGTCATTCCTATCTTTTTCTTGAAAAGAGAGACCTATGAAACTTTTTTTGATAAAAGCAAAGACCTTTTCTAATTTGTGAACTTCAGTAATATTTAGTTCATGGTTTGGGATCTCAAACAACATTTTCAGGTGCCCATTCACCAATAAGATTCTCTGTGCTGAAGCTTTTTTTTTTCCCCCCTCCAAGATTGAGGTAGGAGCCATCAGCCAAAATGGATCTGTAGGTTAGAAAACTATTTGTTGAAGGAGCCTGAGAAGAATTTTAATGTTGTCCTTGACATACAGTAGTGGAAAAAATGATAGGACATTATAGTGACAGAGATTACTTGGTAACATTTTCAAAAGCATCCGATTCTTACAAGTTTCCTATTTTACTTTGACACTAAGACTCCAGTTTCATTTTTGACTAAGACTTTTAAATAGCTTAGGGCTTTTAAATTCCCTTTCAGGTAGTGGTGCTGTAATTGACTATTTTTCCTCAATTCTGTTACTGAGGCTATACAGTGTCATAGCTGTATTGGTTTGGGGAATTTGGGCCAACTGTTTCAGAAACTGGAGCCAATAGCTACACTTCCTAAATCCATGTGACTACCTGAGTAAGTGCTTTGCTTTTCAAAAGCCAGAAGCACCAGAACAGTGACCATTCATTTCCAAAGTAGCTGAGGCATGCCCAGTGCTTTGGCATTTAAACCGTTCCAAAGCTGTAAACAAAACCTATAAAATTCGGCCTACAGGTGGCCATCTATCACACCAAGGTCAACTGATAGGTATACTAAATTCATTCTTTCCCTTGTTCTGTGATTGAATTGGAGGATGGGGAGGAAGAAGACAGAGAGGGAGAGTTTAAGATTGTTGAAATGCATAAATTATAATTAAAAAAATGCCACTCATGATAAAGAACCTTATGTGCAAAAGATGTTGATGCTGCAGAGAGCAGAAGTGAGCTGGGCTGCCTGGAGACAGCTGTTTAAGTCTGAGGGTCAGGACACCAGAGACTTCTTCACTGCAGAGAGAAGGAAGTTAATATCAGACAAGCATGCAAGCTGCCTGCCATGTGCCAATACAAATCTGCTTTCTCTTCCCCTCTACTTTCAATGCTCGTTTCCTATGTGACATTCTCCTTTACCCAGCCTGCCTGCAGCTACAGCAATTGTTTTCTCCAGTAATAGTCTTCCTTTATCTCCACTCTTCTTAGCAGATCCCAAGCAGATGCAGAGGAGGAAGACTGGATTATCCAGAAAAGTAGCTACTGAAACTGGAAACAGATGAAGCACAGGGTTTGCTGCAAGGCTAATAAGAGGGCAGAAAACATGTATACCTGTCCCACATCTAAGCATGTTGCCCAGGAGGTATGGCTGTTTTCAGCAAAGTTATATGCTGCTGAAAACTGCAGTTCATTAATTGTATAGTGATGCTTGGTGTGATATACATACACAAGAACAAAGCAGACAGCTGAACCCAAGGCCAGCATCCTTCTAGACAGGACTCAAAGATGCTTCTCAATTACTGTTCTAAGCCATGGTATCTAAATTGCTGCAGCTATAATTTAGCTGATACATAATCAGAAATTAACAATACTTTAATCAAGCCGTAAGATCATGCTTGAAATGCAAGACTTTGTACTCTGATACAATAATAAAGCAATACTGAAGCTTTCCCTCTGTATTAGAGGCTTCTGTTGTATTTCAAGTAGCTTTTCTCACTACTGCACATTATATTGGACTGTCAGATGGTGTCTCAGATTTCTCTACGTAACCAAGTGGCTCGGTAACCCTGATCCAACATGAATAGCCCCATTAATTCCAGTGGGAATATCTATAAGCTGTAAATGAAAAGTATTTTTCTGAGCTAGAGCTTAAACACCCAGCCTATAAAGCTGCTTAATGTATACTACTACCAGCTATCACTAGCATCATTAACTTCTCTCTTTCTCAAACTAGCTTTCTAACAGGAGAGGTACTTCTGTTCTTTTTAAGACCTTGATTTCTACTTTTACCAAAAGTAATTGGAATGAAATTGCCCCACTATACAGTATTTCCACTTTACAGCTTACATAGTATATTTCAGTCAAGCTTCTTATTAGATTTCAGCACTCAGACACTCTACATACCCCTGCAGGTGTATGTCAACCCATTCTCCGTCAATCTGTATAACGCATCCAAATGATCTTTAGATTACTGATATCCTTCTTTAGATCACAGGAGCACTCAAAATAATCTATCTTATTTTCTGGCAAGCCAGGTGTTACTCTGGGTCTTCATACTTTTACTGTTTGCCTCCAGGTATTTTGTTTTATTTTTTAAAGTAATTCATATACGGCTTTTTTAAAGGGAAAATAATGACTAAGCCTAGTCTTTCTTGCCTGAAGAACTTCAACAACAATTTTTAGTCTACAAGAATGTTTCTGTATGAGACACAGATTTTGGATGCCCTGGGTCTTTCTAAATTGAAAAGGCTAAATGATGTTGATTTAATAATTTTTTCTGCACAAATCATAGTACCCACATGTACTTACTTTGAGCTTTTTAGTAATAGCACTTGTTTCTTTCCCAAAGTCTACAATTTAGAAGCTCTTTCTGATTGGGGTTTCTGTCTGTGCTAAATTTTATCAAGCTCACTGTTTGTTATCAGCTCTAAAATCTATAGAGGTTGTGACCCATTACAGTCTATGATTCCTATGCATACTTTTATGGTGATCTCATGAGATTACAGCACTTTATTATTTATGAAACTCCCAGCCATTTCCCTTTAGCAAATGCAGATTCTACAATCTCATGCACCAGAAAGCTTGCTGGAGGTACACCCTCCATACTCTTGCACTTACAATCCATTTTTGGGGTTTTTTTTTTGGCTCATTGTGTGAAAAATGTAACTTCTGTATGTCCTTGAGGTATTATGCTTGCTACTTTAAGTCAGACCTTTTTAATTTATAACTCCTAAGATGAGGTACTAGCATTTGAATACAAAGGACTACTAGCTGCCTCTCTAATTAAATCTATGCATTTTTGTTTTAGACTTAAGATTTCTTCTGTTTGTCTGTTATTTGGTTCTGATGAAGGGCAGACAGATTATCAACTATGCTCTAACTATAAGCTGCGTTGGGTGCTCTGATTATGCAAATCAAGTACATAGACATCAAACTTTCCTTCCTTCCCAAATCCCACCAACTCAGTGAGAAAACAAGTTTTCCAAATGTGGGTGATTGCCAAGCAACAATAGCATGGAAACCTTACAGGATTGATATGCAATTTCTATGTATTGGGATTCTAAACTCTAGAAATAACCCTGAAATATTAATTTAAGTCTCCATCAAAAAAAGTTTTCTTATACAATTAAAAAAATCAACTACTAATTGCCTTTTTACTTCAAACAAAAGCAATAGAAATTTCTGCCTCACTCCCACCCATTCATGAACTCCTATTTTTTCGCATTATTTCAGTTCAACCATAGAATGCAAAGTAAAGGATAATTCCTAGTGCAGTGGTCACACTGCACACACTGTCAGTCAAAAAGGACAAATGCATGGATATGGTGGCATTACCTAGAGTCATTTAGATACAATAATGACTTGACTACCACATAAGGAATTATGACTTCCTGCATGTAAAGACTAAACCACCACCAGACTATTTTGGTATCAGATGCAAGTGTTGCCCTGTTGGAGCTGATCCCTGAAGTAGCGGTTCCCCATCCTTGACCTGAAAAACGTCACCCATTTCCAACCAGGATTTTCTCTCTCTCTACACCTACCCCACATAATGGTTCCCATACCAGCCCTTACTAATCTCTGGCAAAAACACATTAAGGCACAAACAAACCCATTCTGTCATTCTCATTATTCACAGTTCCTCAGCAGCCTATAAAATTTTTTGAATGAGAAAGTTTTCAAAGTTCAGATTACTTTTGGATGACAATTCCTCCTTTGCTTTACATTCACACACATGACAAAACGTGGCTCAACCTGCAGGTGGAAAGCTACACAACACAACATTATAAATGACAGCAGCCAAGAACATCCCAAAAAGCACCAAAAAAAGAGACACCAAGTGATGGGCCCAACGCTCATTCCTCTCTGTACAATGCCTCATTTCCAAGTCATCCATCTTTATGCCAGCTCAAGCAAGAGGCATCATCTGCACCCAGGTGGATTTGCAGCCCTCAGTATGCTTGAGCGACCCTTTGAGTGCTGTGCAGACCTCAGTAGCTTGCAAAATCACAGGCAGGTGATGGGCAAATGCCACCCCAGAGCTGACACCTGTGTGGCGAAGGCTTGTGAAATGCCTGACACCTTGGGGGGCTATGACTTGTTTTCCTTTCAACTCCTCAATCAGCCTGACAGGAGCTTTCTTTGAGCTTGCAGTGTTGGCAGTGCCAATAAATTCCCCTCACACTGGGAGGTTTCAGGCTCTGTTTCTGCTCTCTCAGCTGTTGCCTTTGTGGCATCACTCCACACCACAGCAATTACTGAGGCTGTGTGGGATACATTAAGTTCCTCATCAAGGAGTATGTGGACATAATGCTGCTGCAGCCACTTCTGCACAGTCTCCATAAAAGAATACGCTCTGTGGCCTCAAGATCCTATCATTCCTACCCTGTTATTAGTTCAGACATTTTCCAAAGGTGAATTTCATGTTGTTTTAGGACATCTTTCTCACCAGTGTGCCTTACTTCCTGTTAGAGAGAAAGCAGGCCTGAGAAGTGTCAAAAGTGTGACAGCACTTGTAAATCTTTTTACCAGTACTTCTCCCTTTCCTTGCAGTATTTTCACTGGATATTAATGAGCCAGGGTATGAATCCACCTGAGCAAGCGCTATTATGCAGTAGACACAAAATGTACATCTTCAGCATACAGAAATCTATTCCAGCAGGTTGAGGTTAGTTAGACTTGAATTTTCGGGTTTCAAGGAAGCATCATGTTTTCCTAAATAAAAGGGATCAATCCACCTTATTCCAAGCTGGAAGGAGAAAAAAAGCTCTTTGCTGAGTTCTCTAATGCTCATATTTACTCCTGCAGCTCGTCTGGGTTATACCTCTACCTGGAGTCTCCGTCATGATTATTTTGCATTAACACACCGGTCAGCAGTGACATGCTTCATGCAGAGGCCACAGGCTGTTTGTTTTAAACAGTAACAGTGTGCTTTTCTTCTATTTTCACTCCCCTAATTTCTTCTATTTTCTTCCCCGAGAATAACCAGATTTAGCTGTCACTGCCTGTTCCCACCAGCAGCTCAGGTGCTCTCATCAGCTCTGCCTGTCTGCTCCGAAACCACAGACTGCCACAGGCAGCTTCCGCAGACGCTGCTTTTCTCTACAGTCGATGCACACTGCCCCCAGGATTTGTTTTCTTCTAAACTCACTTCAGAAAAAGAGAAATATCTTTCGCTGTCATAACAAGACATGCTGGTGCATCAGCATTTCTGGATTAAAATGGAGAAGGGCAAAAAAGAAGAATGAACAGTGACATTTAAAACACTGGTAGGAAAAGCAAATATCTGCTTCATCATTTACTTAACTGTTATTTGCTTGATGGGCTGGATCTATTGCTTTCCCTACCAGAGGGAAAGTCTCATTTGATCATTATCATTTATTTTTTCTTTTTGACCCCTCATTGAGATTTTCCTCATATTTAATTCCTAATGCTTCTAATTGGAAGTCACTGTCTCATAACATGCTGTCTGCCTACCTATTAATAATAAAACTCACTTTCTAAAAATACAATAGGCAGCGTGGGAGAAAAAATTTCTGCATTTCAGCCCAGGGCAAGGAAGCAGTTATGCACTAAAAAAAGAAAAGAAATTGAAAGCTTCATGGAGTTATAGATAGCTCTACTTCAAATTCATTACCTGTAATATAAGTGTCTGTACGTCTATATGTACATAAACACAAATGCAAAGCCTCACCCCTATTATCAGCCTAAACTCCACAAAGACCTGAAGAACTGTGCCCACCCTGCAGCAGATGGAAGTCAGTCCCATATGTAATACATACACCCAGTCCTTTGTGAGACAACAGCATGCAACAATCATTCAGAAAGGAGCCTGACAATATCTGAGAGATGCGGCAGCAGTGAATCAATTGCTTTGTATTAGGTTTCAGAATCCTACAGCTTCAAATTGTTATGATAACCTCTTCCTCCATCCTAATTAGAAAACCTCAGGCTTCCAAGGACATGAGGCTTCCCCATGGCACTTGAATCTCTGTGGAAAGAGCTATATGACTTCAAGTGCAATACATCATCTTCAGAGAGGAGGTTGTTCATTCATCCTTTCTCCCCTTCATCATGTGAAAAGACAGAAAAGACTGGGAGCATCAATTCAAGAAGTTCCAGGCTCACCAGGTTTGTGTAGATTTTTTAAAACTTGCTCTCATCACTGTCTCCAAAAAGATTTGCTTTCCCCTCACCATCTGTGCAGTTCTTACAACAGGAACTCCTTAGCTCTTGGTAGGGCAGCTATCCCCTTTGCAGAGCATTAATTTCACACTTGCACGGAGGGGAGGAGCATTGGTGTTTCTCTCGCTGCTCATTCACATGAGTCAGGTAAATCCCGCTCCAAGTCAAACATTCCTCTTCAAACATTAGCTAAGCACTCACTGACAGAGCCTCTTTCTGTTTAAAAGCAGAGAATTTTTCATTTGTTTAGATGTGATCAAACTGAGTCCTGAAATTACATGCCAGAATTTGCCTGCTTGCTTAATTTGCTGAAACACCACTTGATTATTTAACATCTTACAGGATAAACTTTCCCTCCATGTTGTAAACTTCTCTTTGCTAACACAGACTCACAAGAACCACCAGAGGCAGCCAAATTCTGAGAAAGCAAGAAGAGCTTGTGGGTTGTTAAACATTCACCCACACATTTGCCCTCTTCCAGCTAAGGAGCTCCAAGCCAGGATCCCAAGCCCATGGGCAGATCCACCTGCCCCCAAGGAAGGAGAGCAGTTCCATAGCACGTGGCCCCAGGCACGTAGCTGGCACAACCATCAGGAAGAGCCAGGGACCTTTCAAAGTGCCCCTGCTCTTATTTTAGGGAAGTTAAAGTGAAACCTATAGATATTTACACTAACAGCACACACAATTGGTTTTCCGGGTCAGCACCCTTCTTCCTGATGACATCTAAACAGTACAATTCTAGTTTTGTTTGCTCAACACTTTCCAGTCATTTGACAGACTTTTTAAAGAAGTGCTGTGGGCAAAAATATTTTCATTCTAAAAAAAGATAAATTTAGAGGCACAGGGGAAGCATGAAAAGGGCATTGCAGGACCACTGAAGTCAGTAAGAGTTTCTGTTGACGTCAGTGAGGCTTTGGATCAGATTCTAATTTATTGGATAGATTATCTGTTGACAAGTCTTCATTCATTTTTAGCAGGAACAGACTGTGACACAAATAAGAATCTGGGCAGAGAAAATGTATTTGTATGGAAGCATTAGACCAAGTTCAGACTGAATAAATTGGATCAGCAGGATGAAATGCAACACATCCGCAGACAGAGACATATGGCTTTTCATATAGGATGGACTGAACAGAGGCCCACATGAAAAGATGTGATTTCAGCATTTCCTCTCAAATAATGTTACAGCCTGGAGGAAAAATGAAAAAAAAAGCATGGTATCAGCACCAACATGGAATGATTCAGCTATAGTTTCCACTTGGGCCACTGCTCTGATAGAAATTCTTTCACTATGCCCCCCAACTGAAGGTGATCAGTGAGACACACATAGCCACCTGAAGCACAGCTATCAGCAGGGTAACCTCCAGCAAGGTGACTGTCAGAGACTAAAGACAATTGTATGTCCATCTGGAAGGTTACAACAATCCCTTTCTCTGGAAGTAATATTTTACTTCTGGCTCAGCTGCTTGATTTCCAGTGGAATGCCACCTCCAGTCACCTGGAAACACTCAAACACAAACTAGCAGTAAAGAACATTGGAATCTGACTCTTTGACAGCACACCACGTAGTGTAACTTCTCTTGGTGTAACTCTGCACAAGCTTGTGAAATACTGTTATGTCTCTATGGAAAGTGCATAGATACCTGTACACGTAATATATGAGAGGTAAGGGTTGTAAATGGGAAACAGCTGCTTTGAAGTGAATGGAGGAACTCAAGTACTAATACTTCAAGTGAGACCTGTTTGTTGCTAGTAGCTGAAGTCAGAACTCCCTTTTCACTTTTAATGTATACTTAAGGGAAAATATTATTGACTTGAAGACCACATGCAGAATAAGAGTTACATATACCAAGCACTTTGGTTTCCAATAATTTAGTGGGTACCAACCTAATCTAAGCACAAGACCCTTTGTCCCCACCACACAAGGAACTTTTTTTCTTTTAACTTGAAGCTGCAGTTTGTTTCCTTCTCCCCTTAGGACACAAAGGCAAGCTCAGCATTTGAATCCTTGTACATTCTTTCTCAGCCATGAAGGCACAGAAGGAGGCTTTTTTTTTCTGGAAATAAGAAAGAAAGGGAGCATTGGTCAAATCCTGTCTTTCCCAACAATTCTTGTTACTTGTTATTTGTTGAGAATGACAATTACTGCTTCTAGAATTGTTATGAACTCTGGAAATTCAATGACACACCTTTGTTTCATTCACATTTCCATGTCAGACACCATTCTGTCAGACTGCCCCTTTGCTTTCACACCTGTCACACCACTACAACATGTAACAGAACACTGGAGGGAAGGTTCAGCCTCTAGTGCTATACCATCAATGATGTCATGGGAAAACATCATAGAATAGGAGGCATTATTTTTGGAGCAGCCCTCATTAAATCAGAAATAATTCTTGCCGTTCTTAAAGAGAGATATTTTAAAGTACACAATAAAATCAGAAATAATTCTAAGATGCACATGACTTCCAAAACTGAAACCCCATCAACCCTACTAAACCCCAGCATACAATTCAATAGGCAGAGCCCTTCACCTGCCAGCCAGACTCTAAGCTCGTCTCATGTGAAAATCAAGACCATGAATTGTATCAGAGTTCATCTGCTCCTGGGAATATAGACTAATAACATATGAGTGTTACTGCCAATGAGTCTGTGGATTTAGCTTTTATCCGCACTACTTCAAACTAAAACAAGTGCCTGAAGACAGATCGCATTCAAACCACTATGCCATCTTATTTACAGAATTATCTGCTGTTCTCCCTATAATAATCAACTGTGTTTCCAGCAGCTGCAAGTTCATGGGGCTGTTTCTCATTTCCCAATCAATTCTAGCCTTTATAGTAACGTTTCAGCTGACTCTAAATACCGGTGGATGAAATCAAAGCATGTGGCTTGCAGGATATCAGTCATACCTGTAGGTGATCTGCAGGAAGATAAAAATGACCCAGGAATGTAGGCTTTGTTGTGTCAACACCTATGCAAATTCAAATCCACGCAGTTTGCACAGGTGAAGCTTTTCCACAGCACAGCTGTGCACACCTGGACAGCATCTCTTCCCAGGCCCGTTTTAAAGTATGATCACAACACGGCTGGAAACAGAACACTGACAGTATGTGAATTGACTCGCCATGGCCAGTGTTCCCCCAGTGAGAGAAAAGATCTCTTCCAGCACCTCCCCATGCCTAGACAGAGGTGCACTTATCCTGCCCACTTCATACCCTCTTCAGTCACTGCTCAGCACAAAACAAGATTTACCTGGAAGGGAAGAGCTCATGGGTTCTAATTCAGACATCTGAAAGGCAACTTACAGAAAGGTCTCTTCTGTAAGAGATGTGAGTCAATTCCTATAGCAATCCATGTCAGTCTGAAATTAAGCTCAAGGCCTTGATTTCTTGCCCACTTATTCCTCATCCATCCAGCAACTTGGTCCAGAATCTGCTTGGAGTACAGTCACAAGTGTATACCAGGCTCATATATTTGCCATCCCCCAGGTGGAACAGGGAAGGTGCTGGTTCTTGCCCCCCAGCCTACCCAGACTGGGTCAAAATGTGGTTGAGATGGATCAGGATTTAGGCTCAGCCTACGCTGCCTTGTGCAGAAGCTACTCCAATGATAGGGCAAAATGAGTCACCTTCTGGTGATACCTTCATCTTGAGAATTAGGTGAGTGATTTTTTTTTTTTTTAATCAGGCCATAGAAAAATTCAACACTACATTACCTACACTGACACTGGAACAGGTTGTCCAGTGATGCTGTGGATGCCCCCACTCTGGAAACATTCAAGGCCAGGCTGGCTTTGAGCAGCCAGGTCTAGAGAGAGGTGTTCCTGCCTGTAGCAAGGGGTTAGAACTAGATGGTCTTAAAGGTTCCTTCCAACTCAAACTGTTCTATGATTCTATGATTTTTGTCCTTCCCCTCTAGAAATTTTCTTATCAGGAATCAGGAGCAGTGGGAGTCAATCCAGTGGTTGTTTTTCCTTATAATTAAAGTTTCACAATACATCCTAGCATGAATTCATCTAATTCAGTGTTAAGTACAGCACTTTTGGTATTAGCTAGAATACAGACAGCAGTGACATCGTTTTCCCTTGCTGATAAATTTTTCCCAATGCAAGAGGATGTTTGTCTAGATAATATTTCATTGCCATACTGACAGCACTAACATTATGTTTTATAGATAATAAATCTATGAAGAAAAACTTAGGGTGATTGAATTGCTTTCTCTTCAAGTATCATGTGTGTATGCAAGTCAGGCATATACACTTTCTCTGGTTCAAACAAGAGAAACCCTCATTAAGTTACACGTGTAAAGGCCTCACAAGGTATACAAGTAATAGACAAAATCTGTTCAGATATGCTGAACACAGTTATTATTTTATACAGCAAGCACTACCCCACCTCACAATGATTTATTCAAAATACCCATTAATTCAGAGGTAAGAGCTGCAAGTGCAATGAAAACTAAAAATCCCCAAATCCCACCAATGCTAATAAAGCCAAAGTGGAAGGAAGCAAACCCTGCATTACCAGTATGGCCAGCCACCACCAGGGAGCCAAAATGGTTGACGTAACAAGGGTTTGGTTCAGATGCTATACCTCCCTGCTGATAAGCGTGTGACATAAAAGCATTTGCCCCAACAGATGCTCAAGGAAATGCAGCCAAAATGTGGTACAGAGGTTTGGCTAGTGGATGGGTACTTTGTGATTCACCAGTATGAAGGTTTCCCACAGACACAGCTCCAATCACAATGCTGGACCCCAGGCCATGGCTCTTATCAGCAGTATGGATGACTCCCACTCATAACACAGGGATTCCTTTCTGACATAACGACATTAGCATTGCTACACTCCATTAAAGTTTGGACGCAAATTCCATTAGCATGCACAAGTTACCCCCTTGTTGTTGTTACCTCAATATTCAGTGACAAACCAGGAGCCCTCAAATTCACTGGGACAGAATTGGGTTGCTGTTTTGCCACAACTCAGCCATAACATCACTGCAACCAAGGCAAATGTAGCTATGTTATGACAGAACCCAGTCCTATAAAGTCTTGGGAAAGGTTTGCTAATATACCAGCAGCTCTGCTGATCTGAAGTTCCTTTAGTGCCTCCGACTTTGGATCATTCATTATCACCCCTCCTTTTCCCACTGCTATTTGTTGCTATTTCCTGTTTCTCCTTTTTCTTTGGTATTAACTACCACCTTTAGCAAAGGACCTATGCTACCACCTATTTGATCGTGAAAAGGATAGCAGTGGAAATGTTTCAAATTTGCTCAGCTTCACAGCTAAACATGGGCAGGACACCAGCAGAATCTCTGATCCTCACTTCACATATCAGCTTCTAGTCAGTTTCTCATCTCTGTCAGATGAAAATGAAAGGTGGGAGACAGGAGAGAAGATCTGTCCTGAACTTTGATTCTCCTCGCACAAAGTGTGTTATTGCTTGACAAGCACAATACAGAGTAACACAGGACACCAAAAGTAAATTTCTTGTCAGGCAATCTCAAGCCGGGAGAACAGCCAGGGTCTGATTTCATGAATGCTGCTCACCAGCAAAAAGCAGCAGGAACAGCCTAAATTTGCAAGTAGTCATGGTGGCAGATTTGGATGCATTATATTCCTAATATAAGCAGTAACAGAGCATAAAGACAGAAGCACAGATAAGTGTGCATGGGCACAGCAACAGGGAGCTTAATTTTCTTCTGGGGCTAACTCTGAGCTCTGAGCAAGGAAAAGTGATATTTTGTGTTTGGGCTACATGTTTTAATGCATGGGTACTGAACCACAAAATGACCTGATTTAATGGGGAATTAAATCAATACAAGCTTTTGCATTCAAACTTAAGTTTGCTATTACCTGCAGATCCATTATTTACTCAGACAGGGAGAACATCAGTGGCAACCCTTCAAAGCCACGACATCCAGGCATTTGGTTTTAAGAGGCTGAGAAGCAATGAAAGAAACAGAGTCTCTTCTCAGCGAAATTAAATGCTCAGCTCCCTTCTCCAACATATAAAAAGCACTGTGCTAAAAGAAGGAAAAAGAGTTACCCTTCTTTTGTTGGCAGTGGGATACTTTAAAAATTACACTTACACAGCTGCTTACTTCCAGCTCCGCAGTCTGATTTCACCTTTTGGAATCACTGATCTTCCCAAATAAAAATAAACATCAAGATAGTAAGCTTTCCGAGTTTAGAATTCAATGTTTTTTTTTTTTCTTTTTTCTTTTTTGCATAAAAGATATGGTTCAGGGTTTTTGTAGCTTTTGAGCCATACAGTTACCATATTTTGAACTTCCCCATTTTAGCAGAATATACTGATTAAAACATCGCTTCTGAGAATGAATACCACGATTCGCAAAGGAAACAAAGGCTCAGAGCACACTGCTCATGCAGGCAACAAGATAAAACATATTCCAAACATTCCCTAGGCCATGGTGCCTGCACTACTCCTTTAAGAGACTGAAAGCAGAGACTTCACTGAAGGTACAGATCTACATATCCACAGTGCCTAAGTGTGTTCTATATGGTTTTCAGTAGACAATTAGGCCGCAGTCTGTTCGCTGAGCACACCATACAGCAGGCATCCCTTCTATGCACCCAACAGAGACTTTCCATATACGATTCATATGACCCAACTATGTCTTCACAGCTATGACAAGGTTCTCCTAAGCAATTTTTCTTGCTTGAATGAGTTCAGAGTTACAAACCGTCCCTTCCACTTGAAAATCTCTATCTACAGGAGCTGAATGATTTTTCAAATGTGAAACAAAACCCATTTAGGAAATGACCAGATTCCTAGAGGAACTGTCAGAAGGTGACAAGAATGTGCAATGCAGACAGAAGTGCAATCATCACACTGCAAAGAAGAAAACTCCGAATCCCATCAAGCAACTACTATATCCATCAGATCTTCCCAGTCAACTGTAAAACAGGCTGACTGCTACCAATTTAATTACAACCCTCGTTGCTAATAGCATCGTTTTTAGCTGAAAATTATTTCACAATCATTTTATCACCAGAAAGCATTGCACACAAGCCCCCCTCGTCTCGCTAATGAGAAGGCACTGAGTCACTGCATGTATGACAACACCAGAATTTGTTTCTTTTGTAAATGAGATGGTTTCTACCTCCCAGGTGATTCGTCTTCCCAAACAAAGAATCTGACACACATTCAGTTGCAGGGGGGTTGTATATATTACTATTAATGTTATGAAAATAACTGTGCATCGAAGCCTGATAAGTTTAGCTGAAAATAGTCAATAAATTATTTAGTTCACAAAATGTCATTATGTGTGGTGTTTACTTAATTGAATAGAATAATTTATGGTAAAACCTAGAAAAAAGATCAATGCAGATGGCTTGCAAGAATGATTGAGTTTCAGTGAAGGCAATTTGATTTTTATCCCTCATTATAATAATGTTAAAGGGAAAGCATCAACTTTGGTAAAAATCAATATTTGATGAGTGCCTAGGCCATGAATTTTAACTAGAGGTAGAACTGAGGTAGGAATAGGTGTAAATAATTAATAACATCCATATCCTGACCAAATAACTGTTTTGTTTTGGAATAAACGCCCATTATCCAGAGATCCTTCTGTTATCAGAAAAAATAACTTAGTAATGAGTATTTGGTTCTTAAAATTCTATTTTAAAAATTACTTGACACGAGCCTTAAAAGACTCTTGCAATATATTTAATAAAAGGTTTCTACAGGCAACAGAAGGCCGAAGAATATAAACATATCAATTTACTTAGTGAAGTAACACATCTCATTTTTCTGTTTCTCTTCACACTAAAAGAATATTGCCAACTTTTTCTTGAAGAGCTCTGATGGTTAAAAATGGACGTTTAAGTCCTCCATATTTCTAGAGAAAATGAAATCATACACACCATGGACCTGCAGCTGTCAGAGCTGTGCTTCAAAAACAACCTGCAAAATCTGTCTGACGAGTTACCTTGCTGTGAAACAATAGACACACAATGTGACCTATGGTTTTCAAATGAAAGTATTATTGAGTTGGCAGTAATGTAGTGTATACCTGATTTTTGCTGGGTAAACTGTTTTCCCCTTCACAATGAAACCAGTACATAACTTTAAGCGCTGACTTTTCTAATAAACACCTTCTGCATCGCTCACAGTGTGCCTGCAGTAGTCAAGCCACTCAAGCGATACCAAAAGCAACCTACAACTCTACATTGATGAAATAAGGAAGAGAACTGTGTCATAAACCAGCAGCTATTAGAATGGAGACCTCTTTTGCATGTAGGAGGAAGCACCTGGTTCAAACCAATCTGAATGCCCACTGTGGGTGGTTTTATTGAATTACACAGAAGTTCCTTTACAAAGAAAAAAGAAACCACTACAGTAGGGAGCCCTGCTTGACTGATCTCTACATGCATTCAGGTGTAATTTCATGGGTCACATGCCACTGGTATTCAATTAGAGTGATTGCACCACCATTGGATCCAGGGCTAGAAGCTGTCATAAAGAAAACTGAAGTCTTTCAATAGCTTTCCAGAAATGCAACAAAATTTGCTTAACCTAAGATTCAACTGATTTTTTGTCATTGTCTTTGATTCAAGCCAAAAAGAGGATGCAGTTTTCAGGATATCCTATTAACATCAATTTGCATAACAGATTACAGAACAAAAAGACACAGAGGCATAATAAAACATGGAAACCTCTATAGAAATGAGGTCAGGAGGCATATGGCTGCCTTCACTCCAGACATTGCACTGCTATGCAATGTACTTTGGAAATGTTTACTGTACACTTGTTAAAGTTTCCTCTTATCACAGAGAAACATCCCATATGTGGGCTTGAAGGGAAGCGTTCCTCACAGCAGGGATTATAGGTTAGAATAATAAAGTAACTTCCTGCAAGGCTTGTGAATCTTCTGTTCCACCATCTGAGCCTTACGGTTATCATTTACTTTTAACATGCGATCCCTTTTAACATTCATTTCTCATCTCAAACTTCCTTTCCATTTAGAGCAAGGTCCAATATGGGATTAACTCAGGTATCCAACATTTAGAAGCATAAATCAGTTAAGCACAGTTCTTGCTATGCAGACAATATGACACAGACAATAACTCTATTAATTCCTATATTATCCCTTCCACTGATTTTCTTTGTTTATTCCCAGCATCCTCCTGGCTATGAGTCTTGCCCCTCCATTTGAAACAGTTTTTTTCTTGTGCTGTAAGCAGAGCTGGTTGAGGAAGAGTGCAAATAAACTCCAGGCAATGCAATTCTATCAGCCAGAGCATAAGCTCATTTACATGAGATTACATTCAGAGGCACACCATGGAAATCAACTCACACCTCTGTTATTCATCATACAGTTATATCAAAAAGTGACAAAATTAAAAGTGATGACAAAGCAGAAGATAAAATTCATTCCTGTATTTAAACTTCTACTGCCTGGTTCAGAACCAAGTTCCATAAAGATATAGTCATTTATTTTTAGAGGGACTGAACAGGACAGTTTTAGAAAGAATACAGTACAAATACAGTTAATCTTCTGCCAGATTTAGCTCAAGAATTCAGTTATAGAAGATCACTTTAGACACCACCAACTTTATCTAATCTAAAGCTAGTAACTCCATCTTAACAGAACAGAGCAATCCCGAATATGTGAAGGGAAAGATTACATTTTGGAACTTCAGTCATCCTTGTTTTCATGCTTATTTTGGAAAGAGCAAAGAAAGCACAGCAAGCTCAGAAGTCTCACGCCTCCCTTCTTTCTGCAGCCTGCCCCAAGGTGCATCCTTTGCAGTGTCCTGCCAAGCTTCTGCACTGGATCTTTTCTTCCACAGCTCTGAGTCTGTGGGGAAGCATGAATCCAGATGTGCCATGACTCACACAGCACTTCTACTTTGTTTTCTTGCCAACAACATTCAGGAAATCAGTTGCACAGAATGACCTGCAGAAACCTATCTTGGAAACTTCTTTGCTTCTTCATGATATTACACTCTTTTGCTCTTAAGGGCATTAACACCAATTGTTATCCCATGGAAACAAAGCAGAAAATAAGTCTTCCATGGTAGTTTTCCTCCTATCCCAAAACTTCTTCAGGCTTTCAACAGCAAAAATGACAGAAAGAAGCCCTGCACCAGAGGAACCCCATGGCAGCAGATCAACCCTACAGTCATATAACACTTCAGCTCTGAGCAGCACGAGCGGAAAGGACACCTTAAGTTCAAAGAATGCAATGCAGTCATACTATCTAGATTGTCTGAAACAGCCAATGATCTCGTCTCCTGCTGAAAATGTCTCCAATAAGTGCTCCTGACTTCTTTTTTCCCCCGTATTGACTACAGAGGGGAGTTTAACATAAATTTATCCTAGACAACATCTGTTTTTTACAAACACGTCACAAATCCCACAGTGATAACACTTCTGCCTGTATGGTTTTAGAAATAGGTCCAAAAAAGCTTTTTCTCAGCCTGTTCTCCTACACATTTTTAGAGTGCTTTGATTCAGTGTGCCATAACTAATCAAGTTAGCATGACGTTTGGAGGCCAGTCTGAAATGGAGTTATGAATTCTGGTCAGTCTAAGTCTGCAAACTTCACTCTCAGAAGGATTTAACTGCCATGATTCTAATAATCTTATTAACAACACATGATGAATTCATGCATGTTAATCCAGAAGTTGCAGTGAGTCCAAGTAAAAATTCTGAGCATATGATACAAACTGAGGATATTATTCTAGTGCTTATTATCATCACTGGCCATGGTATGTCATATGACGTGAAAAATACATGATGAACAGCTTAAAAAAATTCAAATACCTAGAAAATTCAAACCCCTCAGGCTGAAGAGACAGTTTATTGCACAAATAAAACTTTTAAGTCACTGCTGTTTCTCTATTAAACATCAAACTTTAATCAGTACACGATTTCAGATTTTCATATCTAAGTTTTCATACATTTCTTGAGAAGAAATATTCTGAGGAAATGGCATAACCTCGCATTTTTTTCTTTGTAATGATTTTTTTTAAATTGATTTGTTCTCATTGCTGATACAAGGGCATGATATTTTTTCCTTCTCCCTTTTATCAAACGTATATACTGTCCCTTAGAAGTAACCTGGAAAACATTAAGGGCATACCCTGAGAAATAATCTAAAATAAATCACAAACTTTCATCAGCCTCGTAAGAGTAATGCCATGCTTTACCTCAAGCAGTACCACATGCAAAAGTGGACATCTGACTGACAGCCATATTAATTTTTAATACCAGTATTTGCAGTTTTAGCCCTTGCACAAGACATTTTGATTATAATATATTGTTCAGTAAAGGCACTTGTCACTCAAAAGGACAGAAAAACATACACGAAGAAAAGATGGAGTAGGTGTACTGAAAATGCAGAGAAGCAAAAAGCATGTCTCCACATTTCACCTCCCAAAATGGATCACCACAGAAGCCAAACTGTGGAGCAGAGCTGGCCAGGCACGTGCAGCACCATTCACAGCTACCATACAACAATGCCTACTTGTTCAAATAAAAAGCAAAGACAAGAGCAGAATTATGCAGTAATTCAGTGGTGAAAACAGTACCCAGCCCTTCCTCTTTTTTTTATTTTTTTAGCCCTGTGTTTCTTTTAATGACAATTTAAACAAGCAACAGTGTCCTATGAAGTACATTGAATGCACTGTAGGCTTCATTTCATATTGTATAGTCCTTATGGATGAAACGCACGCACATGCTATTCATGTATCTGTCAATTTTATGCTTGAAGATAACTTTACAGGATGATCTTGGCTGCGAGTTTCAAAGTCAGCTTGAAGATTACAGGTCTTAATATGCTACTGTGATTTAGCTTCTGTTTTTCTCAGGATAGAAAACCTTACCAGGCCATGTGTTGCAAGGTCAAGAAACACTTAAGTATGCTAGTGTGGAAGCAGTAATGCTCTCAGCTCATTTCCTCTAAGTATTAATTAATACAGGGATTCTTGCTGTTGTTTCTGCCACAGTACTTGCATTATATTGTAGTACAGACTAAAGAACTACAGCTCTACTCGCTACACTCAGATTGCTCTCAATGATCCACTTAATGCGTTTTTATACTATTGCTTTTAGAATAATTCCCCCTAATCTGACCTGTTCTGCAGCAGAAATGCTTTTGTGTTGAAAGGCATTTTCCAAAATAGTATTTATCAAAACCTAAACAAATGATAGAACAATCTAATCAAAACACTGAAATGACTGCCTGATTGTATTTTAAAAATCATAACCTAATTAGAACTGAATTGATTTTTCCGTTAGCATGAAATTAAAACTAATTTCCCCGCACAATATTTACTCTAATATTCCCCAGATGCAAATATAGTCTCATAAAACATTTCATAAAATAGGTTTTCTAATCGTTTCCTGATTTTTTTCATTACATCATCAATTGTACTTATCCTTCTAAACCATCATTCATCTTGTCTATCCAGTAAATGTATTAATGAAGGGAGAGCTGATGAAACATCACTGAAACTCTTTAACTGTTTGGATACTCTGGACAGATAAAGAGGTATTTCTTAGAGGATCTAGTCTTTAATTTCCTTTCCTAGCCAAACCTGCCTCTGAGATGACTTCTCTTAAATTAATGTTACACCCGGGCTGACAGACTGCAAAAGGTGGCAGACGCTCCCTGTTCAATTTCTCCTAAAGAAATGGGTTAGAAAAGTATATTTGTCACTAAAATAAATTCTTCTGCCATCCTTCAACATATTCACAGTTTTCTCATTCAGTGTCATGTCTACTGCCCTAGGCTTTTCCTTTTTCTTTTCTACAGAAAAAGTTCCTGAATTCCTGCACTGTATGTCAATTTGTATGTTGGGAAATTGAATGGTGAGACGCTACCTCACTCAAGCAGAGACACAATCAGATTTATAGGACTATAATCTCATTTGCTACGATCACTGCCATAATGAGAAATGCATGTTTCTATCCAACAAGGCCTATTCTTAATGTAATATACTCTTGACCTTGAACATCCAGTGGGGCTACTTAACCAATGGCCAGTTCTCAGGAGTCTTCCATCTTTAACATTGAAATAATGAACAAAAATGCCATATAAATATTAAAGAAAAAATAATAGTCACCTCAGAACTTTTTTTTTTTTTTAAGTTTGCATATTTATGTGCAGAATCGCATTGCATTTTGCAAATACAAAGGTGATTTCACAAGCAACTCCAATTCAAAACTATCTCTGGGGAAAAAAAAAGAGTAATCACGGAATGGCATGGGTTAGAAAAGGATCCTAAAGATCATCTAGTTTCATCCCCCTTCACGAGCAGGTCCTGGGCCCCTGAGAAAGACATGCCTATTTGCCACAATACAAATAATAAATGGCAACAACAGCTCAGGAAGTTTGATTTCAGTTCACACCTCTGCCACAGACCTTAGGGAAATCATTTCTTTTTTCTCTTTGATTCAACTCCCTGAATGTAAAATGAGGTTAATGATATTTTTATCATATCCTTTGTCTCATTCATCTACTCAGAATTCAAGCTTTCTGGGGGGCTCTCCATGCATTATTCTACAGTAGCCACTGTAACAAGGACAAATCTCTATTATGGTGTCTGCTCTCTTCTGTCACCCTTATAAATATGATAAATCATCTACAATTAATCATCAAGGCTAAAAAAATTATACCCTCCTGAAACTGTGATAACAAAATGATTCCAGCAATATCCCAGTAATTTATCAAAAAAAAAAAAAAACCAACAAGTCAGGACTTTGCTGGTAGAAGAAAGCATAAGTGAACTGATCCAAGATAAAACCTCCCTCTGCAAAATACGGATCATTGCAGGTTCTCATTCTGACTCTGCTTTTGCAATTGTTCTCTATACTTTCTTGAAGGAATTGATAAGATATTATGACTTGCTATGAAATTAATCTCCCTGAAGTATTTTATTTTCTCCTTTGAAGAGGGCTCTGTGGGCTATAAATTCAGGCAGTTTTAAATAGGGAAGAAATGTTTGAATGCTTTAACAATTGTAAGCATAGAACAGACAAATTTATTTTTAAAATTATGACCATACAATGAACAATTTAGAATATGTGGGATATCTTCCATTTAAGTGACTGCTGTACTGAGGATATCTCCCTATTGAGTCAACCTACATGATGCAAACGAACTCACTGAGCAAGGCTTTTGTCCTCTCTTTAAATGGGAGTATCTTGGTGCCTACATTTCTTCACCACAATAGTGGATGCTAATACCTAGCCTCAGTCTGTTTCAAAAGAGAAGTCTGCAAAACTAACAAGTGTGCATCTCTGCTCACCTGCTTGGAGAACTCAGCAGCAAACACATTTCACTGTGAAGCATTCAGCTAGCAAACAGCTACATTTTTATTTTTTTTTTTTGCACACATTTTCTCTTGTTGATGGCCCTGCTTGGCAGGCCATTAACCAAAGCCTTATTTATCTTCTTTGCATTTACAGAATTTGCACATAAGCTTATGTATATTTTCCAGGTTTTGCTTTTAAGAGCAACTTACAACCCAGCACTTCACCAAATTCTCTTTGAGAATGGGCTGAGTCTCTCACAGGTCCATGCACAAAGCACTTCCAGTAAAAGTGGTCCAGGGAAAGAGATCAATTTTAAGTATGTGCTGCAATCAAATAACACAAATAACATTGCCATCTTGGATAATAACTACACCATCTTTTAAAACACTTTGTCTATTTTACCAGCTTAACACACTCTGTTTAACACATTAAATCCATTATAGTGTGTTTATTCACAGTGATCATCATAAAGATATTATTTCACAAAGAACACCTTTAGAAGAAACACTGGAAAACAAACATTTGAAATTCACCCTTGATTAGAAATCATAGGCTAAAAACAACACAAAGTTACAACCAAAGCTTGCATTCGACTGATGAGCATATGTAAAAAGGAGCAAGGCCGTTCCGGCAGAGTCTATGGAGTGCTAGGGCTGTGCCAAAAGAAGGAAAAGTCTGCAATCCACCAACAGGAAGAAGCGGAGTGTGCAATTCATGGAAACTCTGTTCAGATGTAGACTTGTGTGTATGTATGTATACGTGTATATATAGATGTATGTACATATCTTCTCTCCAAAGAGAAAAAAGGCTCATTGTTAATGCTGACCCACAATGCAAAGCTGGATATAAACTTGCATCCATAAGCCATTTAAAAAAAAAAAGGGCAAAAATACACTTTGCATGAAAACTTTGTTAGACAGCAAGCTTTGCTCTCTTCAGTAAAACTATGAAAATGATGATAAACGTGCTGTAGTCATTTAGAAATGGCAGCAATTTTGAAATGTTTATTATATACCAGATGTCATGTGAAGGATTTGGGTTTCCAAGTGACATGAGAGGCTTAGGAACAGCATGAATTTGAGGACAGCATATTGCATGTCTGTCTCTCTCTCTGTCATGGTAATGATAAGAAAGGGCAGGAATGCAGTGGCACTTGCTCCTCTCCAAATAGAATCACCACACTCAGAAATTCCTAAATAACAGCCTCAAATCACTTGTTGGGATGAACAGAAGTGGTAATCCTTGGCTGGCCTAAATTAGCTCCAGACCACCCCGCACAGGAAGCCTGTCAAGGAGAAAGCTGACGGCTCCAGACAGCAAGGCTGTATCGTCTTACATATTCATCAGTTGAGGTAGCACTCAATACCCCAAGCAACAAGCAGGCAGGCCAGCAGCATGCTAGAGACCATCACTTGGAAGTGGTGACGAACACAGAGCAGCCGTTGCATGAGCTGAAGGACTTTCAGAGCAGGACAAGCAGTCCAAAACTAGGAAATAAACAAACCTGGTAAGCAAGAGAAGAAAAGACTTAAGTCTAGAGCTTCATTCCCCCCCCCCCCCCCCAAGAAATCCAGATGAGTTGTTTAGTTTGCACAAGCTAAGGATGATATAAAATAAGCGAGCACACACTGCTTAGGGTCTCCCTCATGGAAAATGATAAGATCAAAGACCTATTTTCTCCCAGAAAAATTGAAAATTAATTGCTTGAATTCATGTACCAGTTTATTCAAGTCCTTTCTTCTCCAGTCATACGATTTGCATTGACTGACAGATACTTTTAGGATGCTAACATAAAGAGCTGGTCTAATACTCTATGTCAGGGTATATTTTAATTGGTAAAAAGCAATCATCTTTGTTGCAGCAGGGTCATTTCCTGAATGTCAGAAATCAAATTAACACAAAAGGATTATGTCCCTATCAAAAAAGTTGTGTATCCACAACCCATGAGACATAAGGCAGAGAATAAAATCTATCAAGATTGAAGGGCAAATTCAAAGTACTCCTGCTCAGTCCTAAATTAGGGAAAATGGGGAAAAAAAGGCTGGAATTAAAAGTTGTATGACTGAAGCTGTAACATGTATACATTATACATGTATTCACAGCTCCTCCCATCCTACAAGACCTAAGCATTTGGCAGTAATCTTAATTAGCTATAGCTAAGGCTATTGACAGTACAGGCAAAGTCAAGCTACTCAGGGCAGTCTCCAGGTGAGCTGCCTGCCCCTCAATATCAATTAGTCATCCACTCATATCAAAGCACGCACAATTTTATTACATTGTTAAAAGGCAAATGAAATACGAAGTCTCGGGGTGTTGCTGGTCATTGCCTTCAAACAGCAGAAAGGCCTCTGCAAAAGCCACGTGTAACTGTTCTCTAGGTGCCCTGTGACTATTTAATTAAGTGTAATGAATATTTAGACGCTAAGCATTGCGAAGTGGATTCTTTGACTTTCCTTTCCATTCAACACTGCACTAATAGACCTGAGTCTGCATAAGCAAAATGTATAATGCCACTGTTCCTGGATGATGAATAATACCTGTATGGCACAGACCTGCCTGCAAAGTGGTGCAGTTTGTGCCTGTCAGCATCCTGCCTTCATCACCATCCTTCACAGCTTACCTGCAACAAAGTCAAATCTAACACTCTGCTCTAGAGCCCAACATTTCAATGAAAAACAAAATTGTGCAACTAAGCTTTATCAAAATCTACTCCCTAGCTCTCACTAATGAGGTGTGCAAAACTTTGGAGTCAGAAATCACATACTCTATTCCCAGGAGTTACTCTCTTTAAAGCATCTACAGCTAAACATTACAGAAAGTGTCCTGGATCTTGAGGGTTAAAACACTAGATGTTCTGTAACACCCATAAATATCCAATCAGTTGAGAGCCTGGCTATCACTTTATGAATAATGGATTGTTGTTCAGTACAAGAACTTAAAGGAGAAGAAAAAAAGGAAAAACTAATGGAATGTTTCAAGGTGATTTTAAGCCATCTGTTTTCTTCCCTTTTTGTCCCCCAAGATTTTATATGGTATGAATTTGACTTATTAACTCTGAAGAAACCTACATAAAGACAAAACAGAATCAAAATGATTCTTTTTAAAAATATTGGATCTGTACATTTTTATTCTTCTTCACTCTTCTTGTAGCTGAAGAAACTTAGGTAAGCTTGTCCCAAGTTTGAGTTTCAGAACTACCCAGTTTTCTGAATTTAAAACAGAATTTAGTCTTCTCAAAAGCTGTTTCTGCTTACCTCTAAAGTACTGTTGATTCCATGATATTTAATATCTTGTATCATCTATTAAGTATAAACAGTCTTTGTTTCAGTGCTCAGTCAGCTCCTTTTTAAAGTTCTCTCTACCCATCAAGGACTTTTCTGACCACCCACCAGACTAACTTCATATTATGCCATGCTACTCAAGACACAGTCAGCTCCGCCAGAAGACAGGATTGCTGAACAAATTACAGTAGATGATTATGTATTACACACAGGTATGGCATTGTTTAAAAAATAACAGCAATAAACAATCCTAAAGCAACACAGTGTAATTTCTGACCACTTTCAAAACATCATCTTTATCAAAATTCTGCCTACAAAGTGTGAAATCAATATATAGATGTTGCTGTAAAATTAATGAGCTTCTCAATAGGCTGTTTGGAGATTTTTATTTTGAATCATTTGATTTTTTTCTTAAATTACACATGCATACATTGGTTGACAAATGTATCATAACACAAGAAAAAGTCAACAGGAGGATTTGTCCCCTGTAATTATCTCCATCAGGCATATATTCTTCTTTCTCTGAACAGATAGGCATCAAAATTAAGTACTTCAGCTTAATTTGGTTGGCATTGCAAGCTCAAATGGGATACAAAGTGAAATCAATATTAGTGAAATAGATCAGACTAGAATTAGAAGGTAATATAATTAGGTTTGCTTTGCTATACCTTGTAATTCTTATCTGCAGTATCCTACCAAATAGAATATGGATATCTATTTTCTGAAACTGTAGGAGCTTTTTATGCTGTATTGTCCTTATTTATTCTGGTTTGAGAGAATACTTCAGAAAGACCCGTCTGCCCAGTCCCTTGTGATTTAGGTCTGACACATCTCATGGAGAGATCTGTATCTCATATGTACAAGCAAAATTTGCTTAAGAAACAGCATTAAAAATTGTTTCAACAGTGCAATGCAGAGAAAACAGCGTGCGCTCTGTCCTTAGAAAACATGCTTTTCACCTCTGAACACAAAGTGCTTGACTGTGACAATCCCAGGGCCTAGTAACAAAGACCATGGGAAACCCATTGCCTCTGCTTCTCAGACTTCAACACAGCCCATCAAAATTTGCTGCATCAGCCAAAATACTTCATGTCTCACTGAGATGGAGTCTACCATGCAGGTTGGTATCTTTATAGAATTCCCAGGGGGCTAAGCCAAAGGTTGCCTCCAATTAAGAAAGGTTCTTCTGAGCAATCAAATGCAAACCATGGGCTCCTTCTAATGTCTCTAAAGCAAATCTCTTCCCAAAAGAACTGGGAATTTGTTTTGCCAAGATGCAGGCAAGCTACATCTCTACAGGAATCTCAGTAGAAAAATATATTGCCCTTATAGTACGTCAGACAAGGAATCCACATCATTCTCACAGTCATAAAAATCACAGAATCACTGAGGTTGGAAAAGGCCACTAAGATCACCCAGTCCAACTCCAATCCAACCACATCCATGTCCATCAAAACACGTCCCTCAGTTTTGTCACATCTCCCCATTTCTTGAACACCTCCTGGGATGGTAACTCCAATGCATTACCACTCTGTCTGACAAAATTTTTCCTAATATCCATCCTGAAAACAAGTCTTGCCACAGGTCCCACCAGGGCCAATGAGAGTTAGAAGTGACTCTGTCAACAGTACCTTTTATCTTTGAGGAGCCTTCCTCTTGGCAAGAAGCAGGTTAAGGAAGGAAGTATTCCTACTTCTCAGCAGACACTTTCCCACTTCTGAGATTAATGATTAAGCCACAGATGTTTTAAGTTAGAATTCCTCTTCCTGGATTTGCAATCACTTTTCTCAAAACCTGGGATTTTATTCTGCCACTGCTATGCGAGGCTAAGAGGGCTAAAGATCTGGAGAAGAGAAGGCTCCAGGGAGACAGTGGCCTTTCATTATCTAGAGGGGGACTATAAGAAAGAAGGGGACAGATTCGGACAGATTCCTTAGCAGGATCTGTTGTGACAAAACAAGTGAAAATGGTTTCAAACTAGAAGAGGGGCAAATATAGAATGGATATAAGAAAATAGTTGTTCACAGTATGTTTAACAGTGAGGCATTGTCACAGGTTACCCAGAGAGGTAGTGGATGCTCCATCCCTGGAGACACTCAAGGTCAGGCTAGACAGGGCTCTGCACACCTGATGGAGCTGTAGGTGTCCTCTGCTCACTGCAGAGGAGTTGGACTAAATGATCTTTAAGGGTCCCTTCCAACAGAAGAAATTCTATTCTAGCAGCAGAACACCTCATATTTCAGATACAGGTTGTTTTTTTTTCAATCCTTATCACTAAGAGAAGGAGAAAGGGAATAAGTTATCTTCTGCCTCTCTCACTTCAAGGCTATCTTTAATGATTTTATCCCTTTGGACTAAAACCTGTGAGCTGAGAACTAGATTTAACATCAAAGCATAGGGCAGGTTGTATAAGAACCAGGAAAAAGTACATATCCAGCGTGCTACTCTGGAGGAACTTCCTCCTGAAGCTACTTCAGTCCAGCTGCTCTCCCACTGCATGTCTTGTGAGGGGCTGCACAACAACTCATGGTTTTACTGAGAGGAACACATCACATGCCATGCCTTACGTGCTCCCAAGATTCCCATCTGTCCCACTGCCTATTGCAAGGATCAGCAAACACAACCAAAACAACACTGGGAAGTCTATGCCATATGCACATCACTTATGCAATTCCCCAGGGCCTCAGAAATAAAGAGGAATGCAATAAAGCACTCTCAAAGAAAGGGGAAAGGAAGCAGGATTGACACAAGGCACAAAACCACTGTGAAACAGCTTAGAAGGAGCTCTTGAAAAGCTGGCATTTGCAGTTAATAACTCAATGCAGAAAAACTTGAACCCATAAAAAAAGAAAATCTGGCAGCAGATGACAAAACTTGTTTTCCCTGTTTCTAACTCAGCCCTTGAGGGGCATGAAAGAATGACCTTCTTCAGTGGTTGAAGTAGTGCAGTGCCAGAGCAATAACCAGAAATGCAGTACAGGGACACTGGTGGTATCACATTGACACATAAGGACACAAGAACTGGGAGGACAGGGCAAATTACTATGTGGAAATTAGAAAAGAGAAAACACTTGTAATCAGATTTAAATCTAATTAAGGATTGCTTGCTCATTCTTTTCATTCTGCTACGCACTTTCAAAGGTAACATAAGCCAGAAATCAAAATTATAATTACGATAAGTGAGATATTCTGACGTTCAAATCTGATTAAGGGGATTTCAATATATGTCAAAAATCTCATTTATGAAGAGATATATCAAGTTATAAGAAAAAGTAAAGTTTCCTACTTTTTAAGTACATTGAGTAAATCATACAAAGTATAGCATCAATAACATGCATTGTCTCATTTTAATTATTGGTAAACATGCTTTGATGCAGGAAATGACAGGTGTGACATATCCTACATGACCTAGACAAATGCATATCACATATCAACTCCTTAATTTTGATTTAGTGCAGGTTTATTTCCTGAAATGCAGCAAGATCTTACAGTAAGAAGCTTACAAATACAGAAAAAAGCTGAATGGTGATAGATGTGAGAAGGAACTTCAACATGAAATAAAGTTAAAAACGGAAGCATCTACAATCATCCAAGTCTATTCATTGTGTAGTCTATTCACATGCAATCAAAAATCATACAGTCTAGACCTTTTGCAAGTCTTGAGACATTTTACAAACTCCATACTATTCTGTTAAATATTGTTTTTTTTCTTTTCCTTCTAGGAAAGCTGCTCTAGGTAGCTGCTGGGCTTTCTTCTCATCAACACAATTGTACCTGCACTGCCTGGCCATCCCTACAGTATTGCATCTGGGAAACATCTTCCACATAAACAAACTCTGGTAGAAATTACTAGACTTGAGTAAAATTAATCAGTGAATGAATTGTGGATTTTCAACATTTTTAGTTGAACAACAGACATGAGAGATGTAGTATTTTATGTTGCACACTGGCACCCACAGAAGTCCCATCCTACTCAAGAAACAGTCATTAAAAGTGCTAAACTGCCAACAAAAGAATAAGCTTACTAATGAAAGTATAAAAGTGCCAAGTGAGATATATAAATATTAGATGGTGTTATGTTTATGTTAACAAGAAAAGGATGAAACAAACACAAAAAGCTAGCATTTGCAAGAGCAGCTTCATGCAGTGAGCTCTGCATGAATATGAGCGCTCAACAATAACTAAACCAATGTTGCCTTTTTTATGCTTTTAAATTAATTTTAAATTAATTTTAAAATATTGCACATAAATTAAAAATATTGCATATTCTTATCATGAGATAAGAAGAAAAGCAGAACCAATGGCTCAGGATAAATGATCATGTTTTTTACTCCTTTGGAAGTTTTTCTACTTCTGATGGGAGTGGCAATCTGGACTCAAGAAGCTATCCCGAATAAAGTTTTCACAGAAAAACAAAACATTTTACATTGCTTTCAAAAGAAAATAAAGACCATCAAGCATGTCTACCTAGGGCTTTTATGGATTTCAGGCTCTTCCCCAGACCCATCCTCAACCTTTTCCCATCTGTAAACAGAAGACCACTACTGAGGAAGTGCAGATGAATTTTTATACTATAATCTCTCTCCTTCATTTCATATTTATAAAAGGTCTTATCTCCCTTTGCTAAACTAGCTAATGCTCTTCGTGGCATTGTAATGAACATTGCAATAAACTACCATAATTCCTTTATCTAGAAATTGACTCTCTAATCAAGAAATGCCATTAGGCTAGTTTGGTAAAACGTATAATTGATAAACCAATTTTACATTTTTATCATATTTCTTATTTATCTTAATGTACTTAAAAATTGATTCTCAGCATATAGCGTTACCTACAACCATTTCAGTATACATATCAAATTTGGCTTTAGTAGAAATCCTTTCTGCCAGAATTTCCAATTTATAAAGTAACCCTTCTCTGAGGAAGGAGGATGAGGTGGATCTTTCTTGAGTCCCCACACTTGAGCATACTGAACTCTGCAACTGCATTCAATACAGATGTATCACCCTTTTTTTGTTGGTCACTTGTCTTCATGCCCATGGTCAGTATTGTCATCCTTCACAAAATAAAGATGTCAAGTATACTTTTAATTCTAGAGGCCTTTTCAAAACTTTTTTCTCTACCATCCCCACAGCATAGATATGTTATGTTTTGCCTTTTCTTTTTTTTTTTTTTAAATGTGTGTGGCTTTTCTGGTTTTTTGGTTTGTTTGCTTTTGTTTGTTTTTGGTGATTCCTAGGTTTCTCTTCACAGAATGGCCAGGGTTAGAAGGGACCTCAAGGATCATCAATCTCCAACCTCCCTGCCACATGCAGGCCCACCAACCTCCACATTTAATACTAGGCCAGGCTGCCCAGGGCCCCATCCAACCTGGCCTTGAACTCCTCTAGGGGTGGATGGGGCATCCACAACCTCTCTGGGCAGCCTGTTAGCACCTCACCACTCTCTCTGTCAAGAACTTCCCCCTGACAGCCAACCTAGATCTCCCCTCCCTCAACTTAAAACCATTTCCCCTTGTCCTGCAGTTATCCACCCTTTCAAAGAGTTCATTCCCTCCTGTTTGTAGGCTCCCTGTAGGTACTGAAAGGCTGCAATGAGGTCACCCCACAGCCTTCTTTTCTCCAGGCTGATGTGCCCAGCTCCCTCAGCCTGTCTTCGCAGGGGAGGTGCTCCAGGCCCCTGATCATCTTAGTGGCCCTCCTCTGGACCCTCTCTCCAACAGCTCTCTGACTTTCTTGTACTGGGGGCTCCACACCTGGACACAGTACTCCAGATGGGGCCTCACAACAGCAGAGTAGAGAAGGACGATTACCCCCCTGTCCCTGCTGGCCACCCCTCTTCTGATGGAGCCCAGGATACCATCTGCTTTCCAAGCTGCAAGAGCACACTGCTGGCTCACATTAAGCTTTTCATCCATCTTGTTGAAATAACTCTCTACCTCAATATACTAACATCTGATCTGCAGAGATGAACTTTTCCAGAAACATAGATAGCTTCATTTTTCATTACCCAGATTTCTTGAAGACTAGACTTTGTGCTTCTCTAGTTCTAGTTCTAAGGAACCCAACTGTAAAGTTATGAGATGTCCCTAGCAGACGACTGCTAACCTCATTTCATAACCATTTGACTTATCACAGGATTGTTGTTGTTGCTTTATTTAAGAGCACAATGCTTTAGCATCTTTTTTTTTTACATATAATTTTCATCAAGAAATAACAAAACAAATAAATAAGTGTCTATTTCTTGCTAATTATTATTTTTAAATAAAATTGCCTTACACAGAAGTTTGTTTTGCAGTCCTGCATTTCAGCCCCTAAGGACTGCTCTGGTTTCATGGTCTTGGTGTTACATAGGAGAATACTGAGCATCTCAAAAGTAAAGCTGCTCTTTGTAATTATGTCTATTTAGACAGATGTAACTAATTTTAAATCCTTCTTGATTTTTTTCCCCTTATGACAGTAGTGAAGAATACGTATTAATCATGTATGCAGAAGCCTCAGTTAAAAATCAGAGCCCCATTGAGTGAAGTCTTGTGCAAAC
Organism: Perdix hodgsoniae; assembly: GCA_035772895.1. NCBI lineage: Eukaryota > Metazoa > Chordata > Aves > Galliformes > Phasianidae > Perdix > Perdix hodgsoniae. The sequence continues at coordinate 48,217,459 of JAPSGF010000001.1, read as the reverse complement.
ACGAAGAAAGACAAGTGAAGGAATTGTGGTACTTCAGAAGTCTGTGTGGGGTCTGCATTTGATTTCACCTGGATCAGGCTTTTTATGATTACACCCATTCCTAACTTTGATGCAAGAAACCATTGCATGATAAAACCAGAATGTGCAAAATGTACAAAGGGTGCCCACTGTAGTTTCATGAGCCCTGAAATGAATTATGCCTTATTTTTTTATTCATATCTTTCTAATGATTGACAGATTTTTTAAAGCTGAATTTAAGGTAACAATCCAAGACCCCTATCACTTCCATTTTTACCAACAGAAGCTTACTTTTATCCAACTTTCCCTGCAATGAGTTGCTTCAAGCTGCTATCTGCCCCACATTGCACATCCATGACCCAGCCAAGAGGCTAACACTGTGCACTTCCCAAACAGTCAGCTGGATACAAGCAGTCAGTGAATGGATGGAATGAAGTACTTACCATCTGAGTCTATGTCAGGGCAGCCTGATGTTTCTGTTTGAAGCTAACCATTGCACCCGATTTTCATAAAAATTCAATATCTTGCAAGTTCCTATTTCCCTCTTGATATTATCCAAAAGGTTCTAACACTTACTGGAGAACAGAGGAAATATGTATCAATATTTGGAGTGGTTTCAGGCACCTTATCTCTTTAATTAAAATAGGTAAAATTTGGTTTATGTTTCAGTGGCCAAAGGGAAATATTTTCAGCAATACTGAGTCACTGGAGCTGGGCAGACTTACTCTAGCTCAGGTTCTGGTCTGCTTTGTATATAAACAGTCTCTAGTAATTTTGAGAAAATAGGAAAAACAATTAACAGCATTTAATTAATTAATATTTATAACATCACAACATTGCCATCTCACATTAACAGTTTGCATTAAAGTCATGCAAAAGCACCCTTGCAGGAGGAAGCTTAAAAATAAAAATAAAATTTTAAACTAAACTAAGATTCCAGTACTCAAAGAGAGGATTGACTTTATTTAAATTCTCATGCATAGCACACAAGGTGAGAGTCAGCACCATTTTTCATACAAGTCTCACAAAAATTAAGCGTAAATAAGACATATTTCTGAGTGTATAATGTGCACATTAAAAATACTGTCTAAAGATATCAGCTGTACAGAGCATGAATAATACACTGACAAGCTCGTGAAAGACTGATGTTCTTTGAGCTCATCACTGCATACTTGAAAAGGATATGAATATTTTATATTCATGCTAACTGTCATACTGCAAGTTGAGTTGCTTGTACTAGAAAGGCGTAGCACTACTATTCATGTTTACATTTACCCTGCAAACGTCAGCAAAACGTTTCTTTCTTGTAAGCATCTCTTCCCCAGCCCTCAGTATTGAATTCAGAAAAAAATTATTCTGAAGGACTACACAGTAGTAAGTTAAAAATCAAAGATAAAGGTGGCTTTTGAGTTTTTAATCTAGATAGAAGGCAAAGAGAACCTTATAATCCCATACTCGTGGTATGCAGAAAGTATAGTATGGAAGGCCACTACTGACTACTACAGAAAGCTCCACTGGGTACAGTTCGGATTGCTGACGTACTTTACCTAGCAACTCTATCACTTGTGCTCACAAAGAAAAAAGAGCAGTAGTACTTCCTCCTGACAAAGGTCAAGTTGCACTTGGACAATCAGAATATTTTTTACAAGAACACACACTGTATCACTGAGACTGTCTTTTTAGCTTTGTTAATTTAAGGTCAGTGATATACCCGTTGCCAGCTCTTCACCACCATTCTGTGCTTTGCAGGACTCTGTGTCACCATAGATTTTGAGCATTTGTTTTTCAAGTGGCATTCTTGTGCACTGTGACTTCACTATGGACAATCTTAAGCTGTAATTCTTTCAGTTCTGAGCAACTGTACAGTTTGTATTACATCTTCATACCAGGTTTTCAAATCCTACTTTCAGGCTATAATTTGCTTTCTGTTGACACCTACATAGAAATTAACTCCCAGACTTTAGACATAATCATCCCTTAGAGTTTCAGAGACCACACTGAAGATCCAGGAATCTTATTTGAATCTCTTTCATAATGACCGGCTTTTTAAACCCAGACTACTTCAGGGAAAAGATATCTTTTTTAATGGCACAGAAGAGATCATGTCATCAGATAAAGGAGGAACTACCAAATCCTGGTGACAGAGGTTTACAGCAAAATATGAAAAGCTAAATCTAGTCCCTGCATTGATGGCAGATCATTAAGAACTTATCTGTACATTCATATACATTCTTATACACACTGGCATCTACTACTTAATCAGAACTTGAATTTATCATACTCCACCTACTGCAGAATAAAAGCTTTCCTTTTATGGTTTAAATATATTTCTATACAACCTGTACAGAACTCAAACTATTTCAAACATATGGAGAGGGTCAAACCACACCAGACTCCTCTGTGCATAACCACATTTCAAAGGCTTTACAATTTGATAACTAAAGATTTTGATTTTTGTATAAAAGTGTTCTCTAAAGAATCGATTTTTTCTTTTCCTAATCATACTACACCACATCTTTGCAAGACATCCTCACCATACCGCTTATAAGATAAAATCAGAAAAGTTAAACTTGAAGAAATTGCATAGCAGTCTATTTCTCTTCTCTCCCTCTTTTTCCCTCTCTTGTGTTAATTTGTAAAGAAAGGAGATGATAAACTCATACCAAGATTACTAAACCAGTTGCAATATCTAGGAAGCCCCCAGTGATTTCTGCTGCCTCCTGTAGCTTCTGTAGTCATTAAAAGGGTGCACAATCTAATCTAATCAAGCTGCAAGTTGTTACATCTCTATTTATGCAGGAGGCATCTCCAGTTTCTGGAAGTTATTGAGATGCAGCTAAATGTAATCTAGTCTTGTCAAGATAAGATAAACACTGGCACAACTTCTGTGGGATTAATCATAACTGCCCCATTTGGAATATTTGGAATACCAGTCTGCACAAAAGTCACAAGACCTTTAAGTTCCACCAGAAGAGCTGGGAATATGCCCCAAAAAATCTCTAGATTAAAAGTTCCAATGTTCTTTTTTCGTGTCAATGTATAAAAGCTTTATTTTAAAACAGTTATCAGAAGATGTTGGTCAGTGTCACACACAGCTTTCACCAGCCTGCAGACCTGGATTGCTCCCCAGAGTCTGTAAGAATATGCATTTAGTACAGATGCAAAGAAAACTATGAGCCTAGTACCACAACGCACAGGTTGCACATCAAGAGGGCTCAGGACAAGCCTAGCACCAAGCAGCCCACTGACTTCCACAAGTGGAAGATCGCTTCCTATCCATTCGCTCCTGCACAGTCCCTTAGGAGTCAATAAGCTGCTCTGTTTTCTGGGTAACAGAATGTATACTGTCTGCAAACACAAGCTAACTCTTAACAAGCCATGAATCTATAGGTCTTTTCTAGGAAGTCACTCAAAATGGAGAGTGGGAAGAAAGGGAGGGGGAGCTTTGCCTGGTACCAATTACTCCTTAAAGTCACAATAATATACCAGGAATATTATATGGAGCTCCTTTGGCTCCATTCTTTGCTGGTGCTTCTCAATCTCCTTTACAGAAAGATACTGAATAAGTGAGTTATTTCTGTGACCTACAGAAAGGCTGCACACAACTGTTTGTACTATACACTGCTCTGCTTTGTTCCCTGGCACTGCTCTTCGGTGGCTGTTACAGCCTATAAAGCCATCTGCTAGGAAAGCTCAGTCATAAAATTATTAATGCCTGTAGCCTAAAACCAACCTTAAGTAAATAAACAGTACCAGAAGGCCTAGCAGAATTCTGGGATGTTAAATACACAGGAAACGCGCAGAACTATAAATCTTAATAATGGTTTTACATGCAATTATATATTTGCTGTGTGAAGCATGCAGAAAGTCTAGACAGAAGTTGCTTCTAAAATAAAGGCACTGCAGATTTGCCTTAGAGTTGAACCCCACGTGAAAAGATTTGCAATATTGTAGTGAATCTTTTTGACATTTAAAGCTTCTGAGATTTTGCAATTACATAAGAAAGTTCCCGACTAAGAAGCTCACAACACACAAAGTTCTGAAAGCACAGAACACAGGAAGAATTGCCCAAGTCAGAAACATTCAAATTGTTAAGAGGAGAGGGTAAACAGATGTGTTTTGGATATATAGCTTTCTAATCACAATAAGAAATGCAATATAACTAGATCATTACCACTATAATGGCTTGAGTAAAAACCACACAGGACTACCACCTTAAATACTTGATGCCAGCTCGCACCTTGATGTAAAAATGGAACTTCCTCCTCCTCCTTCACAGCTCTGGTGAGCTCTTCTAGTCCAGGGGGTATCCAGAAGGACTGGCACCTGGCTGGTTAGTTCTCACACAGGGGATGCTAGGGGCTCAGCCTGCTCAGCTCCCCAGCCCTCCAGAAGCCAAGGCCTTATTTCTGCATGGCACAGAAGAACAGTTTGTCACTCTAGTCTAGTAGCCACAGATAACATTTGCTGGAGATGTTAGCTTCTAAACATCTGCCAGAGAAGGAGAGCAGCTGTTGTGCTTCCACATTAAACATATCTCTTAAAAAAGGCCTGATGTTAAACTCATTAACTGGCCTTCTGCAAGGTCTTTAACATGGTCTCACAACACACTCAACTCCAAATTGGAAATATATGGATGTGGAGGCTGGACTCCTCAGCAAATAAAGAGTTGCACAGATAGTCATAGCCAGAAGTTTGAGGTCAACAGCCGTGTGTGCAAATGGAGCCAGTGGTGAAGCATTCCTCAGGCTATCCTTGGGATCGGTGCTCCTCAGTATCTTTATTAATGACCTGGATAGTGGGATTGAGTGCACCCCCAGCAAGTTTGCAGATGACACTAAGCTGAGCAGTACAGTTAAAACAACAGAAGAATGCCATCAAAAGGGACCTGGACAGCATTGAGAAGTGGGCCTCAGTGAGATTCAGCAAGGCCAAACACTGTGTTGCACTTGGGTCAGGGCAATCCCAAATATATGTAGAGACTGGGAGAAAACTCACTGAAAGCAGCCCCTGCAGAAAATTACTTGAGGGTTCAGGTGCATGAAAAGCTCAACATGAGCCAGCTGAGCATACCTGCATCCCAGAATGCCATCAGTATCCTGGGCTGCATTAAAAAAAAGGAATGAACAGCATTTTGAGAGGGGATTGCCCATCCATCCCCTGCTCTACCCTTCATGTGGCCTTATCTGAAGTACTGTGTCTCATTCTGCAGCCCCCAGCACAAGACAGACATCTGTTGGATCAGGACCAGAGGAGAGCCAAATGTCTGCAGTCCAGGCACATGAAGGAGTACCTGATTTATAAATGACAACGTGGCAAAGATGACCAAAATCTGGCTAGAGACAGACAGCACCAGAGTATCAGAACCAGTGCATACCACTCAGTCATACAGAAAGTGAGGCTTCTCCAAAACAAAAAAATTAAATAAATGCACCCATTTTAAACCTTAGTCCCATGGCACCTCCCCTTCAGAAGTTTTCTGCAACATACAGTACTGTTGTCCAGTTTAGCTGACGTGATACCAACTTTGAAGACACTTTAAAAGAGATCTTTGGACATGTTTTTCTTATTATGAAAAAAAAGGGTTGAAGAATGTATTACTTAGAGAATAATTCCTAACTTCCGGAAGCTCCTGCTAAGCTTTAAAACCACAGTAATCCATCAGGAACAGGGCAAGAAGTTGCTTTGTTTTACCATTTTTAAAAACCTTTTCTAAAGTGTTCCACTGTGATTTTAGCACAGCAATGAAAACAGAAAGCTTCCCCCCTGAAGATTTTTGGCTTTTTTCTCCTGCAGTTTAAAAATTAGAGTGTCATCTCCATTTCACATCATTCCGTTTGTACTCACAACCTGTGGAGCTTTCACTTCTTAAATCAAGGCTTTCTTTCTTAACCATAGAGCAAGGGTCTTTAGAACACAGAGATGGAGACACAGGGGTCTTTATTTACAATATGATGCATGTCTGGGTTTTCTCTTAAACTAACATAAACTGGACTGTGACTTTTACTGTGAACCACATTTTGATATATCACAAAGAAACAAGCATCTTTGAGTTGTCTTTCAGAGTCAAGATTTTGAATATCCTGGAAACATACTTCCCTCCTGTTCCTAGGTCTCATTTCCTTTTTCCAAATGAAAAGATATCAAGAAATAACAGGCAAAAAGAAAACACATCAGTACCATTCATTCAGTATCACTTACTCAGAAAGGGGAACTTGAGGAAATTTCAATAATGAAAATGTGACTCTGTAGAATAATGCAACCATTCGACAGCACAGAGGACACCAAGCACAAGCTGGGTAGAACAGATCAAGAACCAAGGGCGGGATTGTAGTTAGATTGACAGGAGCTTGCCAGGGATCAGAAAAAGGAATGCAAAAATCAAGAACTTATGACAAACTGCCATGTCTGTCCTGAAGATTAGCAATTCATCCTCTCCCAAATCTGCAAAGCAAAGTCTGAAGTTCAAGGAGTGCATCTCCAGGATTATTAAAGAGAATTGCAAAACTGACAGAAGGGAAGACAAAAGTCAAGCGTTCCAAACAACAAAGGTCTGCACACAGGGTAGGAATTAAGGTTCCAAATAGTGATTCAAAGATGAGAAAATTAAGGGAAAAATCCATACTGGACCAAGGTATATGGGAAGTTTCTTCTGAAAAATGAAATTTGAATTGAACATAATACGCAACTCACCCACAAGGAATGGGGCTGCAGCTCAGTTTTCAGACTAAGACTTCCAGTCTGAGTATTGTTTCTAGCTCTAGTTTACATTACAACTTTTGATAACGGTTTTCATTTTGCCATCCACAAGTGAGTCATGGCTATTGAGAAATGTAGACTTTGAGGAAAGGAGAACAGAGTAGCAATATTGGTGGAAATGGTTTATTTGCTGGGTTCTTACACGCAAACTGATCAGCTTTCCATGGATCACAAAGAAAGGTAATTTTGCTGTCGTAGTATATTGCTAATAGAAGAAAAACTTTAAGGAAACCACATACATCATTGTTATATCCTTTGATGCCTCACATTGTAGTTGTAAACAGGATATCTTAATATAATTTTCTACTTTAGGGAATTACATAACAATCTTTTTTGGAACAGACGTGCACCAATCATTCTTATCTAAGATGTTATATCTACTATTTTTATTCACAATCAGTGTTGCAGACAGAGCTGTATTTTTACATATCAACAACTAATTTCAGCAGTTTTCAGCTCCTCTACACCCAACCCAGCTGACCACCAAGGTTTCTCCATTAATTCAAATCAAAACCGTGCATCCTCCCAGAAAAGCATTTCCCAGTCTTCTGCTGCGCAACAGGTTTCCTTCAAGAGCAGGGGACTCAATAGATCTGTATTTTCTAAATTACATATGTCGAAAGATATTCTAGGCACTCTATAATTAGCCAGCAAGGAAAAGCATTTCTGATTCATTAGGTCAACTTTAATGGTTTCCTCATTAAAAGTTTTTGCTGTTAAGCTGACAGAAGCTAGAATTTAATAGTAGCTTCCAGCACTTTCTTTATTAGCCGATCTCTATTGAATCAGTCTTTATCACCTGAAGAGATATTTTAAATGGAAATTCCTCAGCCCAGAGCAACCTAGATTGACCAAAGGCCTAGAGATTGCTCTGTCCCTGCTTTAATAAACTGACTGTGTATATTGCTGCAAAGGTCAGTCCTCATTAGTCAGCAATAGCCATGCAAGATTTAACACATTATATTCCACTACTAATTTGTCACTTGTTGATACCATCATATTCTTGTTGATATTAAATAGCTATTATATAACATGGAATTTATAAATACACATCTCTGGAGAGTTTTTTTTTACAAGAACAGTTTTGCTCTCAATCATGACGTAAGTTATATAATCCTCTGGTCTTCTGACAAACTGCCGTAATTTAGCAAAATATATAATTAACTGCTTTACTGCCTCCCTCTGAATACAAATCAGGTCAACAGAAGAAACAGCTCATCTTCTACACCCAATGGTAGAGTGCTTTCATGGGCAACGCACTGAAGCTTAGATTCCCTGCTGTCAAATTTCAGACACAGCAAACCGCATCACATGCTATTATCATCGGGTGTGGATGGGGGAAAAGGTGCTTTCTTTGAAAGATCAAAAGTGTCTATCTTCTATTTCTCATTAGTGTCCCAAATAACAGAATGAATTTAAAGAGACAAGCTCTTCCAGCTATAGACAGGATTAAGCTTGTACAATTTGGTTATTTCAAAATATACAAATTGCAAATGCACTAAGAATTAGCTCGCCAAATCCATTCAAGACTACTATTTAAGAACTATCCTCCTCAGCAAAGTTACTTGATTTTTGAATGGCTCCTTAATAGGTGTCTTGCTTTGAACTTGCAAGTCACTTAGCACTAAACCCTGTTCAAACTTATACTTACCACAGAGAAATTAATTTGTCTAAGGTATTGCTCCAAGACCTCAGGAGGTAGGGATTTAATCCATGCATCTCCTCCTGAACATAACCTTGAAGAAACTCTCCAGGCCTCATTTAGCTCAGACACAAAATGAAGGTGACATTTGCCATCTCTCACATATGATCTGTCTGGATCATAAACACTAGGTTGGCAGGGACTCCTTCTCACAATTTGTAAAATGCCTAGTGTCACTTTACAAGCTGCAGCACTAATCTAAGATAAATTAAAAATAGTAATTCATATGTTAACTTAGAAGTGAATTTTCCCATCATAAACTTATGTAGTTGCCTTTAGTAGGGTTGTTTCTTCCCAACAGCATCAGAGAAGAGGATGGAGGAAGAGAGGTCACATTAGACACAGACATTGCCAGAGGCAGTTCAGCTCCTGCTTCTTTCTTCTCATCGAGCTACCTCAAATGCTAATTGCATTAATTTGGTCTTTAGCAGATAATTAACTAGGAAATCTTTGGTTAGAGACAAGAAACGGCATGGAAGAGAAAAGGACTTCAGCCTGCACCAGGGTGCTTGGCTTTGCAGGATTCCCTCATTTCAGTAGGAAATTGCTGCTCAGTGGGTAGAAATACCTTGCCTAGTAATCTGTTGAGGGAAAATAAAACAAAACTGGCATGCACAGTGTTTAGATGCGACTGTCCATAGCTGCAAAAGCTTGCTGGCCCAGGAATGACCTTGGCATCCGGTAACACTATGTTATGAGGCAATGTTAATGGAGGATTAAGGCAGGGAGGAGGGAATAGCAGAAGAACAGGGAATAGGTGGGAAATGGGCAGGCAATAAAGTAGCAATGAACTGTCAAACACCCCCACACTCACAGAACATAAAAAGCAGCAGAGGAGTATTTACAGAGCCATACCCTGGAACCAGAATAATTCAGTATGACAGCAGTTTAGAGACTGAGGGTAAAAAAAAAATTTAATTTCAGATAAGAAAACAATAAGTTCCAGGTTGCAAGCGCTACAGTAGTACCAGCAAGTAGACACCTTGAGTTGAGTTCCTCAAGCTGCATTTTTATTACTGTGAATAATTCTGGCTGTCAAAACATCCTGACCAACTTCCTTTAAATAACATAGATGTTCTGAACAGATTATGCGTGCTGCCATCAGCAGCATCAGAACAGAGGTTGAGGCTAGCTGTGAAGAACTGTTAAAGTGGCATTCAAGTCCTAGGCCCTCTTCCAATTTTATTTTTATTTTTTTAATAAAACTTAGACAAGCTGTAGAGTGGCAGACTTCTTGCTGAACAGAGCAATCTTAAAGTAAAAAATAGCAAGAAGGCTTATAAGCATATGGAACCCATTAGAAATGGCATGCTTGCAGGGGACAAATTATAAATTGGATCTACTAGAAAAGCATCTGAAAAAAGCCTGCCTACAGTTCCATCTCATGTGAACTGTCTGAATCCAGCTGAAGTGTTTCTAACCATAGGCTTCTCCATCTTACCACATTTGGAAAACACCCTTAAGCAGTGACAGCTGAATATATTCTACAATCCATCCAGAAGACAAAGGGGGAGAAGGATAAATGGCATGCCCACCTAGACACAATAATGCATAACCACTGCATCTTAAATCTTGCTGTAACCTCAGAGAAGCTGTTTCAAAGGTCTAATGGAGACGTTGCCTACATTTGTGCATAGAATCACAGAATCATTTGAGTTGGAAGGCACCCTTAAAGGCTATCTAGTCCAACCCCTCTACAGTGAGCAGGGACACCTACAGTCGGGTATTCAGAATCTCATCTAGCCTGACCTGGAATGTCTCCAGGGACAGAGTATCCCGAACCTCTCCAGAGACCCTGCGCCAGCACCTCACTACTCTCATTGTAAACAGCCTGTTCCCTTATAACCAAGTTTAAACCTCCCCTCTTTCAGTTTGAAACCATTTTCCCTTGTCCTATAAACAATGCACCACTATGTTTGGGATGAAAACCCCCAAAGGTCCCCATGGCCTGGATGGGATAAATGTGGCTGCTACACCAGTCACAACTAATGTGCTGTGGGGTGCTCTCCTCCAGTCCCACAGTTGCTATGAGCATGGATTTTACCCCCACTGGCTTCCTCCCCCCCCCGCAACTTCTGGAGTCTGACTGCTAACTTTTCTGTTTCGTGCAGATACAGCGAATATCACCCTCAAATAACAACAACCAGCCTTCATTGACATCAGACATGCAAAACAAACTTAGCTAAGCTGATTACCGTAATGTGGTAGCCAAGAGCACTGTTTAAATTTACATGGGAGAAGAAATGCCTTTGATACTCTCAGTACAATGAGGTGTCTATTTTTGTGAAGTCTCATGTTTCCTAATTACCTTAATACTCTAAGAATTAGGTAATATCTATGTATGATCACACTGGGCTCACGGCCTCCCACTCCACAGTGCTTGCAGGGAATGCTAATCTGATGCAAGAAGTCTGACTGCAGGATCAGACAACTTCTTTGAAATCATCAGCCACGTTTCAGGGTAAGGAAAGCCCTAACACACCACAGGGCAGAGAAAATGCGATGAGCACGAAAGCAACTACAAAAATCCTTTTTTGCTGACACTGTGCTAAGGAAGGACTACCTCCTCTCAGCCAAAATTGAGGATGAAGCAAAATCTGCCATCAAGCACAACAAAAGCAATTCTGTCTTCCCAAATCTGCGTGTTCCAGGAGATACCTAACAGCATCACCCACACACCACCCACAGACTGTGCAAACCAAACACAGCTCAACAGTGCAGCTACAGATGTGCCCTAAGAGGATGGGAGCAGTTCCTGGAGAGTGTATTTCCATTCACCCAGCCATTTCCGGAAACCCTAAAATTTAGGCCTGGTTGTTGTGTAGGTGATGCTGGATGATAGATGTTGCAGTAGCTGAGTATGTCTGTGGGAGCAGTGATACAGGGCCTTTTGTGCTAACCCCATGGTGTGAGCTTAACACTCCACTATATTTCTTCGTATGTTTATTTATGGGCAGATTTTGAAAAAGAAAGCAAAGCATCCTAAAATGGGAACAGATGGGATCTGCCTATTATCCCAAATCATTCTGTGACAGAGAATGAAAACAAGGAAGGCTCATGTGTGGCAACCTGCAGTGCAAGACACTGAACAGACCCCACTGACAAGCAGTATCTTATTGCTGCAAACCCAAGCTGGCTCCCCGCTCATGTGCGTCCTCAGAGTTAGTTCTGGCTTGCAATAATACAAGTACAGAAAGGAGTGCAACAAATGAACACAGCCAGGACACATACATGGACTCTCGGGCATTAAAAAAAACAAACAAAACCACGTAGCAATCAGCAGCATTAAACTACCCACAGCTACAAATTGCTCTTTCATGCATGATACATACAATTACAGGATGCTTAAATCCTGGATTATTGAGACAATAGGTTGTACCAGCTTTAATCCAAGTGAGTCATTAAGCTGTGCCACTTCAGTAGGAATCTGCATAAAGTGTCTGTGTATCATACAGTCCATCTGTGTAACACAGTCCATACAGCCCAGCTCCAGTAATTAACTACATTTCCTCATGAACATATTGCTACCATGTGTATCCATTAGCATCTTGGCAATATTTTCTTTTTGCAAAAAGATTGAAAGTATTAGTGCCAACGTGGTAAATCTGTCTACGTCTGCATGTCTAAGCCTTACGGCTGTTCACAGGGATTGTCTCTCTCTCCTTGTGTTAGACTACCAACTGCTTTGGAAACTCTCTTTCCATTTCAAATGCACTGTGCTTCCATATTGAAATAAAATCCCCAGGAGATGACTAGCATCTGATCTGATGCAAGGCTAACAAAGGAGGGCTGTTAGCTGCTGATGGTGAGTTGAGTTGGAAAGTTTACAGGGAAAGAGGTGGTCACCATCCAGTGCAAACCAGTTTGTCAGATTGCCCTCTCCAGAGATGCAACCACACATCTGCTGGGAATCTTCAATGGTTTATCAGCCTCATCATAGAGCCCAAGGAAGGAAAGGAAAGCGCAATGCGCAAGCGTACTGATAGTTTTAGATTCACAGTTTGGGAACAAAATATGAAACTGAATATAAACCTTGTTATAAACAGGATCTTCCAGAGACTCTGGGCATAAACCCCAAACCACTGAAAAGTAACAAAAAAAGCTGAGGCAGAACAATGCACTCAGTTTGCTTCTCTGATCTCCAAAAACCATCCTGAACCAGTAAGCTCACAGCACAGCACACTGCAGTGTGCCGACTCAGACCAGTCCTGTCTTGCAGGACAGACAACTCAAATCTCCAGCTCATTTCTCATCTGTTTTTGGCAGTAAATACAGTGAGAGCCAACATGGGTATTCAGAACATGGACAAGGTGTTTCTAACTGTGCAAAAGGACTGGTGTCAGGGGCTTTACCAAGGCTGCAACACCCCTATTCTACACCCCAATTAAAGAAATAGTACTTATAGCTTTGTTATAGAACTGCCAGAGAACTCATGAAATCACAAAGGCAAGGAGCACTGCTATTTGGCCATGTAACTGTAAAGCCTCACAAAGAAATCTAAACAGTATTTGGTAAATCATTACTCCCAAGATACAACTAAATGCCAAGCTTTACCATCAGTAAATAAATAGAGAAAATGCATGGGGAAAATGCATAGGGAAAATTCAAACAGATCTCTGACTCTCAAGTCAAAGTGAATTGTGCCAGAACTATGATTTGACATTACCTGCTAATCAGTGCCATGAGAATTACCTCCCTCTTCACTTCCAATGTCTCTAAACAGAAAGATACACTCTCTGAAACATATTTTAATAAATGGAATGCTAATTAAAATCCGGCTTGTGGCCAGAAGTGACCTCAAATTTTTTTACACACTAATTAAGATTACTGTTATGTTGCACAGACTAAAATGATTTTTTTAAAATATTATTCTGTGGACTCCCCAAAATAGGACATAACCTCAAAATATAGAACATTACCACACACAAAGAAATAAACTAAATGCATCTGCAATTATTTATTTTTTTATTTTTTTATTTTTTTAAGAGTATCTTTATGTTAAACCATATCCACTAAAATGCCTTTTGGGAATATCTTTGTCAGAGGTTCAGGCTTAAATCCTTCTGACAAGACAGCACCCAGACCACCTCCAACCATGTATTGCAATCACTGGATTCCTATGAAGTCCCAGTGGGCAGAAGCAGAGTTTCTTTGGGCTGCACAGCAGAAGATATAATCCACCTAAGAAAACAACCCCAGGAAATAACAGCAAAACAAGATGCAAAAACTGCACCTCTTCAGGGCTGCGGAAACTGAGCAGATGCATAATGAACTGACATGACCAACTCTGACTCAACTAACTGCAGCAACACATTTTAACTCTATTTGAACTAACATGAAATAGATTTTTTTTTCCCCAAGTCCACCTGAGAAAATTCAAATCTTTGATTTCTACCTTCCAGATGTTTCTGCTGAGAAGTACTTTGATTTTGCTTTGATTTGGCATTCAGCAGAAAAGGAAAAACACTACCACTTAAAGCAGTGTTTAAAGCAGAAGAATTAAAAAGGAATAATTTACAGAAAATAGAATTAGCAACACTGATTTTTAATATTAGCACTAAGGATTGAACGCTACTTGTATCCCAGCCTTGGGACTCATATGTACCGTGCAAAGGGGTGAACCAAAAGAGAACAGTACAGTACACTGTATTCTTGACATCCATTTTAAAGGAGAGGAAGCAGATTCTGTCATTAATAAAATGCCATGGAGCTCTGGAAGGGCAAGCCAGCTCTGCAGTGTGCATCAGGCCAGGTTATGGACAATCCACCAGTGGCTCACACATTTTAGAAAGCAGTTCCACAAATACAACTTCCATATTCCTGTGCTGCCAAGAGTCTTCATTAGGTCTTTAGGGAAGTGAGATGTGGGGAGAAGAAACAGCAGTTGATTCCTAAAACCAAACATATCATATATGGGAAATAAGTGAGCTGAAGCTATAACTAAAGCTAGCTTTTTATTTTTTATTTTCATTGTAACCATGCTAAAGTTACAATAGCAATTTTTGTGTTGCAGGGTTGGATGAAGGCATCTCATCAAAAAGGTACACATTTGTACTTCAATACTGGGTTCATGCCAGAGGAAATCTCCCATGGCAGCTGCTGCAAAGAAACACCTGCATTTTGGGCCACAGAACAGAAGCCAGATATGGGCCAGTAAGTGCCCTGTGGCTGAACGCAGTCTCAGTGGGATGGGCATCAGATCTATTGCCTGTAATTGAACTCAAAGCCGTTTGCTTCATTCTGTTTTGGATAATGTCATACTCTTGAACTTTTGTCATTTTAGCAAGCTTGCTGGAGTGGATTTGGGTTTTTCTTGCATGAAAAAAACCATATCTGAGTTTCCTGTAGAAACCAGTCCGTTTTTTATTCTGTAGATGACATTTGCCCTGAAAACTAGATTTTAAAAACAAAAGCTCTTATTTGAGCTCGGAGGCCCACAGTTTACAGTTGTATACTTTTTATCATAAATTCTCCCTTGAACTCTGACTCTTTGTGCTGTACATAGCAAAGATGCACACTTTTCAAATCCTCATCCCCTGAAATAAGCCCCCCTGACCATAGTCACTAGGGACAGGATGTATATTTGTCATGTTTGTATTGATATAAGAAACCTGTGGTCGAGCTACAGATAACCTATTTAAAAACCATTAGCAGTCTTCATTCCCTAAACCACAATGCAACACTGGTTACACTGAATTACGCCTGCATTCCCAGAAAGCAGCAGCTGGCATACTTCAGTCACTGCTGCAAGCCAGGGCTGAAGGTGATGATGAGCCAACAACACTTGGGACCCTCAACCTCAATACATTTTTAAATCAAGTAGTGAACTTCACTACAGTCATTGTGCAAACACCTCTTAAGATAAATTCCAGTTAGCATCTAACATTCACAATAATTTATAATAATTCAATTTGACATAAAAGGAATTTAAGGGGGTTGGTTAGCTTTCCAGACAATCATTGTCAGCATAAGACTACAGTATGTAAAAAGATCTGTGGTGCCTTTGAAAACCAACACAGTTCTGCTATCTCCACAGATTTAACAAACTCAAGGCAGATGGAATTAGAAACAACACGGATCTGCTTCAAGTCAGCTTCAGCAAGAATCTGTTCACAAACCATAAATTAAAGATCAGAATAACCTTTCTCCAGACTAGCCAAGGCCAACACCACCACAAACATCTGGACTAAAAGACTGAAAGGCAGCAAAATCACTGTTGACCTTGCCAGAGAATCATAGAATCACCAAGTTTGGAAAAGACCTAAAAGATATCCAGTCCAACCGTTCACCTATTACCAATAGCTCCCACTAAACCATGTCCCTCAACACAACATCCAGCCTTTCCTTGAACACCCCCAGGGTCAGTGACTCCACCACCTCCCTGGGCATTCCATTCCACTGCCTGATCACCCTTTCTGAAAAGTAATACTTCCTAATGTCCAGCTTGAATCTCCCCTGCCATAGCTTGAAACCATTCCCTCTGGTCCTATCACTAATGACACGAGAGAAGAGGCTGACCCCCAGCTCACCACAACCTTACAACCATAACATATATTCTTTGTAGCTTTCAGGTACCACACAAATATCACTCATCCTATAGTTACCACATTTCTATTCTGTTGGTAAAATTGTAATGACTTCAGAGGCACCAGCATTTGACACTAAATAATAAAACACTGCAGCAAAGGAGAGGCCAGTTGAAATTTGCACCAGGACTCTCCAGTGAACTAATATCTGGGAGCAATTACTGTTTTCATGTTTGAAGGTAAGGCAAGATTTCTGCACAGCTTACTGCCTTCGGCAATAACCATGTAGCCTAGAAGACAGAAATAGGAAACTTAACTAAAAAAGAAGTGACAAAGGAAGCATGTCGCAAAACCTGTAAACAAAACCCAGGAATCCTTGTCAGGAAAAAGAGTGAAGAATGAAACGGACTTGGTTAGACAAAGTCAACATCTTGGGAAGCAGTTGGTAAAGCAAGAGACAGATTTCATCGTAGTAAACAAGCTATAAAGTTCTCCCCAGGAAAACCAGGTTGCATTACTCAAATGTCTAAAACACTTCTCTTTTGTTATGACTTTAAAAAATTCTTGTTTTTCTGCCTATTTGTTTACAGGGAAACATGTATGTGGCTGTCTGTTTTGGAATGATACTTTCAAGCTGAATGCTGGAACTTGGCCTAGATGCATTCTCTGTAATGAACACACTTCCCACGTGAGGAAGGAAAACAAGGGTTTTCTAACAAACCAAAAAAGTCTTTGTTCTGTTTGTTTTTTTTAAAGACAATTTTCTGTTTTGAAAGATCTATCATTCACTATTAAATATGCAAAATTGTGCAAGAACTTGATAGCAGATAACTGTTAGAACTGCAGGAATAGGATATGCTCACAGAATACTGGCTTTGTCAGAATCCTGCAGAAATTGAGGCATAATGACAGGCATGTGAACTCACAAAGCTGTTCATTTATGCTCCACATCAAGGATGTTTCATCAAGTGCTAGGTTTGTTGTCTGAGGTATTCAGAGCAGAAGGTAGCAGCGTTGAGTTCTCCATCACCTCAGCTCTCGTGTAAGTAGTATAACTGCGAAGACATTAAACTTGTATGTAATAGGCCAAACAAGTTTGTATGGAAATTACAGTGAAGAAAACCATCTGTCTGCTATCCTGGGAGCTATAAGAGGTCTACAACAGCATTATCAATGTTGATCCACTGTACAAGCAGCAAGATTATCATTCACAGGCTTGGGCAAAAATAAGATGTTTCTTGATACTGTTATTGTTGATCTAATCCCTCACTGATCTTCTCTCCAACCTTCTGAGAAGCAGCAAATACATCAGCTGGGTACACAACCAGCAGGCAACTATCCAAAGAATACAGTGGGGAAAAACTACCATAGAATCCTAGAATAGCCCCAAGTTAGAAGGCACCCATAAGGATCATTGAGTGCAACTCCTGTGAAAACAACGTCAAGATAAATATACCTCCTCAAGAAATCTTCCTGGCAGAAAGAACAAAGTACCAACCCATTGCTCAGCTCAGACTCCAATTCTTAGTTTTGGAGTTCCAGATGGAAGCCTTATGTCTACAGTTCATCTTATTTCAATTCTGAAATAATCCTCACAGACCCAGAGCAGCTGGGTTTGATAGCAACATCATCTTCCATATTTTGCTGACAGCCCTCTTTCATTTCAAAAATCAACAGTTTTGGAATCATATATCCCACCTATGCCTGAACTTACTCAAACCTCACACAGAGAAGAGAGCTTTTACTGCTGAGATAATTACAGTCCCTACGTGGATGGAATTCTGCAAATTCAACATCCACATAAAGTATCTGCAGGCTGTGTGGGTATGCCAAAACCCTCATTTGTCTTCCCAGAAATCAAAGGGCTTGCTTAACAAAAAATAATTTTATCCTCAGAAGTTTAGTTTTACAGAAGTTACATCATCTGCAGAGGCATTGCAGTGGTAGGGAAATCAGTGAGAGGGCAGAAATGCCCCTTCTCCCCCTCTCAGGATAGTTGTTCAAGGCCATGCTGAATGGGGCTCTGGGCAGTATGATCTGCACGGTGTGACCAGCCCACAGCAGAGAGGTTGGAACTGGATGATCTTTAAAGGTCACTTCTAACCCAAACCAATATCATCCACATAGAGAAACAAACCTACTCATGTGTACTGGCTCAAACACAAAACTTCCAATTGACACAGGGGGGGAGGGGGAAACAGGTCTTTAAATACAAATCCCACTAAAAAGCTCTTACCAAGTAGTGTGAATGTTTGCTGATTATAAATATTTACTGAATGGAGTAGGAGTAATAAATTTTATATGCCTACCAAGGGCAGTATATTTTCAGCTGATTTTATTCTTTCTGGAAGGCTTTATGATGCATTTATGAAGACATGCTTACAGGCAGGATTAAATCTCTCCTGTTCACAAAGCTGTAACACAAAATATGCAAATATTGTGTGCGGTAAATTAAAGTAGCTTTTGTTGGCTTTTCTCTTACAAGGAAACTTGATTGCAAAAGAGTTTTCCCTTCTCCTGTTTAGCATATTAAATTCAAAGAAAATCATTATCCCATAATTCCTATAACCTAAGCCCGCTTTTCTTTTTTTTTGCCTCATGCCTCTCCTTCCAGAGAAACTATTGGGTACTTTGTCCAGGAAAAAAGTGCAGGACTTGCTTTGACTTCAGAGTGACAAGCCTGCAGCATGAGCAAGACAGGACTTGTACTTAGACAACAAGAAATAACTTACACATTTCACACAGATACTGATCACCAAGAAGAACATTTACCGTATTAAATTGAAATCCATGAATAATTCACCAGCTTCAGCTGATGACAAACCCAGAAGTGGCAGAGTACTTGATGATCAATAATTATTTCTGAGATTTTTAGGAAGCTTGGCATCTTATGACTGAACAATTTAATTAACCATTGGATTTGATTGTTTAATTGCACACACTATATCAATCTCTTCTTTCCTTTTGAATTTTGTGCAGGTGCTAAAAATAGTTCCTTGCTTCTTGAACAAATGCATTTCTCATGAATTATAAAACCTGTTCTCTAATAAGGTTTTCCAATAGTGCGTTCTGCATTACACTTCCGCACTTATTGAACTGCTAATAGCCTTCACATAATAAGTTTACTGGAAATTGTAGCTCTGAGTTTACTGAAATTACATTTGAATTGCATCTGTTGCTAAGGTTGATAATAAGTGACAGTACTAAGACTGAATCTGATTTTGTTCTGACCTCATGTCCAGCACCACAATACTCCAGCAATAGATAACATCTCCAGCAGTCAGAGCCAGAACACATCCAGGGTGTCAGTCCATTCTTCAGAATGAAAGGAGGTTTACGTCTTTAACCAAAGAGACTTTTTTCTTTGCAAATCTCAGGCAGATTTATTCATCAGTCAGGTTTTCCTGGGCCTGCTGGCTTTGTGGCATCAGCTTGGGATGCTGATAGCCAGCATGCTTTTTCCCATACAGGGTAAATTCCCACTGTGGATACCAACAACTATGGGGGCTTAAACATATTCTTGGAAAAGGCTGCTGTAGTTTTTTTTTTTTTCCCCTGAAACACAGGTCCTAAACACAGGTCCTTCTATTACTTCTTTTTATGAGATACTTCTGTTCTGAAGTAAACTGATTTTCTTACTCCTGAAAACAACTCAGGTCTCCCTATGCAGTTATATGCTTCACCACATCACCCTCACCATCTTTTTAAAATCAACCTCCTGATCAGACAACGTGTTAAATTTCTAAATTTTCTGTAACTCACTCTTCTAACATCTTTGCCTGTGCACTCTTACATCCTAATTTCACAGAATCATAGAATAGCCCAAGTTGGAAGGGACTCACAAGGGTCATCAAGTCCAACTCCAGCTCCATATAGGAACACCTGAAACCCAAACCCCTATGTCTGAGAGCAGTGTCCAAACACTCTATGAACTCAGCAGCTCAGGGCCATGCCCACCTCCCTGTGCAGCCCATTCCATGCTCTCTACCCTCTAGTGCAGAACCTGTCCCTAACCCCAGTTATTCCTCCCATAACACAGCTCCATGCCATTGCCTCAGGCCCTGTCAGCATCACAGAGAGCAGAGTTCAGTGCTGCCCATCTGGTCCCTGTGAGGAGCTGTAGGTCACTACGAGTCCTCCCCTTAGCCCACTCTGCTTTGGGCTCAGCAAGCGCAGAAATCCTTCAAAAATCGTGGATACCCTTTAACACAGACTTTTCCATACTAAAATATTCCAGACTGGTCTCAGCTCCCATGAGTACAGCAACACCGATGGTTCATTTTATAATTTGAGCTCTCAGGGCAGATACATCTCATGTAATCCTGAAACCAAGTTGATGTACTGCAAACCATTATTTCTGTCCTGGAAGAAATAATTTCCCATAGTTTCAATGACAAATTCTATCCCCACTAGAAGAAAGCTGTGATGATCGAGAGAAAAAACAGTTCACATCACTAGATATCCTTATGCTGAAATAGAGGACTGAGGAATACAAAAAAATAGTAGTCAATAGTTCTTGTGCATTCTGCACTGCTTTTTAAACTCCAGATAGTTTAACAAGTTTTTTCCATTTAGTTTTCTTTGATCATTTTTCTGGCTGTTCTTCATTCACTTTCTTAAAGCATTTTGTCTCTACAACCTTTACTGTCAACAGCATTCAGAGCACCAGGTATGACAGAAGAGTTATTAGAAAAGAACTAGTAATGCATACAGTTGCCTTAAGAGCCTCCTGTAAACAGGGCTAGGAATAGCCCTGGTCTGAAGGGCAAGAACTACATCACCAAATGGTGAATTATCACATCATATAGCCTAGAGTGAGTAGCCTGTGCCAGTTAATAGTATGGATAATTTCATTCTCATAGCTCCAAAGGAAAATCCAGCCTGCAGTCAGTATTATGTTCATATGGCAGACATTTGGTCTGTCAAATCAAAAGAATCCATTTTTGGCAACTCATTGAAGGAATTATGCAGTACACTCCAGAGAAAAATGTAATAGTTCTATACAATGTCAAATCATAATCATGATTTTGGCTCACATGGCACTTGTTCATGAACAGAAAAGAATTCATTCAATACACATGCAACTCCTTGCAAATAGAAATAAAAAGGAGCTGGCAGTCCTGAAATGTGAATACTTTTATTAGATTCATTGTTCAATGCGTATTTATAAAATATAACACCATAGTTGGGAATATCTTTCCATAAGTTTCAATGAGTACCTTTCATTTATAACTCACAGTATCTGGACACTAATCCATTGACTGTTACTCTCTAGGTAGAATCTTGCAACTAGCTCTTCCATCAAACAGTCCACCAAACAAATCCATATTTTCTCTTCTGAATGCCAAAGTCATTAACATTTTTTCAAACAAAGACGGAACAGAAGTCTTTCCTGGTGACAAGTCATAGGAAAATTTAAATATGGTGATCATTATCTCTGATTGTAAGACTCTCCAACTTTTTGTCATTGATTTGCAGTTGCTTGTAGTTTGGTCTCTTCAAAAGAGTCATGCTGTAAGCATGTTCTGGATGATCTGTGAGATCACCACCGTTATTCAGTTGTACTTCACCTTAAGAAATGCTAGCTCCTGAACATATACTTTTAATCCCAAAAAACAATTTCATTATTTTAATCCAATCTAACCAACCTGGCTTTAATTTCAGTTATTTAGGTGGAAGGTATTTTGTTTTTAATATTTTATATACTTTTGGCTTCTCCATTGCCTTTGTTAGCATTTTGGAATTTAACTCGTTGATTATTTCTCCTTTGTAACTAGCTTACAGGTACAGTATTCTATTCTCGATGATATGTATTATTACATTTTAGAATTACAGCCACTTAATATCACAGCTCTGTATGAGCCAGCTCCTGGTATGTCTACTCATGTAAAATTCTCCATAACAGCATAGGTGGGCTTTCTTCCACAGCACAGCAAACAAACAAGAGGTATATGGCTCTCTACTAGAATTTGTGCAGACCACTGAAAACAGTGTGTTCCTCTCAGCAGTATCCAGGAAGAATGAAGAATTTTCATCTGTTGAGGCTGACTGAGGTAAACTCCTAAATCAAACACAGCACTACCAAAGAATGATCGGGGAGGTGTGAATTGCCCTAGAAACCAGGGGAGCAGCAATTCCTGCCTTTCCCCTTCTGCTCTGTTATAATTTCTGGTCAGTCTGGCCCCGAAGACTCTAAATCTGATATTACATCTGCTCTAGGGATGTTAATGATTTGAACTATAAATATTATCATAAAAATCTAGTGTATTATGTTACATGGACAAGTAAATTAAGCACTAATTTACATTTTGTTTTTTTATTTCAATGCCTTAACTTAGTTTTGCTTCTTTCACCTCCACAGCTGCTGAAGAACAAGAAACTCTTGGAGATTCTGGCTTTGCTTTTTGACTCCACTTGTCTCAAGTATCCCTTAAAAGTTAACCACAGTTGTATCAGCCTTTAAGATTGCAGTACTCATGTAAACCAACCATGGAAATAAACTGCAGACACCAAGGATGTATACAGTGGGTGACTAATGCACTAATGCATCCAGTCTAACTATAGAAGGCAACAATAAAAGCTCAAGCATTGGACATGGTACAGAAGACTACCTAAACTGTCCATCCGGGGTTCTCCAGTCCTGAACATTTTTGCTGATTTTGAGTACTTTGTGCCATGCAAGATAGGGACTCAACAATCTTCTTCCATTCTGCACATAGTTAGGTGCGTCTCAAATATTTTAGGAGTCCTATTTCACATTTTAACCAGAAGCTCCCATACTGCTATCATCAAATAAGTTACTAAAAACTCCAGGTTTCAACCAATGTCCATATATTATGAATACAGTATCTTCTGTCTACATTTTTGCTGTGGGACTTGATCAAAACCCTGACTGCATAACTGAGGCTATCAGCAGCAGCTCTGCACAATGTGATGAAGCACAGAGAACAGGAGGGCTCCGCATCCCATGGGGGAGCCAGGAGCCACTGTGTCTCAGTAAAATGGCCAACTGGCGTGAAGGGAATAAATCTATTACTGCAGTCTGCTGCTTTCTTTGAGAAGGGAGTCTGGAGAAAAAAATATTCATTATTTAAAAAAAAAGACAGATAATAAACAAATCTTCACATACCAAAGCTTAGCCTACTAACTGGCAGAAGCTAGGTAAGTCACACTGTGACATTTTGCACGTATTTTCAATCCATCTAGTACTGTCCAATATTGAAAACAGGACATTGGCCTAAATGGGCAATTAATCTAATCTCCTACAGCAATTCCTATATGTTTCTTTTTCTCTAAACATATGCCAATACAAAATTATAAACAGTGTTGGAAACATCTGAATTTGATGTACTGGAGGTCACCAAAGAGCACACAACTCTCTCTTCCTTCCTCTCCATTCCACACAACATTCAATGTATACAGTCTTCCCAGAATTAATTTCTCTTTCATAAGTAATTCTGTTTTTAGATACCTTTTACTTGCTTAGAAAATAATCAAATACTCATTTGAGCCTGTGAGATTAAATTGGCCTTTTCGATAGCTAAAATCAGCATGGTAAATCTTGATCTCACAAGCAAGACAACTGAGTTGAAACTGTAAAGCAATTCATCTTCAACAGAGCAGCATACAGTAGCTCTGAAAACAGAGCTGTAAATTACAACAATCATCCTAAAATATTTAACACCATTTCTTTGGAGACTTTTGTAGAAATCCAATAGAAGAGACCTGTCTTCTGCTCACAAAATAAATGCAAATTCTTACAAGGCTGAATAACCATATTATGCCTCCAGACATATCTTTGGCTCTTTCTTGCTATGCACTCCTGTGAGACCACCATATTCCCTGACGCTCAGAGGACGTTTTTTAAATGGTTGCTTTTTCCACTCTTCTGATACTCATTTTTCAGGCATCATCTCTTTTCCCTTTTACATCTAACAATTCCATTCATGACTCAGAACTGTGTTGTTGTTTTTTAATACCGAGTATTTGGTGTATTAAACAAATCAACTCACAGCTTAAAATTTTCATGTTGCTCTGTGGTTTAAAAAAACTAAACAAGCTGAAAAAATAAATTACCCCATGCACTGTCCAGTTAAACTCAGAAGCTATTAACAGCCCCTTCTTCAAAAGGATTAAGTTCACTTATTGTTGACACATTCCACATTTTGCTGTTCTCTTCAGATTGAACACACAGCCACAGCAGCAGTACATCCCCAGACATGCAAATACATGTTTGTGCACCAAATTAACCTTTAGTTTGAAATTTGCCTTCAAAAGGCAACATGACACAAATGACAAAAAAAAAGCAAAATATAGGTTCTCTCGTTGATTTTCACTAGCTTGAATTACTTATTTAATATCTTTGGGAATCGCCCTGGAACAACTGTTTCACTATATGGGTGCAACGATCAACACAATCACTTTATTCCAGCTATGACTCCCAACTAGCAATATAAAATGTATTTTCAAAAGAAAAAACTGAAGGTGTGAAAGGGCTGTTTCTCATTCCAAATTCAGAAACCATTTTGTACCTCATAATCAGATTACTTCGGTGAACCTTGTTAGTATTTTTGGCAGCTGGAACTAAGACATTAGTTATTATCTGTGGATAGGTCAAATGTCTTTAAGAGAAAGGAAAAAAAGGTATTTTGAATGTGAAATACTGTTGACACTGAGTATGTCAATATATTTTTTTTTAACTATTTCACTTCACTACATAGCTTACCCAAACTAGAGAATCTAACAAAGTACAACCCAGCATGTTAAAGTTCATCTCAGTTTTGATCTGAAGTGAGAAAAATCCCACAGCCTTCCTTTATCATCCATGCTTCCTAACTTCCCACTTTTGTGTTTATTTCCATCAACTTATTGCTCGTTTTATCAAACTTTTTATTACATCACATCTTAATGCAATACATGCTTCTTCAGTGGGTAACTTAAACATTTCTGCTGTGCCCAACCAAAAAGAATGCATGAGACAGACTTCTTAGTTACAGTTCTTGACAATAAGGTGTGCAAATCCTGTTTTTATTGTAATTAAACTGACAATAAACTAACAGCAATCGAGAAGACACTATCAGAGGCATTAAGACTCACCAGGTTTTTAGATCATCTGTATTTACATAAACGTTTCTTATTCTTACAAGAATATTCTTGTACAGGTTTGTGAGAAAGCCAGTCATCTTTACAGCAGTAAACCATCAGGTTCAGTCAATCTACTACTACTGAAGCAAAAATTCAAATAGAAGAGGCGTCATGCTGATCACAGGGAAAATACACCAAGAGCAAAGGTCAGAACGTAACAGAAGAGGAAAAGAACTGAGAGCTTGAAGAACAATTCAGAAAGGAGTATACGCAGTTATAAAATAGCTACTGTGCTTCTGAGTCTGCATCATGGGGTCACTTGCAAGGGCTCAAGTGGCCAATTGCTATTAAAAACAGTCCTTGAAACTCTGAATAGCTGATTAATTTTAGTAAGCTAAACTATCTCTGAGAACTCCAGACATGCAATTTTGATTATACACTACCCATCATGAGTTCAGGTTAACATTTCTCAGTCACTCAATTATAAGAAAATTATGTGGTTCTTGTGAAAGCAATTCCCATTCAAGTGAATGTCTGACAGTTTGGAAAGCTCGGGCATAATTAATTAGTTAATACTAAGAAGAGTAAAATATCTTCAATAGTGGCAATGCTGGGACAGGCTAACCTCTATGTATATGCTATTTCCCCTGCAGTTATTTGGTGTAAGTAAATAGTGTAAGAAGGCACCTACAGATGGTGCTTGTTGGGGAATGTTGTCCTCAGGTGCTGAGAACAAGTGCTTTAGAAATTATTACTCATTAGGCCTCTACAAAAGAATTGTACTGTCACAAGTTTGAGAAGAGCTGCACTGGAAGAAGCTCAAGTTGGAAATGTTATTATCAGATAATCTTTTGTCAAGACAAGGATCACTATTTTTGTCTTTCAATTATTTCTTATCACCACTTCTGCAGATGACCTCTGGAATAAAACTCTACCTCAAACGGTCTCCTTTTGTTAATCATCTCCAGACAAATCAATTTATGATGTGAGAGATGTGGACAGCATGTTTCAAGAGAAACTAATTGTCATTGTAACTTAGAAAATGCAATTAGTCACATAAAAATTAAGTGCTATGAAAATATTTTCTAAGTGTTTCACTGTGAAGAATAGATGGTACTTCAAAATGCTAGTGGAGCAATAAGTTCTTGTTTGTCAACATAATACTTTCTTATGTAATTACAGAACTGTTGCATGCTGATCACTCTTCTTTGCTCCACTGGGGAAACTAACTGCCAGCATTAAGAACAGCATTACAAAAGATCCATTTTCAAGTATAAAACAAACAATAATTCCAGTCACTGAGCTTCTTACACTGCTTTTATTTCTGACATATTTCATCTATGCCCTTTAACCAAACCCAGGTCTTTTCCTAAGCCTTCCAGGAAAAAAAAATAAAAGCATTAAGAAAAAAAGAGTCAATTACTCAATTATCCTTACATGTTTGCTGATGTTGAAAAGAAAGAATTAGCTTAATTGCATCTAAAATATTCAATCTAGAATCTAGGAAAAACTTTCAAACTACTAAAGCTAGCAACACATTAGAATGCAACCGGCCAGAGGTCATGCAATCTCCTACCCTGATGGTTTTTAACAGCTATGGAGGAGATCCATCTGTGTCAGCAAAGAGCATTGGATTCTGCTTCCTCTTGAAGCCCTTTCTAGCCTGACATATCCATATGCACCCTGACTCTATGAGCACACTGCATACTGCCACACTCTGATACAGCTGAAGCTGACAGGGCTTGTCCTAAGCATAAGGAACTGCTAAAATAGCTGCAGAATGAGAGCTTTTCTTAAGCAGTCCATTGTTACTTGTTATTAAGACTTGGGGCCTCTACACGCTTCAGCTTCCTTGAAGATATTACAGCATCTTTTAAGTTAACCCAATACAACTTGCTTTATCTTAAGCACAAATAAAGGTCCGAGTAATACCAAATTCATTTCTCACCCACAGTGAATACAGTTGCCAGTAAGAATTAATATTAGTTTTATATGTGTTGCCTGTCTTTTAAACAAGAAATAAACTATGCAATAAGAAATCATAAAGAACAAGTCCTTGCTATGGTTAATAAAAATAAACCAAATTCTTAGCATAACCTACTCCCAAAAGAGAGTCAAGACTAGGTACCACACTAATTATTTTTTCATCCTTTCGAAAACCATTGTACTGTTCCACAGCAAGGTATGACCCAATCTGAAGATAAAACAAAACCAGATAAATTGTACTTGCTAGAGAAGTAATCACTTTCTTAGCTATTTTCAGGTATTCCACAGATTGGTTCCAATATCCATTTGCCTGTTATTTTTAACTACAGTCATAAACCCAGCTGATGGCCTCAGGGAGGTTTCTATAGCTGCCCCACCAAGTACTATTTCTGGTCAGTATAGCATGACTACTCCCTGCAATACATACTCCCTAGTTTGCTCCATTACCCAAGAAACCACATTTTTCCACTAGCCTAAGATAAAAATCAGGTAGCAGTCATGAGATCTGATGGGAAAATACAGTTTATGTAACCAGCCTTTTATGTTCAACAATTAAATATACCATTTCTCTACTGCATACATTAAGTTTAAATGGTCAGTGCAAGCAAATAAGAGAGGTTCCAAGGGACAATGAACTGGAAAAGCTCTTAAAAGTTTCAGAAGCTGCAGGAAGATACAGAGAGTATTATCTTCCCATCTAAAACAAAAGAATTTAAGCTTAGAAATTTCAAGTGCTCTTTATTTTATTTATTTATTTTTAAGTCCCCTTTCTGTAGATATGTTTGTTGAGTACAGAAGTGTGTATATAATGGGTGCCAGAGATTGGTAACACCACTCTGCTATCTCTCATAACTACCAAAACACTGTTTTGCATTGAGTTCTTAAAACAACTGTTCTGACATTGTTTTGGTTTACCCCACTGACAGCTAACATAAGCAGGATTTTACCTATCAGTCTTGCTTGTCTTAATTGTGTTGAAGGAACGAGGCAAGATTTTACAGATGGGTTAGTTTTCATAGACTAAGCCATAAAATCCTTGGAACCACCTTGGTTTATTGATGCGCATTAGTAGGTGGTCTGCCTTCCTTCTCACTGCAGCTCACGGTATTTCTTACACTTACAGCATATGTTAAGCAGTGATCTCTGGTGTTTACGACATGCTGTACTTTCACACAAACGATCACAGATCTTGTTACACCAGGACAGGGCTGCATATCTGCACAAAGAGGAATACACAATCACATGATTTTTCCCTGAATCATGCAAGAGGAAAACGAAGTCTTGTCAAAGCTTTATCCCTACAGATAGAGGTCCACACAGACTCATTAGCTTATATGGAGAACAGCTCAGGAACACCCCTAGGGTGTCATTCCTTAGAAAAGGGAAAAGTATTTAATTCTTCCCTCTAAAGTGGTGCAAAGTGCCCTGATCCTCATTCACTCAAGGGACAAAACTCAGTTTCTGCATGACATTTAAATGTAACGTTGTTTCTCGAGCCCTAGATTAGACAAACGATCTAATTTAGCTCAGCTAAAGGGCTTGATCTGTTGCCTTGTCTTCCTTTAATGCTTGAAAATATTTCTCATCTCTCCCCAGCTCTGAAGAATATGTAATTTGCATTCAGTATATCCCCCACTGGTGACTCAAATTTGAGCAAACAAATTCACCCTGTCCAAGACAGATCCACATTTCCTCTTCTTTCTCTCCAAAGGAATGGAGAAAAAATTTCATTTGGCTTTTTCAAATAAAAACAAACATCAGCTGTTTCTTCATTTTCCATCCTCAGCTTTGTCCCCAGCTCTCCAGGAAACCAGTTCTCTGCATACCTACACACCAGTGTCAGTATATTTGGAAAACCCTTGATCCCGGGTTATAATGTACTGTATATGGCTGTTCATGTTCAGTATTTCTATTTACAGTTAATTGTCTCTGAAAGGGATTTATTTGTACAGTCAGCTGTATACAGAAAGTTGCTCACTTATTACTTATGTCCTGCACTGAGCTGCGCTGTCACAACGGTATCTGGTGCCCTTTTGCCCACACACTCAGTCGCTGCAGTTGGGATGAATGTCAGTTCCAATCCCTCCAACTGTTTTCCCACCCCTTGCTTTAAACCATGGAGTTCTAATCAAAATACCTCAGGGCACTGTACAGTCTCTCAAAGTCACTTTTATGTTGCTTCATCTACCTCTCTTAACAAGTATTTCAAATTGGATGATAACACTAGAAGGTTTTGCTCAAATATAAGCATTGCCTATTTTTCAGCCTTATTAAATCATAAAGCACTTGATTCACTTCCAAGGATTAGTTCCAAAATATCCTCTGGCTATACTGACCATTCAACAAATCACATTATAGAAGTAGTGCTACACTAAAGTACCTCTAAAAGCCTGCCTTCCTTGGATTTTGCATGGTTATTATTCCAGTCAATACTGGAATGATTCAAACCCCTCATGAACAATCTCCAAGCTGCCTCCTAGGTGCTCCTCTTATCTTTACAAAGATTTCACAGAATTTTTGAACTGCTGTAGGGGTCTATAACAACCACTGGCCTTTTCATCATCACCTTCTTGCCACATCACCTCTTGTTTATTGGATACAGTATATGTTCCTTGGGGGAATCCATTCCCACCCTTTAGTGTTGATGTTAGAGTCAGTTTTGTATTCCAAATCTGAATATTATAGACCATTCCAAGTTGGTTGGCTACATACCACACTCCTTAAAACATTTATTCATTAAGAAATAAGCTGTTGAAAACTAACCTGTCTTTAGCATTCCCTGTCAGGCACAGAGTTATAATGTGGAACAGAACTCTTCTAAAAAACAAAAAGCAAGAAACTCACAAATCAGCGTTACATTTAATATTTCAGGTAGAACATTTTAGTTCCGAAAATAAGATGCTCTTCCCCTCCCCCCACAAAAAGGATACTGAAAGCGTGTAGTCCACGTATTTTTTTTTTTTAGTTTCCTTATATTGGTAATTCAAACTTCTCATGGGAAGAGAAATCTATGGTGATTACACCCCACAGTTGTAATAACACTTTTAATGTGAGTTTCCAGAATCCAATGCCATGAAACATATGTTGTCATTTGAATTTGTACACTGGAGACCTACAATACCACCTCCACCGTATCACCTGAATTAAGTTTCATTATAATCCATCTACTGCAAGGGTTAAACCAGTTAAATTCCAATGGAGTTTCTGCTCCATGCTCTCAATTGTGTGACAAATTGAGAGAAAAGGCAGGGGCACATGAAGGGTGCGCTAATTTCAATCAACTCTGTTCCAAGCGTGTGAATGCCAGAGAATTATTGGATCTCAGATTTCATCCTGTGTGCAAGTATTGCTTTGTTGCGAACATTTACATTAGCAGTTTAATCCCTTTAGGAAAAGAACACTAAAAATTGCTTTCAAAATGTTCCCTTCATTAGATCCGTTGCAATTTCTCTTGAAATAAAAGGCACAGTTTGAGTGAGTGAGAACCTAGCAGATGAACTGTTAGAAACATTAGATAAGGACCTCTCAACCCTTAAAAGGAAAGAAATTGTACTGTACATTTCCCTACTGAATTGTTGCAACATTTTAACATCATTTGAGGGAATAGAATTTTAAGTAAATGCTAGCAAATGTGTATCACATGTTTAAAGAAAATCGACCACAAAATAGAATTTAAAATGTGCAGGGAAGCCACATTCATATACAGCCACAAGTTTTTTCTAATCTTGCTTTTCTACCCTGTATGGTAGCTTATTTACAGTACTTCGCTCTGTTGGAGATGGAATGATGCAATATGACCATGGGAAATCTCAGTTTTGTGCTTCAGCAAGTTCCTATTTTATAGATTTTGTAAGATTGTCTTAAATCACAATTTCTAGCAGCTCATCAGTGCATCCTGCATTGGAAACAGAGACATACAGCACTTTTAATTGCTATACAAATAAACTTGGGCAGGCAGTACACGCACTGGTACTGCATACAGAACCAGATATCATGCATGGGTGCTTTGGAGGAATTTCTTGTAGAAAGCAAAAGCTGGTCCAGTACTATTTGCTTTAGCTACTTCAGTCCTGGAAAGTGTACAAGCAGTTTGTGTGGCAGACATACACAAAGATATATATAAAGACCACTATAAATTAGCCCTTGTTGCCCTGTAGTAACTTGAGAGAATGATCAGTTTCCAGCCCATTCCCTGAAATCACTGAATTCCTAACCTTGATTCTCCCTAGCACCAGGAAGTTTTGGTATGATTTACACTCTCTCCAGCTCTTACTAAAACTAAGCCACGGCAAGTGTCACTGCAATGAAGCTATTATATGATGAATTTACACTTTTCAGTGATGGAATACTTCATTTAAATATCCCAAACACAAAAACATTTCAACTTTTTAGAAAAGAGCTTTTTCCATAAGCATAATTTACAGATAAGCCCCTTACGAAAATTCTTAGCTTCTCTCTGCAGGTTTCTAGCATGTCAAATTAAAAATGATAATACTAGATGAATAGCATCAGTAAAACAGATTTTACTGATGACATTTTCTCACATCACCTACACCACTCAAATTTCCAAAAATCTGTTTTCCCACTATTTAGAAAATTAGTTTGTTTTTTTAATACATGTAATAAAAAAATACTTTTCTGATCAACACAGAAGAGTTATAGAAAATAATAAGACTAAACTGGGTGACAGAAGATTAATCTACAGATCTACAAAGGAGTATTTGATAGTTGTGTCTTCAAAAATACATGCATCTTATAGAAGCAACAATAAAAGTAACTGCAGACCAGTGCTCACACTCCTCCAGGTTCACTGCTGTGACAACGTTTTGGAGCTAGGCGAGTAGGAGTGTACTTACATTTGTAACTGCTGCCATAATAGTGGCTTGAATAATCTCACAGAAGTTGGAATAAATAGCCTGCTGAAAACGCCTAGCATTGTCCATCTCTGTTGTCTCTTGTCTGATAGCAAAAAGGGCAATGTTATCTTTGCTCAGAACAGCCACCCATGACTTTAAATTTGAAAAGGTTAAAAACTTCTGACCTGTTTTATTGTTTGACATGCATAATGATACTGACAACAAAAACAAGCAAGCAAACCCTTGAGACTAAAAGCTTCCCATAAGCTCACCTTCATCTACCCTCTGACATCAATTGCTCAAAAAGACAGCCAAGGAGAGAAAGTCCATTTGTTTGGGAAACTGACATGGAAAACAGAGACATATGACATGGCTTTCGCCTTGGCAGTTGATTTTATGTTTTACATTCAGAAAAATGAACTTTCTAGACTCAGTCCTAACCTGCAAAGATGCAATGGATACGAGAATGACTAGAAAATATTCTTCAGGACTAAGCCCTTTTTAAAGGGGACTGCACAAAATAATACATAGAAACCAAATTTAGCTTGAAAGAGTGCGGAAGCTTCAAAAAGACCTAATTCTGGAAAGTACATAGCAAAGCATTTGAACATTTTCTTATGTTCTAGCAAAGCATGTGGTTAAAGTTAAGCATTTGGTTTTGTTCTTTTCTGAAGTACAAAGCAATGAACAGAAACAGTTATTTCCTTTAGCCTTCATATGTGTTCTGTCTCAAGGAACACCAAACTACACCCTCTGTACTACTGAGCTGACAGATATCATAAACCTCTAAAAGATATCCAAAGTACAACTGCAACACTTTAAAATGCAATGCTAAGCTCTTCATCTAAATGGTACTCTGCAGAGCCAACATCAGTTCCAACCAGCAAGAAACCAACTTCGCAGAAGTTCTTACACAAAACTTCACAGCAAAAGAGACATTATTGATAAACCACTTCATATAAATTGATTATATCACATCTATTCGCTATTGCTTCTTAATGCCAGAAGTTCAGCATTAACTCAAAACTGCCTGGGTCTGTGCTTACACAGGCACCCAGTCAAACAATTAGGAACCTAATCATTAAAGGGCTTAAGACAGAAAACAGATGTTTCAGCCAATTTTGTTAGAGCTGGAAGCCTCTGAAGAAAGACGTCTGGATTGTTTAGCTTGCTGATTTCTGCAGCGCCAGAGATCACTTTCCTTACTGTGTTTTGAAGCGGTAATTTCTGAATGATGATGCTGGCAGAACTACAAACAAAGAATTACACTAATCCAATCTGGCTGTTACTAACACATCTAAGACTGCCTTCAGATTTTCACAGGTCAAGCAGGATTTAAACCCTAATCCATTAATAAAGCAGAAATACACCATCCTATGACATTTTCAAATGTCTTTGCCTGAAAAGGTACAAGAGTCCACAGTGGGTTCTAGCATTTTGTCCTGCAACAGGAGCTCAATAAAGTTGTTTATGTAGATTGGATTGCCAACAATCAAATTGCTTTAAGCAGATAAAGCTCTTACTCTAAGCATTTGCCAAGGAAATATCCTGGCTAACACAGAACTGCTTCTCCAGGGCCTCTCCACATACGTGCTCATTGTGACTGATAACCAACTGTTGAGGACCAAGAGGCATTCCATTAGCTATGAATTACATCTTCACAAAAGAATCAACCTTCTCCTCCTAAGTTTGTGAGTAAAGACCAAGTGCTGATTCAAATCTTTGGATCCAAATCAGTTCCAGTTTTATTATAATTGGCGGCATCTACAGGAACTACTCAAGATTTTCCTCAGCTTAATGGTGGTGGTTTTTTTTTTGTTTCTTTGTTGTTGTTTTAAGAACTATCAAGACATCTTTTGCAAGTTAGAACACTTCACAAAATATAGTCAGTTTAACCCAAAAGGCCAGAATTCATTTAAACTTCTTACTCAAACTCCGGTGGGACCTAAATCCAAAAGGCATTTACTGACCAGAAGGGAAGAGCCCTTACCCTAATATCTGCTTGCATAACTTCGTACTGTCCACACAACCCAAATAAAAATAGTTTTCAGTACTGGTATCCTGTTTTCTAACTGAACAGATGAGAGACAGTGTCTGAGATTCCACAAAACTGTGGCTGCCACTGTTCTCAGAGTCAGCCTAAATAGTGAGGAAGGGAACAGCCTTAACATAGAAAAAACAAGGTTTGTAATTGTTTATTTACACCAAAGTTCCCCCAGAAATTGAAAAATTCCATGAAGGTTGAACTATTTTATTCTCTTCGAACAACTACAAGGTTCAGAATTGCATGAAAATTGTTCTCTTGACAGAAGCAAGATACTCATTTAGCTCTCTTAAATTTCCTCATCTTTTTAGTGAGCACAGGAAATAAACATCTACAATTCTTGCCTGCGCTTTCGTTTATT
The DNA here is from genome assembly GCA_035772895.1 of Perdix hodgsoniae. Taxonomy (NCBI): domain Eukaryota; kingdom Metazoa; phylum Chordata; class Aves; order Galliformes; family Phasianidae; genus Perdix; species Perdix hodgsoniae. Next base: position 48,183,123 of record JAPSGF010000001.1, on the reverse strand, counting down.
AGATGAAAACCTAATCAGCCACCAATAGCGCAGCTTTAGATAAAACTAAGCTCCAAGTCACAAGGAAATGAGTGAGGTTTTTCCTTTCTATGGTTGCATATGCTTCTTGCTCATTAAAACAATCACTCTGCTTGTGCAACTGAGTACCAACATGGTAAATTAACAGCGATATTAGCAGGCAGACAAATACCACATTTCGAAGTACAGGTCTGAATTCCATGAGTGAAATTTTATTTTCAGTTACTTACACTGATTGCTCAAAGCAAGAACTAAGCTGGCTTTTGAGGCTGCATTTCTCAGTCTTTGAAATATGAAGGATTCTGGATTTAGTATCATGCAGTGCATTGAAAAAATGCAATTTACTGTAAAAGCCTTAAACATTATCCAGTGAAATAGTAAGTAATAAAAGGGAAGCAACAGGAAGACCAAAGCAGGAAGTTGTCCCATTGACATTAACACCTTGATGCTTTTGTGGATAGCAATGGTTGAGGTCTTCTAAGTCAGTTAGAGACAGAGGAAATATCCACAGAAGGAAAGAAAATAAAAGAGCTTTCCTAGAGCCCTTGATAAAGTCCTCAGATCTTATAATCCAGTGGAAAGAGCAATTACTGCTAAGATCATCTGTAAAACAAGCAAAATAATGGTTAAGATGGAAAGCCATGGGAAAGGCCCTCACAGACATCACTCCCTGATTGTAGCCATGACTAGCTGCATTTTACATATCCTTTAACAAAGTTAACTTTGTGTCTATCTGTAGGGCTACAGCTAGGTAAATCTGCATGTCTTCTGCTCCCTTAGCCTCCAGTCTGCGTCTAGCCAAAGTAAGCTGGTAGTAGTCAAGTGAGAAGACTTCAGAGCACACCATCTTAGTAGAGACAGCCAAATTTATTCACATCTGGCTCTCATCTGCAAAAATAAGCATACCATCATCTGTTCTGCTGCATAGGCATACAGACAGATCTTGCCAAGGGCAGCTCCATCTCTGCCTACTAATTAGGTCATTAGCCATTTTAGATCTAGGGATGCAATGTATTAAACAGGAAATCAGTGGCTTTAGCCATTTATGGTTTTGTACCCATATAGTAGCAAGGAAAACCATAAACCTTCAAAGGTACTTTAAAGAAACCTTTAAAAGTTTCTGATTCACAGTCTCTAGATTTCCCTGCATACACACAAGCCAGCACAACTATTAACTGTGTAATTAAGAGTTTATTAAAGACCTGGAAAGAGAAAAAAAGCAGGAAGCTAACTTCACGATTCCCATTAGTCACAGCCAGCTTAAATAAACTGGAAACAAGTAGTTCTATAACAATACAGCACTGAACTAGAAATCAGTGAGCAACTAAGTAAACCACCAAAAACCCCTCTCCAGTTAAAGAGGCACAGTTCCCCTTATCAACAGGAAACTCTCCTTCAAGCTCAGCAGCAGCTGGATCAAATCCTATCAGAGAAAGGAAATATACATGATGTGTCTAGGACATACATGTGCAGTTACAATAAGCAGAAAGATTGATATTGCTTTTCACTAGACCAGAAAAGGTTGCTATCAGATCCTGAAGAAGCATAGTGGAGCCTGACTTAAGCCAAGTCCCCAAAAACAAAGTTAATTTGTCTAGCAAAACTCACAAAAGAGGATCTCCACCAAGCGCTCCATGTAGCCAGGTCCCCAAATTCTGAATTAGCATCCAAATAAGATCCATTAAATACAGTTAAGGCATAGAGATGTTTCAACTAATACTACCATAGGATCCACAAGGAAAAAAAAACAAACTGAAAAACCCTAGAAGCTTCAATGTTTGTAACATCTTAACTGATATTAAGGAGGGAAAAAGATGGAAATTGTTCCCAGTTTAGTGAGAAACCAGTTTTGAGAGAGGCTTATAACTATTTCAAGAAGGCAGTGTAAAAAACCAAAAGCATTCAAGATTGTTTCTATAATTAGCATTAGACTGTATGCACTGGCCAGAAAGTACCCAGTGTCCATGCTGAAGACAAGCAACTTCCATTATTTCCACCTTAGTCCTCCATCATAGAAGTAAAGCTCATATGTGCTCCAGCCTTACTGGAAAAGGCTAGGAAAAAGAAAATGCAAAGAAGAAAAACGTAAAGCAGAAGCAGACAAAGCCCTCTACTGCTCATGCCAGCAAAGTAGTGGCCCGTGGAATGCATCATATGTCTATCTGAGGTACAGTCTGAGAATGGAATTCAAATGCTCATGTTCAAAATGCTTTCAGCCAGACTACCCAGATGTTTGTGCACAGTTGCATATTAATAATGTTCTATAGGCAGAATGAAATGGACCCAACAATCCTGGCTTGACGCGCAGAACATCTGCAGGAAAATGAAAGGCACAATCCTAATTCACAAAAGCTAAAATTAACTTCTTGTGAATCTGTAACTAAAACCGAAATCATAAACAAAAACAAAGAGAAAGGTAACTCTCATGAAGACAACCAAAGAAAATATGTCTTTGCAGTTTTTCCAGTTTGGGTTGTGATTGCAATTCTTTTCCAGTGCTCTCATCAATACATTTTCACGTTCTCTCCTTTGTTCTGTATGTTACCAGCTTATACTCCTCCAAGGGGAAGGAATTTATTATTTGGAAAACTTTAAACCACAGAAAACTCTCTCTCAAAATAAAGAATAAGATGAAGTACACAGACTGGAATGAGAACAGAAGTTCTGACTGAACAATTTGTCAGAAAACACTATTCCATATAAAGTTTTTTATTTTTAATGGTACATTTGACACAGCTCACTATACCCTTCTCACTCATTTTCAGTCTCAGCGTGAAAGTGGGGCCTTCCCAGGAAACCAAAGTTCTAATTCAGCTTCAGTTCACTCAAGAGAAGATATATGACAAATATTTAAGTTTGAAAAAGGACAAATTCAGATCTCCATTATGTAATCCAGAAATCTTTAGTAGAAGTACTTGCTTGGTCAGATACTCCAGTTGTAGATATTTAAATATTATAAGACCACCAGAAATCACATGTTTCACTATTTGAAGCAGTTAAATGAACAGAATTGTATCCTTACCTGATAATCCATGCACTTGAACAATTGTGTAGTGCTGCACTCCAAAGACCTGTTGATAAGACCACATTTTACCTTCCCTTCAGATCTTCCTTACAGTCAGTCTGTAAGAACTCTGAGCACATGCAACGCGAGTACATACTTGGCCAGGCATTCTAGGCATATTTTGGGTAGAAATCCGCTCCATACACAGAAGTGACAAAGCAATTTACTTTAGGAGAAAAAAAACTTACAAACTTATTCCAACATAATCAGAGCAAACATGAGCAAAGATCAGAGCTGTCTCTATACCTGTCTTAGGGAAAAAAAAGAAAACAACAATCCTCTACAGAGCATTCACTTGCCATTAGCATTAAAACAAACTTTTCAACACAGGAGTTGTTTTTTAAATGGCTTAAACTACAGAGAAAGAACTCTTCTCCATAGGGAATTTTGAAAAGAAAATATCACACTTAAGAAATCAGGCTGAACTGCATTATCATTTCACTTGTGTAAATCTGTGTAAATCTGTGCAGTAAAGGAAGCCTCAACTTCACTTAATCCATAATCTATGCATTGCAGGCAACGTTGGTTACTTAGGAAGGCCAAGTTTACTGATAAACCTGACACCACAGCAAGGGTATGTGGTCCAACAAATGCAACAAAAAAGCAACAGCATCAGCAAAACAGCACCAGAAACATTAACAAAATTGACTATTGGTAGTTCCACTGACTCTTACAGAAAAAAAACATTCTGCATTAAATGATGTCCCAGAAGCCTAGGAGTCTGAGACTAAGCTTGCCAGAAAAAAAAACCTACAACAGCCTTGAAACTGCCAGGCATTCGGGCCACACTACTGTCTTCTGCTGTGTATCTGTAGAATCGAGCACACAAGCATCCTCTCCTCTTGCCATCACCACTCAGTGTGTAAGATGTTGTTCAAATCTGTTCTGCTTGTACTCATCACCTGCAACTCATTTTCAATTCTTTCATCACACAGATGTTTCTCAAATTCCTGTGTTTCAGCTCACTGCCTTCTCTTCAGTCAAATCCAATCTTCACTGCACTGATTTTTGTCATTTCCTTTTTTACAGCTCTGCCTCTGACAGTCTTCCCCCTCAGTTATAACTATTTTAAGTCCCCTTACAAAAATGCACCCTTCATTTCAGTTCACTACTCATATACCAGCTTTTTTTTTTTTACGTTGATTCTTAGTATCTCTAAATATTAAATGTCTAGACTGTATGGAGCAGAACTGGATAAAAATCAGTCCTCCCATACAATGAAGTTTCCTGAGCTTTGTTTTCTTTATTTCCCCACTGATAGGGTTCAGTACCATCAGCCTGTACTTCTCTATAGCTGCTCTCCACCCAAAGAAGTTGAATACTTCCTAGCTAAAGTTTTCTGAACCGGTTTAGTTACCTTCCTAACTGGATTGGTTTGTCCATATGCAGAGGACATACACAAAGCTTTATCACCCATGAGTAGTTTTATTTATCTCCTATTGTACTGCTCCAGCTCCCTAACATCCCTCCTAGCTTTGAATTGACTGTTAACATTAAGTGGCTCCCTTTAAGATGCAGCCAGCAAGGTTTCTTTAGCAAAGTCCTTTATTCTCAGAATAAGGACTACTGGCATAACACTTCTAATTCTAATTATTTTAGATTAGTTTGTATCAATCATCAAGAACAGAGGAATTTCCAATATTCAGTTAAGAAACCAGCTAACAACCTAAGAAAGCCTTTGTAAATACACCAAAGGTATTCTCAAATATTAAAAAATGATGCTGCCAAAGGAAATAAGTATGATTTCTAAAGCTGCTTTCTAAAACTACTGTTAGAGATAGCAGGATAAGCTGTTGTAATCCTAGGTCTGGAAGCAGGGATACCACAGCTTTCAAACTTCTGTAGGCAGTAACCAGGAGACCTTTCCCCCCTCCCCTCTTTTCCTCAGGATTAAACCTGTTTCCAGTCCACTGAAGTGGGAAATGCAAGCGTGATATCGTGGCCAGTTTCTGCCACCAAACAGATGGTGACTGCTGGAAGCCAGCAGCACAGCTCCCAGTCACTGAAGCTTTATTGGGAGCGCCCACCAGTGTGAATAAATGTCTTTAGACGGACTAATTAAAAGGACTCTCTTCATTATTTAGGACCATCTGTTAGGCCACAGACCTGGTGGAATTGCCTACAGGTGGACATTCCTAGGTGGAAATTGGTAGAAGAGCATTTCATGGCTTGTAAAGCTACTGTGATCCAGTAACAGACTAATGAGGTTTCATGCAGCATGTTCCTTCAGGCTGTGTCCACAAAGATTTTTATCCCTCTCCCTCAGCCAGATAGGTACCAAGCAGCTCACCAGGCTGAAAAACAACTCAGCCCTCCTAGTCAAGCGTGCCAGGTATCTCTGGATGCATCACAAGGGCCTGTATCCTCCCAGTTATCTTGGTGTTTCCATACATAAGCAAAAGGAAAAAATTGTCAAAGATGACAACAGATCAGCTAGCTAGTAAATGTTTAAGCTTTCACTAACATGCCCAATGTGCTAAACATGCCACAAGACTAGAAGCCCAGATAGATGGAGAAAAAAAGCCAAGTGTTTCTCTGGTTAAAAAAAAACCTCTCCTCTAAACATCAAGTTTTGATCTTTGCACCTAGACTTCAAGTCTTTACACATGGTCTGACAATCATATTCATTAATAACACAACTCCTAAAGCCCACGAGGAGTTCTGACTGCCCAAAACTTCAGCAAACAAAAATGAGAACAAGGCACCACACTTTTTTTTTTAAACCACATTTACTCCCATGGAAGGGTTAAAAATCCCAATCCAAACACATGAATACAGGTACTAGTCATTACAATTCTTCACCACAATCCTAAATGCTACCAACTTCTCCATGAGTGACAGCAAGAAAAAGGAGACTTCACTGGTGGAAAAAGATAAAGGTCAGGGAGGAAACATTTTCAAGAAAAAGTTGTTTCAGGCCTTAGTATACATAAAAGGTCATTTATTTTTTTCTGTTATACATCACCTTTAGACAGTCACACAGTTAAGGCAACACAGACAACCAGGAAGCTGGCTAGCCAACATACAGAGAGCTTTAAAAAGAGCATAAAGGCCAATATGTTCCTATTTACAATATTTTGTGACCCTAACCTAATCATCATGTTTTATTATTTTCTAATTTTATAGCTCTGCTCTTTTAAGAGAGCCAGCCACCAACATTTCATCTCCACTGGCCAAAGGAGCAGCCAAGTGCCTGCTTCACAGCCAACGTCAGTCACTGAGCCATAAGCAGCAAATGTGAGATGGTGAATGCACAAAGTAGCAGCTGATACCCTTCTACTGGAAAATTAGACTTGTGTTAGGCACCTGTGTGTTCTATTTTGACTTCAGTTTTTGTTAGGACCCAATTTAATATTATTTGATTAAATTTGGATTTAAATTAGAGCAGCCAGTGGAACAACAGATTTATGCCAGCTGAGTAAAGAACTACATTTTAAGTATTACATTCTTGTGCTTTCGTAAAGGAATAAAACAGGCAGGAATTCAAACCTAAAGAAAGCGAAGCATCATTGTGCAATTTCAATTGCAATTTCAATACAGAAACATGTATGCTGAAATCAGAAGACATCAACTCAAGAAATAGAACTTGACAGAAAAAACATTTTCTCCATGTTCACGACCACATTTCAGAATCACTGCTTATATCTAAAGCTGATCAAATCCGTAAGTTTTCATGTCCCCCGCTGTGTAAATAGCAGACATGACCCTCAGATTTCCTTCACCTGATATCTCTACAAGCAGACAAACCATTCATAGTCAAGTTGTAGAAAACAGTAATAGAGCATTCCCATTACTTGAGAATTACATATTGTTCCACAGAAACAGTTCCTTTACAAGATTTTCAGTTCTAAGAATGACTGGACAGTCCTTTTAACACTATTGCTGCGAGCAGAGCTGATGTGCAGAGAGGACACCAACATGTTAACCTTGCTTAAATCCATCTTAACTGAATTCATAGAAGACTTAAGACCTAGAAACCCATATTGATGCCCATTAGAACACTTGAACCTAAGCACACTCTGAACAGACATGCACTTGGATGGGGATTCTTCGAGAGATACACTGAGCTGAGTTCTTGTCAAAGGGTGTCTGGTTATGACCTGTCTGCAGCCAGTAATTTTTTCCAGGAGAAGCAGAAGCTGCAAGATCTTAACACTTATGCTCATTGATTCCCTTCTAAGGCTGGATAGCACCCAGATTCAAACTCACTCAGACTTTCATCTGAGGATTTGCACTCAGCTCCATTTGGCCTTTACTGATGTTTTGTAGAAGACCAAGCAATACTCCCTCAAAGTTAAAAATTATTCCAAAGTATTATTTTTACACAAATTAAATTAGCATTTGCAAAAAAAAAAAAAGCAGCCATCCTGAATTCAAACTTTTGTAGCACCTATCTCCTCTACAGGTATAACTGAAACAGAGCCTCATACCTCAGCATTACATATTTCTTAAGTGGCAACATTAGTAAATACTATTTCAAATTTTTGCTAGACCATGAAGTAGACTTCAGAGTGTTAAAAATGCACGTAAAGCATGAAGATGTTTCAGCTAGCAAAGCTATGTTTGATTGTTTTAGTAACATTCCTACAGCATGCAAACAGACAACCATAGTGCGCCTCAAATTCTATGTAAACGCATTTATGGGGAAGGAATAACTAGGTGTGATCAATACTGCAGTTTCCCCTTAAAGAGACTTTTTTTCCAATACCCTTCTGAAATGCCAGTCAATACACCCAATTTGCAAGTTCATATTCAAGTCCATTCCTTACAAATTGTTTTCTGACAAATACAAAAGAATTTCTGCCTAAGCTGATTACACATGGTGCTGTAAAATATTTTAAACTCCCGAGTCATACCTCAATAAGTAAATACTCATGATTTGAACTTTAACCAGCGCGTTGCCTGTTGATACCGCCTTAGGTATATAGTGTGGCATTCTTCCTAGGTAGCAGCGCCACATTGGAAATCTAGGAATATTAAGAGAATCCTTCTTCAAGTCCTTCAATTAGTGGTGAGCCTCAATTATTTTCAGGAAAGATACAGTTGAGTATTTGCAATGATGCATACCAAACAGGTTAAGTTGTATAGCACTGTAGTTGTATAGTACAGTAAAAAAGATGGAAAACAAGCTTAGAAGTTAATAGGAATACTTAAAGCTTACATAGACCATCACAGCTTGTCATTCCAATGCAATAGAAGCACTGGTAGTGGAGATATGGGCCTAGAGAAGGAATGATTCATGTATGGGCTAGTGTTTACTGTAATAGCATCCTGAAACCACTGGCAATAGCAGAAGCACAAGGAAACAAGCAAGATCATTCAGTTAAATATGCCATTACAATGCAAGCACAGTTGTTTTAATACACACAGGCCAGTAGAAGATTGGTGCTCATCACCTAATGGCATATGATTATGTTTGCCACAGAAGCAGATAGAGACAGGCAATGCAGATGTCCGCAGATGCTACACAAGCAATGAAAATCTATATTCATGGGAAAACTGGAAAAACTTTGCCCTCTAGCAGATGATGTGCCTGGATAAAGGCAGACTGGTATTTTCCCTTGTCGCATATCAGGGGATAAAGAGATGGTATAAAATCTTTCATTTCTTGATTACATGCAGCCATAAATGCTAGCTTGTTTTAATTAAAAGGCGAGAACATCAAGCATTTAATAGGGATTAGAGATGTTGCTCAGAGAACTTCCCTTTCCCCTCCTGTGAAATGCCATTGGTATTACCTTTCCCCACACCGCAGTTGAAAACTCTCATTTCTCAGCAGTGCTGCTTGGCATTCCCAGTATATTTCATAAATTCCACATAAAACACTGTGGAGATGATACAGAGCTCATCTCAGCTACCTAGGTATGGGCTTGAACAAACCTTTTACTTCTACTGTGCTACAGACAGTGTGAGAAATTTTGTCTACAGTGATTCTTCTAAAGCATAATAAAAGATATTTCCTAATGTCTTAAGAAGGCTGTTGCCTAGCCTCCAGCCTGGCTGTAAGTATTTGCTGTGCATTACATAAGAAAACACTGATCATTTCACACTGTAATATTTTCCATTACTTTAGCCTGTTTTCAAGATCTAGTCCACCATTAATATTCACCTCTACCTTACATTTTATGTACTTTTCCCTTTTTTAACCTCCCCTCTTCAAATCATGGTTTTAGAGGTTGACAATAATAAACTTAGAGATTTCTACTATATGACAATTCCGTGGTCACAGTGTTCTAAAGCAACTTGGATGTATATAACTGAAGAAATATCCATTTTAGTTTTAGGTTTTTTTTTTTTAAAGACAGGTCTCCTGCAGCTGATAAACCCACATTAACACACAAAACCCCTCAGTCAGGTTTCAATCAAAACAGTCTGTGGGGTCATCATTGTTCAGATTAATTTGGAGATTTGAGTGACTGGGTTGAACAACCTTACCAGGGGCTAATTTGAAATAAGTAGAGCTTTAAAATTTGCAACCAATATTAAGATTGAAGATAAAAGCTCAAGTAGCCCATATTGCAATTTCTGTTGTAATGAAACAACATGCATTCATTTACCCAATACCCTGAAGATGCAATAAGAAGTCAAATCCTGAATTTTAACTCTGCTTTATTTAAGGCAGCTTACCTACCTGAAAGTATACAGCCAGTATAAAACAGTGACAAAAATAGCCAAACTCGATGGCCAACAATTAAATGAGCAAACAGCCTTGCTTTCTTCCATGACCACAATGCACACACAAGAGACTTAACAAGGAACCTCTAAAGCCTGTCAGTGCTGGTGGCAATTAGTTCCAAAAATTAACAAGAGCAAGTAAGTTACCTATCTCATGTAGTCAGTCTTGCTTATATGCATCTAAATGTGCATATATACAGAAATACACTGGCACAGTACCAGTTGTAAGCTACAAATTAGGGATCTTACAGCAGAGAAACGAGAGTAACCATAATGCTGTAGTATATGAGAACATATGCAAGATTCCTGCAGCATGTCAGGTGGTGTGGCACCTTGAACATTACACTTTATGCTAAATGCATTGGTAAAGAGCTCACACTTTCTTCCTCTGGCTCATGAGACAGTCACTTCCCTGCAGAGGCTGGGGAGCAGTTGTAGTTATGCTCACTGACACCTGCTGCATTTTTCGCTTTGTGTGGCAGAAGTCATCAGCTGTTGCTCAGAATAGCTCAGAAGTCCTTTTGCACAAATCCGGTAGAATAAGCTGACCCTAATACGTGGCAGGATATAGCCTTACAATGTAAGACACCTATCACCCAACTCTTTATTGCATTCTTTCCCACACCATAGCAGAGACCAAAGGGTCTATTACATATTTCTATCACTGTACTAAACTGAAATACTTTATATTTCACTACAGTTTTTCAAGTAGAAAGACAGGAACAAAAACTTTAAAGTAATTTTAACATTATTCAAATATATAAAACTTAAATGCCAGCAAGAACTGCAGCAAATGGTGAGGTAATTGTTTTTGTTCTTTCTACAGCTTACACCAGAGCTCATTCCTATTCTTCCCTCTGAATTAGAAGCATGGTTATTTAAATGCATTTTCTTAATTTCATTTAGTTATGCACTGGCTCCTTTCTCTGCAAAGCAGATAAAAATCAAGCAGATAGCAATCAAAGACTTTAATAGATCACAAGTCATGAGGACACGGCTATTTTACCCTCCCTTCTTCCCCCTCCTTCTAAAATAACTTGAAGAAGCTTACTGGGCTCCAAAGGGAGCTGGGACACTCCAGTTGCTTCTGACCCCTTAATTAGGGCAGCAGGTAGAAAGAAATCCTGACTTTTACCTTCCTGACCTTTGATTTCTGGGTTAGCCAGTCTGAAGAATATTTCAATAACATCCCTCAGAAGGAGGGAAAAAGTCTGATCTGCCCTTTCTGGTACAGTAGATTGGAGATGAGACATTTTTATTTAACAAAAAAAGCAATGTTCTTTTTACTTGAAATTGATAGCATACTTAATATTACACTCTTACATTTTAGTTAAAAGAAATTATCTTCACATTCGTAAGTTCCTCCCAAATGGTGAATTCAAATTTATAACAGTTTTGATTAACTTTGTTAGTTTTCCAGTAGAGTGGATGTTAAAAAACTCTTAACATAGCCTTTAAAGGCTGACTCAGATTCTGCTACAACTTCCAACCAATTTTAATCGTCTCTGTTCTGATCACTTGAAAATCTTTAACATAATAATTAGAACTTTGGGACAAATCCTCAAGCTGGTGTAAACCAAAGCAATTCTTCTGGCAGGTCTGCAAGGCTGAGGTTCTGGAGTCTCAGCAGAAAGTATGGCTGGTTATGAATTCTTAGACTACATATTCTGTAGAATAATATACAATACTTGTTTAAGTAATATGGATAAAATTGTATGGTGCCATTTTTTCAGGTGTACCAAGCCAGCCAATTTAGGTTGCAAGCATGTGGTTTATGTTATAGACAAGCAGTATATGTTATGTTGTGTTCAAGCACTAGAAGTAACATGTGGATTGGCCAAACTTATAACTAGAAGAACCACCAGCTATTTCAGGGCAACCCCTATCACTTTAGATAAGACGACCCTTCAGTTCAAGAACATGGCCTTCCCCTCTTATGCTCCATGCAAACTTTCATCCTAAGATACGCTTTCAGAATTTAAGAAAATTTAGGCATCTTTGTTGGCAGTATACTAGATGAATGATGCTAAAGCTTTACTTCTCCCGGGGCCATCACACAATAAATCTTTCTTTGCCTATTTTCCCCCTCAACTTTTCCTATTTACATTTCCTTGGGCAAAGTTTTCTTACTTGCTAAAAATGGAAACCTATTTGTCTCATGAGAAGATTTTCAGAGGTGGAAATAAAATAAATTCAGAAATCACCAAGTTTCATACATGTTACAGAAGTGAACTCACCATATCTTCATGTCTACACCTTCATCTTACAAGAAACTCAAGGCACGAGAGTAAGGTTGCTACTAGCTTCCTCCATATGTAGCCCTGTAAGTTATTTGGCCTGTTTCATACACACCATATCCTACAGAGGTGACAGAAACATTGATAACACCCACTCTGAAACAGTAAAATGAACAATGGCTAACCTAAGTTAGAACGCCACTAGTCCTAGCTCTCACTGGTTAAAACCAAGGCTCGTACCATCATTAAAATTTATTAGACAGAACTTAATTATTCCCATTATAAAATAATACCTTGATGTTACTTTCATATGAAATGCTAAAATGAAATGGAAGTCAAATCCTTTAATTTGCTTACAAATCAAATTCAAATCCAGGTATGATGGGATTTAATGCAGATTTAATCTCACTGCCTTACTTCAACACAGCCAAACTCAGCTGAGTTAGCCTGCTGCAAAGTCGCTGTATTCTCTAAAAAGGTAGAAGTTATTCAAGAAAGGACTGGTATGTACCAAACAGCAGTTCAGGAAAGAAATACTTAGAGCCTGGACAATCAATATCTCTGCAAGTGCAAAGCAAAAACAGTCTAGCTACTTCACAGCTAGCATTCTCACCTTGGTAACAAGATCAAAAAGAATATATCCAAGGGGTATAATTTTCTCCTCCTATGTCACTTCCCAAATGTTAAGTACATGTACTTAAGTACCGGTTCTTCTCCAGCAATCCCCATACAAAAGGGTAAAACAAAGAACAGTGTACTTGAGTTTATTAAATGTCACCTCAAAAATAGCTAATTACCATATGCACATTAAACTGATACATGCCTTTTGTTACTAGGTTCTCTTTTACTCTCTAAGGATATAACCAGGAATTACCATCTTAACTGATTTGCCAATGAAATCTTTCAGAGTTGCAATTAAGACATGCAAAACTTACCTAGCAGCTAACACTTAAAAATGCTGACAAAAAACCACAAAAATATACTTTTAAAAAGTCAGTAAGTAGATGAGCATGGTACCTGTGATAGAACTGCAACTGTACGTAAAGTTTCTCCTGAAAACTCAAAACTCTGAGGGAGTAGAGATGATCCTAGGTCATCTTACTTCTCAGTATTCATTTGCATTCGTACTTCTCTAGCTCCCTGACAGATAACACAATTTCTGTGTTTCAGCTGACAAATCCATAGGTCTAAACAGTTTTTCACTAGCAGATTTACATGTCATCCTCAAGAAAGTGTTTCAGTTCCTATATTCAGTTCCTACTTAAGCTCCAGAGCTCTCCAGAAAGTATAGAAATAGTGAAGGTATGACACTGCAACCCAACTACCATCCTTCAAGTAACTGTATAAAGTCCATATGAACAACACTCTTCCTTCTTGAGGAAGGTGAGCTCAGAGTCTAGAGCACTCAGCTGCAGGTATAGCATGAACCCTGGGCTCATAGTCCACACTGCAGAGCTTGTTCTGTGGCAGAATCTTCAGGGTTACTTAATCTCTAGGGATTCTTAGAGCCTTCTTGAATTTCTATGGCCTCAAAGCTTTAAAAGCTTCCTAGTTATTTTATTCCAAGAGAACGAAATAGCTGAAGATATTTAAAGCCAAGAGACTGATTTTTTTTTAAGCTGTGTGAAATGAATTTAACTGAACACAGCAACTCAGTGGAATCCCTAGATCTCTTTAAATGAGCCCCTACAGCAGATAATCTCCTCTTAATCAGTTTGACACTCTGATAAATCAGCTCCTATTTCCTAGCATGGGGAGAAAAAGAGCAACTGAGTCAGTGCTCATTTGAAACAGAATATGTTGATAGAAGCTATTTGTACATGTAAATGCCAGAAAGCCTCTAATTTTCAAACACAGGAAATTCATTTCTATTTTAAGTCCATGTTCATCTAATCCTAGGATATTTTGAGGGATTTTGTGTTAGCCCACATGCATATCATTCCACTTGTCTGCACTACAAAATTTGCTCAAGTATACAAAACAAACTTGTTGGGCTGAGTAATAGTAGTAATCCATCTAATCATAGTCAATTCAGCTGCTGGTTGCATATGGGCATCTTTTACACATTAATTTCAAGACTGAATAAGCAACATCAGAGCAGCTATTAAACAAAAGCTTGTTCATAAAACTATCAGCACTGAGCCTAATATTCAGAGGTTTGTGATCTGGGAGAACACTAACTTTACCAGCTTTAAACTTTCCACCTGTCACTAGACAAACTACACCACAGTCAAGTCAGAGTATTAATTTATTCCTAAATAACACTTCTGATCAGTAGAGACAAGAAGCATTAGTTCTTCCTGAGAAGTTCATGGTTTTTTTTTGCTTTTAAGTCTGAGATACAGAATGCATAGGAAAATTCCAAGGGTGAAAAAATGGGTAAATAGATAAAGATAAGCAGCAGTGGCTATGGATATCCTTACCTCTGCCTAACGCTAGTTTTTCTAATGAGTGCCTGGAATGCCCTCAGTAAATGTCATTCAAGAATCCAGCCTTTTTAATTTAACTGTACAGATAAGTTATACACTTCTCTGGAGGCCCCAGTACAACCACAGCAGGCAGATCAGGAAACACATGGATCAGAGCAAGTCCACTGGTGATAAAATTCATGCAAGAAGCAGATTTTCATTGCTAAAGTTGATCATTTGACATTAAAGGCAGATATGCATAGTGAAGTCACCGGTTCAGGTCCAATATCATTCACAGAACTTAAGCTTACAATTAAAATTTGGGAATTGTAATTGCTTTACTTTTACGCCTTCTAGTAAAAAAAAATATACTAAGATCCACAGCTTGAATTACAAGAACATCTTTCTTTAAAAGTGCCTGTTTACATATGACTAAAAGTTTGAAGTCTCTCTTTATTCAGTTAATAGAAAATCAACTTCATTGTTAATGCAGCCTTTAACTTGTTGATTTATGAAACAGAAAGGACTTCAACAATAAACTCTGCAGTCCAGTCCATTTTAAGACTTCCCCACATACAGTAAGACACCTATAAAAGTATTCTTGATCATTCAAGATACCACTGTTGCATCATTATTTGGGATATGGCATCCAGATTTCTCAATTAGGTTTACTAATCATCATAGATCTCCTAATATTCCAGTTATATGTGTTTACTTCTGCAATACATGGCACAGTAAACAGACTGATCTTACCCTCAGATCCCTTAAACAGCCTGAGGTGCAGTCAGAGCACTCTCTATATTAATGAAAAGGAAGTCTGCTTTATGCCTAAGTCACCAGATCGGTACTTGAGAGATCTGAATTCACTCCTTTCCCATACATGTTTTGTGTTGTGGCTGGCATACTTCCAAATAGCTCCAGGTTCATCCCTTAGTAAATGAAACTAATGACAGGAGCAAGACTGGAGAGTTCCTAGATAAGGACAGAAAGTGCCAAAATAACCAAGCCACAAAAAGCACAAGCAACCTCACACAGTAATGTCTTCTGCATCAAGGAAGATGAAAAGTAACTCTTTAAATTAACATCTTATCTAGTCTTAGACAAGAGGAGCTAAATGTTAACCCAAGGAGGCTACACTCTACCACCCCCATTGAAGATGCATTTTAAACTAGGCAGCTAATTCCACCTTTCCTCCAAACTATAAATGCCATCACATCAGGGCAGTCATGAAGCCCTAAAAACGCGTGGGCAAGTTAATGCTAGTACACTGTACTTTCACATCACACCTTACTCTATGTCTATCCATGTTATACAGGCTACTCTGTGATAATTGCAACCTGCACAGCTTATTTTATGAAAGCTGAGGTCTCTGGACACAAGCTGAAGACTTTGGGAAGAAACTCAACAGATAAGGTTTTAACAACAGCAATTTTTTCTCTGAAAAAACATTGCTCTGTGTCAGTGATCTAACATGTGCAACTGAGACTCAGTCCATTGCTGATGAGGACTGGAGACTGGATAAAACTAACAGATTTGAACTTGTTGAAACATTTCAAAGCATTTTTGAATGCCTGTAATATGACAGTCCAAGGTGATGTAATAGCATTGGAAAGTTCTGAAGCATCTTTATAGCTTGCAACCCTCTCACCATGCCAGGTGTGTAGGAATAGAATACTCTATAAAAAGCCTTCAAAAATGATGTTTTCTACAAATTTTTATGTCCATATAAAAACACAAGCATACTTTTTTAAACAGTCTGAAGATGAAAGCCTTTAAAATCTTAGCAGATGTGTTCTTGAAGCAAGATGGTATTTTCTAGTCAGGAAATTCTAGTCCCTTGTTCATGCTAAATGATATGGCACCTAAAAACTCCCAATATGAGGCCTGCTCAGAAGAGCCAGATGAGGACTTAGCATAGAAGCTCTGCATGCAGTGCCTTATGAAAATTTGAACCAAACTCGAGTTTGCACAAATCCTTTGTATTTTACTGAACCTAGTGATTACATAACGAGTTTATCTCAAGTAAAAGCTTGGTCCAAAGAACCATGTTTTAGTTTCAGAATGAGAAATTAATCTGAATTTAGTAGGCCTAGTCTAGACCATTCTAGAAATACTCTCCAAGATCAGTCATGTACATTAACCATGATTTGGCCCTTTCAAGTTCTTCCTGGTAAATATAAACACAAAAGCATCACGATGTGCGACCCAGTTACCAAATAGTAACTCCACATTTCTTTTTTTCCAAGTTTTCACAATCAAATACGCTCAGACAATCCCATATTTCTTTTATGCATGCTTAATGCAATATGCTTCAATAAGCATTGATAAGAATCATAGAATCACAAGGTTGGAAATGACCTAAAGAAATACCTCAGGAGATTATTATTCAAATGTGGCAAGAGCCACAGGACGTGTGCAAATATACATAACACGCACCAAACTAAGTTGTACAGAGCCTGGATTTCTACACCATTGTGTAGGATATGCTGTGCTATAACGTACTGCTTAAAGCTACCCATGCATAGGGAACACATCTACATATTGCAAATGCTGCTGTTGCTTCTTAGAATATCCCAAGTCAGAAGGAACTCACAGAGATCAAGTCCAACTCCTGACTGCCTGTCCTAGTATGACAATAGCAGGCTTCAACCATCTTGCACATCAAGTAGGTATTTGAAGCAATGAATTTGCCTCTCTGGACTAGTCACAGTGGTTCATGTACCTTTCTAGCAGCTTCTAAAAATTGAAACCACTAGCTTCTAGACTCTGGCTGCCAGCATACTCATTGTAGATGTAGAATGGTGTGATATCAACTTTGACTGAATTCCTTTAGTCTTGTGCTTCAAACTTGCTCAAAAACTTGCTTAACAAGACCACATCTTGTATGTATGCACCCCTAGTACTCAGTGCTTATTTCAGGCTTTCTTTGATATGCTCCTAGGGTCACTTGCCATATAATTCATATCACACATTAGCTTCAATCATTTCATTCAATCAGTTGTCAAATGCTTACAACACATGAGATCTCTTCTTTTCTCTGCAAGGAAGAAAAGCTTAAGATTAACAGAAAAGATCCCCTGGGTCAGACTTTGAAAAAAAGATATAGAGAATATTTGGCTTCTCAAGCTTTCCTCTATAGCCAATATGTTCTTCAGTAGCTCTCCCAGTATCAGCAAGCTTGCTCATCTCAGGGGAATTACATTTGATAGCATATTTAGTTCACAGGACCAGCACAGCTACATTAAACAGAGGCTGCTAATAAAACATTATATCTCTCTCCCCCCAGCACTCCATTTGCCATGATGTAAAAGGCAGACACCCCATAGAGAAATTAATCAGAAAGAAGGAGAGTGAATCTAAGGAGTGAAAATTAAAGACCCCATGACATCTACATCCTTATACTACATCCAGATGAAACAGGGACCCAAAACTCAAGGATGTATTAGGATCCTTCTGAGAGATGGAAGTGGTTATAGAATTCAGCATATTAACATCATCAATATAAATTACAATTTAAATTGAAAGATTTCTCTTTGCTCATCATTGAGGCTCCAGAGAATGCAATGTTTTGGGTTGTTTTTTTGTTTTGTTTTTTAAAGAAAGCACATGTATTTTCCTCTGTAAAGGGATGAAATAGACAAAACTTAGAGATCTAGAAAAGTTTGTGTCAGTCTTACACCAGTAAAGCCAAGCTGTTTTGCCTCCACTGAAGATATACACTAAGAATCAGCATTTCTCCCACAAACAGAAATCTGGAAGAGGTACCCATGTTCAAATAAAGTGACATAATTGAGTTTCGCCAATGACTGTAATTTCTGTGTTGATTTAAGTATTCTCAAAGTTTTTTATAACACCAGAACTGTGCTTACACTTTTCCTTTAAGCATTTCCTTTTAGCTCAAATATCTCTCCCCTAACAATCCATTTTCTACGGGGGAAAAACCAGCATGTCATACAGAAGACTCCATTGGGAACATCTAAGCAGAAAATGCATAATATCAGTCTTCCCTGTTAGGGCGAGGGCTAGAATCATAGAATTGAACTGGAAGGGTTTAAAGGCCAGATGGCTCAGGGCTATAAGACTAGCTGGAGCACTTCACAAAATTGCATGGGACCTCTAGAAATCAAGTCCAACCTCTCTGCTAAAGCAGGTTCACTACAACAGGTTGCACAGGTAGGCATCCAGACAAGTCTTGAACAACTCCAAAGAAGGATACTCCACAACCTCCCTGGACAGCCTGTTCCAGTGTCCCATCACCCTCATAGCTGTAGAGCTATTGCACATATTTTTGTGGAACTTCTAATGTTCCAATTTTTAGCCATTGTTGCCCTATCATTACACACCACTGATGATTCCAGACTCACCCAGCAGTCTCCCACATTTTAGATATTTATAAACATCAGTTAGATCCCCTATTTTATCTTCTCTAGGCTGAAAAGACCCAGGCCTCGCAGCCATTCCTCATACAGGAGATGCTCCAGGCCCTTTATAATGTTCATGGTCCTACTCTAGCTCTCTAGAAGATCACTTTTTTTTACTGGAGAGTCCAGAACTGAACACTGTATTCCAGATTCAGCCTCATCAAGGCAGAGTAAGGGGAAAGGACCACTTCCCTCAACCTGCTGGTCACAATCCTTTTAGTATGGCTCAGGATACCATTGGCCTTCTTGACCACAAGGGAACACCAATGGCTCACAGCTGCAGAGGTCAGCAGGTAAGCCCCTATCCTGGAGTGATCCCTGCAGTTCCCAGGTGCAGGACTCCACACTTGCATTTGATTAACATAAATGGAGAAATTCTAAAGGACTGAACAGATTTAAAGCATAAGAAAGCTATTTTCCACCCATTTTTATCCTTGTATTTTGTTTTGCTAACAACACAGCAGCTGTAGGATTTAAGTTCAGTAAACTGAAATCATACTCAGTATTAGTTTAAAAAAAAAAAAGAAAAATTCTAAGATGTTCCCCAGACCAGGAAAGTAAGAAAAGCTGAAGAGCAAAAAAATATCAGCTCTTCCAGCTGTAGGACCTGCTTCTCAAAATCTTCCCCATGTTTATGAAGTAATACAGTTACAAGATGCTATTTTCCATTTATGACCTGCTAGAAGAATGGTTCCCAAGGCTTTTGGGCCAAAGCACCTGAAATCCTCAAAAGTTCAAGTGGCTTACTCCCCATATTTTTCATTATCCTTTCTATTGAAAGCACTCAAAAGCAAAATCTATTTCTCATGCACACAGCAGTCTAGAAGCCTCTAAACTAACAGAAGCCTGCAGCTACTCATCATAGGTTTCTGTCATAGTAACCCTTCACACATACAAAATCTAATGCAGCAAAACAAGAACCAATGAGCAAGAAGTAAATAAGGGCTAACTGTCAGGTAGGCTGGGGCACAGAATGGGAGGATTAAGAAAAAGGAAGAGCAAACCACATCACAACACCACTGCCATGCCTGACTCTTTCCTGGTACATGGTTATTATAAGTGATTAAAGTTACCTTGGGCTTTGGCTCTCAGTGCCTCCCTGTGATAACACCTTTGATAATTAGATACCTTGTTCCAGCACTGCAACAACAGCAAGGTTCTATCCTGGTTATGTGATAGGAAAGAACAAGTACAAAGGGAGCGGTGAAGTAAAGTCACTTAATAAAGTTACTGACAGTACACCTTTCTCAGGGTTAAGAAACATCCAAAATACATCCTATAAACCTTATGGCACTGTGTTTGCATGTAACAGGAGTGGAAAGGGTATAAACATTTGTTACAACTGTTCCTTATAGATGAAGTGAAGATAGCTATCTATCCCTAAGCATTCTTCAGAGGATGTTTTATTTGCCTGGTAAAACAATTAGGTGGAATAAATCTTAGTACTGATCAGCACTACACATGCAAACACTCTGCAAAACTTTAACCAAGTGAAATAGAGTCCACCTGTTGGAACTCAAACACAGTTGGAATTTACCATGTGTTTCTGACTGGGTAACACCAGATTTTCGTAAGTTAACACTCACTGGTTCATTCTTCCTATTTCTCTTGGCTATTTTCCACTCCAGCCCTATGAAACAAGAATTATTTCATCAGTGTGTTCAGTTTTGTATCTTCCCTTCTTATGATACAAGTACAGAAACAGTAAAAGGAAGGCTCTACTTCTTAACTTTTAAGAACTAGGTCTAGCCCTGTGAGCACTTATTGAATAGAACATATAGAGAATTTTCTGCTTCTGGCACAGAAGCTGCTCTCTAATACAGCAGAGAAATGATAATTAAGATAACAGCTTAGTTATACAAATGACTTTCATTACATATGTTAGACTGAATTCAAAGGTAACTTCACATACATGGGGGTTAACAACCTGCCCAGGGTTGAGGCTTGTGCAGAACATTGGAGCTTCAATGAAGTCGTAAGGAAGAACTGTTACATCTTTCAACACAAGTAAAATAGCATATTTTACCAAATTCACAAAGCAAAGCAACTCAGTTTTGACAATAGTTTCCTGCATGAATACATAATGATTTAATTAGTCCAGAACACTTTTCCCCAGGAACATAATACCACCCAGTTGTAAAGGTACCGTGGACCTCCACCCGATGTAAGTTCAGCAAAATTCAAATTTGATAGTTTTACAGAAACAGAATGAGTATCTTTTCCTCAGAAGCACATATTGGTCCTCAAAATAGCATTTTCACATTTGATTCAATATATTTGTGCAGGTCCAGGCAATGTTATGTTGGTAGGCCCGGGATTCTGAACGTTCTGCAGTTGCCAGAGCAAAGAACAAGGAGCCAAGCCCACTACCCATTAGTCTCACTCCCTTTCATGCTTTAGATTTCCCACTGTTTATCCTCCTACATTATTCTGATATTAATAGCTTGCTTTAATGTTTGCAAAATATACTTAGCACAAGGTACTGGGTTCAGATACTAACGATTTCTCTTCACAGCAGGATGCGCATCTCCAAAACCTAAATATTTTGGTATGCCATACAAGCATGAGAAAATGCTTTTTGCACTGTGATGAGGAGAACTCCAGTAGGAATACACACATCAGCACTTTCTGCTCCCTTTAGCACAATGCAGGCTTTGAAGTACAGATAGATGAAAACAGGTGTATTTTGTAAACATGCTTCTACATCCTCTTCCAAGATTACCATGTAAAGTGATTAAAGTATCATCAACATCCTAACAAAGAGTAACAAACTTTTTTTTTTTCTCCTTTTCTCGGTGAAATTAGGTTGATCAACTAGCCTATTACAGAAATTAGTCTGATCGGTCTCAGACATACAAATTCAGAAAAAGACACCTCACTTTGCAAGAGTGCAATTAAAGACTGCAGTCGCAAAAAAGTTAAGTAGGATTAGGCACACTTCAGACAATACCTGTGGTTTGCCAGCCCTTTCCCCATAAGGGATGACCAGAGCAATTTAGGACTTCAAAAAATATTCACTACAAGGTCACCAAAGCCAAAACATGGCTGCTTGACTTCGAGAGACAAAGCTACGTGCAAGTTAAGGCCACTTGAGATATTCTCATCCGATCATCCAGGCAAAGGAAAACACCCAATCTACTTATAGAAGGAGGCAGGTAAAAATACTGCACTTGTGTATTCTACAGAGCTACCCCTACAGCCATCAGTAGGGTGAGACAGGCAGAAAAACAGCAGGAAAGGGAGCAAACAAAACCCCTATCTTACCTTGTAATACTGCATTCAGCACAGGCAATGAGAATCAGCAACTCAGAGCCACAAAATGGCTCATTTTCCCTCCCAGAAGGCACTGTGGGGCCAACACTGCCTTTTATCAAGTCCTTAACAGGTGTAAAATTAGCACTCGTTATTAAATACAATGGAGTTACATGGATTGCCAGCAGCTGAAGAAATGTGCTGGGATTGTTCTCACCTCCAGTTAATTTGCCACCATTCAATACAGTGCCTAAAGCCAGTAAATTAGGAAGGTACTCTCTGAAGCACAGCAGTAACTTAAACCCTTTCCAAACACAGGTGCCCTCAATTGAGGGTCTAAGGACCAAGCTCTGCTCTCATCAATGCTGGTTTAATTTCAGGCAAACTAAATTTACTCATGTGTACTCCCTCTCAGTCTGCTCTAGTGTAATCTGTAAGAGCTCCTTGTGTGCAAATTCCAGGACAGAGCAATTTTCAGCCTGTCTAACTCCACTGAGCACAGAGCATCCTCCCTCCTTGGCTGCTTACAATTCATTCCTGGAAGCAGAGAAAGGAGTTATTCACTGAGAGAGGCAGAACCAATATCAGCTGTGTCTCATTATAGGAGATGACTTCAGGTTTAGGACGAGAAGTCCCTGAACCACTCAGGAAGGTGCAGCTTCATTGCACAATTTTCTGTTTTAATAGCAAGTGCAGCTTTGAAAGCAAGTTATTTGGATTCGTGCTGCACACAGGAACTCCTCTGGCTGCCAACCTGCTTTTATTCAATTGCGATGTACATTCTCCTTCTCCCCAGTAACTTGGAGGAGCTTTGGCCAACATCAAACACTTCTGACAAAGGGCAGAAATATCAGCAATAATTGCATTCCCACAGGGTTTCGTGCAAACTGGCTGCCCGACTGAGGAGGAGATTAACTCTTTCACCAAGGGAAGGGCAGAGATGAGGCAGGCATCACGCAGACCCCAAGCAGCCTGCCCAAGCTGCAGCACTCACTGCCTTTTGTTTACTGGGGCTGTCACAGGAGTCTGACTTCAGTGGGAGGGATGGAGGGAAGTGCTCACGAGTTCATAAAACCACGCTTTGTTTCTGCTGCCAGATCCTGAGCGCACACTGAAGCTCAGACCGTGGGGCAGTGCTCCCTTTATTAATACATTCTATTACTGATGTGTGTGGGAAAGGTCTGAGGGAGTGCGGTAAGCTTGGAGATAGTCACTCATAGCCGCGGGTTCTCTGCTGTTAGAGCCGCTCTGCAATTTTCCTATCGTCGTTTTATGATGTAGTCAGAACATGTCTGAAACACCCAATATAAAAGCAAACTGTTGCTGTGCTTCTATTGAAAGGCCCCTGGACAAGTTCAAGTTTGGACAACCCTTTTGCTTAGGCACGAAAACATGTTACCGCTGTCCTTGGTTCACTGCATATCTTAGAAAAGGCAAAAATGAGCATAAAGCAAATAGAGAGAGTAATTTGTCTTTGTGCAGAGCTCTAGTTGGGCCGTCTGGTGAGGTGAGTCACTAACACTGCTGGAGTTGTCACAGTGGTGGCTGTAGCCCAAGGCAGAGCCCTTCCCCAGTGCTCCTGAGCCTTGTCACTCCTTGTGCATATATAAGCTGGTTTTATTTCATGGCCCTTGCATCCCTCTGGGCAATGGGAGTGACTGCAATCTGACGTAGGTTAATGCCAACAAAACACCCATCTTGATGTTGTCAGGGAAAGGCTCTGCCCCAGAGTGCAGTAGGCATGGAACAGGCTGCAGAGGGCAGTGGGCACAGCCCCCAGTGCTGGAGCTCAGGGAGCATCGACATCTTTCTCATACATAGGGTTTGGACTTTGGGTGGTGCTGTGTGGAGCCAGGAGATGGACTCAGTGTTCCTTGCAGGTCCTTTCCAGCTCAGGATATTCTGTGATATGTGATTCTAGATATGTGCCAGTGTGCTGCAAGCTGGCAAAAGACATCGGTAATTCATTCTGATGTAACGATAGCACAACAAAGGGAAGCCTTACGCAACACATTTGTAAACACACAGCCACGCTTTGCTGAAGTATTGCCACATCTTAAATACAAATAGCAGAACAACTGTCTGTACAGCTTGCTGCTGTGGGAGATGAGGACAAGATCAGCCCACATGAAGTGCGGGGAGCTCTGTGAAAACAGCAGCACAGATGGAGCCACTTGTTGTGCATGCAGCAACTTGCGTGGGCCCTGGAGCACCAGCAGAACCCAACTTGTTCCCAGCTACCATCAGCTGGAAAATCATGATCAGTCTGTACGAGGGGCGGAGAGAGGCCTTTCCCAGAGAAGGGTAGGCATTTGTGTTTCCAGAGGCTCTCAGTTAGTTTGCACATGGTGCTGTCAGGCTGCGGTGCTCACTTCCAACCTTATTATTAACACTGCTAATGGGGAAAGGTCTCAGAGGGCAAGGGCTGCACAGCTGCATGCCTGGTGCACTCAGAGCGGAAATTCCTGGCCACATTCCCAACATATATAGACCCATCTATTATATTAACTGATCTTATAGCACCACTGCCTCAATGTCACACCCATTCTATGAGAACTATGGATGAGAGGGGGAAGATTTTATGAAGCTTTCAGACCTGCATTTACAATTTACACACCTGGAAGTGGATGTTTTAGTTTCTCCGAGAAACCAGTCAGTGCATCACCACTGTATCTGAAAGTCTTTCCCAACAGGGTACGTAGATGAGGCCTTTCGCTGCCTGGTCTGGTGGGTAGCAACCAGCCCACTGCTGGGGGTTGGGGCTGGATGATATTTAGAGTCCCTTCCAATCCAAACCATTCCATGATTCTGTGATTCTGTGGTTCCATAAATAGCTTTCCCAGCTTCTCATTTGAAAGAAAATTTCTGTAAGTTGTATGACTGAAATTCAGTGATTCCATGCTGCTTGGTTCGTGTTGGACTGGCTGGCTGTCAAGGACAACCCCAGCAAGGAACTTTGACCTTCAGACTGGAGAAGGGAATTTTCCAAGGACACAACAGTTCTGAAGAGGGCTCCAGGGCATCCTGAGAATATCGCAGACCTCTCATTTTAGTAGTTGCCTACAAAATAATCTTGATAACTGTGCAGAGTTCTATCTTTTCAACTTGGATTTAGCGATGATTATGGCTTAATGGCCATGCTGCTTAACAGCAGTGGAGTCCAAGCATGATGCAAAACTGTTCAGTTCTCACATGTTGTTCAAATGTCAGTACAGCTCAGTGGGCTTCAAGCAGAAGAAGCCCTGAACTGAAAGATAAGAATATGACAAATAAATGTGACTGCTGTGCTGTTAGCACTACAGGTCCAAGCCCAAACATAACCTCATAGTAGAGCATTTGGGTCCTAGAGAAGAACGTCATCCCTGACTTTTCTATTGGGCATTTCTCCTATCCCAGTGCCTGCCCAGCACACACAGCTTTGGAAAAGAAATGCACAGTGTAGGCTCTGGCACTTCCTTTATTTATAGGTGTGTTTTATATATTACTACATTTTCCTCCTTCTCTTTATCTCTCCAAAAGATGAAGGAAAAAGCTGAAGGGAAAGTTTTGCTTTCTCTCCTTTCCTGTCATAAAAGCAAATAACACTCCACTGTGAAAACTGAGCAGCAACCTGGAAATGGAATCCCATTGGAGCTTGTCTGAAAGGCTTCAACTTCCATGTCTGAATGCTTTGCTCAGGACCCAGCAAAGGACAAAGCAGGAGACAAATGTTAAGAACTATTACGTTGTCCTTTCGGAGGGGAGCACAACAATCCACTTTGTCCTTCCCCTTCATATCCTTTTGGGTAAAAAATGGTGTTTGTACAGCACTTAGCCCCATGAGGTAGAAGCCTTTAGGTACAAATATAACTCATTTAAATGGTAATGTGCAATGAAATGAGTGGCACCCTTCAAAATCAGGGGCTTCTGTAGGTATAACGGTGCTGGATGTTGAGAAATGGAGCATCATTGTGACAGGCTCAGGGAGAGGTCTGGTTGAGCCTATATTTAAAATCAGGTTTCCAGTCATGGGCCAAACCCCAAAACATCCACATATTGCACTGTGCCCTGGAGCACCACATGCACCTCCCAGAGAGCAGCATTAGGGATCTGCAGGTTTTTCCTACACAAGGTCAGATTAATTAAAATATGCTTTAAATACAGTTGCATGAGCTGTGTCAAGTGCTCTGTAGCCCTGATTATGTCCCTGTCCTCTGAAGGGCAGCATGGAAAGAAATCTGGTAACCTCAGGCAGCAGAGCCTGATAACAAGGAGACTGAGACTACTTTCTCACTACCCTGGGACTGAGGGCTTTGCCTCTGCCCATGCAATGCACTGGCTGTGATGCCAGGAGTTAGCTAATGACCTGGTACTTCCCTGGCAAGTTGGCAAGCAAAGCTTCATTTAGCTTCAGTAACAGGCAGGCTCACGCTTCCAAAAGTCAGAACGCGCTTCTTCAGCCATCCCAGGGTGACCAGGAGTACCACGTGAGCTGCTGCATTCCTTTGCCACACCTGAAAGGAAGCTCTGATGGAAATGTTTACATTAAAGGAAAAAAAAGAAGCAACAAAATCTGCAGAATTGGGCTGCACTGGCTCTCTCCAGGACCTGGCTTGTCCATATGAGACAGTTCAACCAAACAAAAGATGTCTCATAAAGACCTCACCAAGATTTTAATAAGGTCATAATACCTATAACACATATTGATAGAAATATACAGCAAGTGAATTATATGATTGTAAAATAATTAAGAAAAAGATCTCAGAGATCACCAACCCCACTGTGCCCATTGACCATGTCCCTCATTCAGTGCCACATCTCCGCAGCTCTTGAACACCTCCAGGGACCGTGACTCCACCACCTCCCTGGGCAGTTGTGCCATTGCATTGCCACTCTTTCTGAAAAGAAATTTTTCCTAATATCCAACCTGAACTTCATCCAGCGCAATTTGAGGCCATTCTCAGCACTCTTGGTCCTACTATGTTACTGAATGTGTGCTGATGCACTTGAGAGAAGCAGAAATGTTGCATGTATTTGCTGCATGAACACTGTTTTATAATCCATCCTCTGATGAGATGTAGACAAAGGATTGTTGCCCTTTCCTCCCACTCAGGAGCCATGGGAAAATGCCCAGGAACAACCTTTCTCAAGCTGAAGGCAATAGTCAGAAGCAGAAGGCATAAAAGTGGCAAAACCAAGCTACTGAAGGTGTCTATCACCTTCTATCACATCTAATCACTGTGTGGATTGCTCTGAAGGACTCCCATTCTGCCACCACACTCCTGCAGCCCCCTCAGCTTTTGGGAAGAGTCTTAGGAAGGGAAACAGCAAATGAAATAATGATCTCCTAAGTATGCTGCTGTAAGGCTACTGTGGTGCTAAGTGCACCCAATCCTCAGGCGGTTCCACTGCAGCTCTGGTAATAAATCTCTCTGAACACCTACACTGTCAAGAGTTATGTCTTACTCTCTGCATTTCACAAACAGATTTCTGCAAGTCAAATTCTGCATGAAGGCATGAGACGCATAGGAGCAGCCTGGAAGGCAATTTTTGCTTTCTAATTTGCACTCATGATACCATTGCACATCAACAGAATTATTCTTTCTATTCTCCCAAATACCACTGATAAGTAAAAGACACTTTAAGCAGGACCTACATTGCTCCACTATGAACGACTGCTAAGGCAATTAACACTGTCTGAAGCCTTGGAGCAAAAAATCCAAGTCAGTGGGACATAAGCCAAAATTGGAGTGTTTTGCTGGATACAAACCAGATTTACTTGTTTGCTTAAGCAGGTGCCTAAGTGCTCTAGTGAACCAGGGCCCAAATACACCACCATTTTTTATTTGTGTCCATTTCTGCCAGCCTGGACAGCTGATACAGAGGTCATCTTAGAGCCAACATTTTTGCCTTAAACCCTGCTTACAGCCTCAATATAGAACAGCTGCCGGTGGAGTTATGTTCCACACGTAACTTTAAAAATAAAATGCAAGTGACTGGAAAACATGGGTTTATAACCAGGAACAAAATGCATGAGCATCTTGAAATAGAAATAAATGAAACACTTACTGCATGCTGAGAAAAGAACAAATAATCTCATATTTCTGTTGCATTGTCTACTACTACTGATGTTTCAATACTGTAATTAGGGTGTCCTAGAAAAGCCTTAGCTTAGACCAGAAGCACTCTTTGGAAAAAAAAAAAAAAAAGTTTAACATATACACTGAATAAGGTTTTGCTTACACAGCATTTAATCCGTCTGTAGGGAATCTGTGTTTGCAATAATTGCATTGACAAAGTTGTAAATGGCTCGTTAAATGTACACTTCTTAATACTTGGTCAGCAACAGCAGAGCTTACAGAAGTGACCACCACCTCATCCATCTAGCTTGTAAACTCTCACAAGCAAGTTGAAATCCCACTTCTTAGAAGGAGTTTGAATTTACTGGCCCACATCCATGGGAAAATGCAAAAGTAAGCATGGAGGCCATCTCCAGAATCCAGTGTTCTCCTCAGTTTCCTGAGACCCCACTAACCAGACAAGAGCCTGGCTTTCTCACTTCATTTCTGAGGTTTTATTGAGTTACCATTACAGTGATTTAAAAATACAGCAACTGTCACTGCATTTGGGGGGGCTGGGAGCAATCCTATTGCCTGGATATATGCACAATGTGAGCTGCTTGGTAAATTGGGCCATGAGGGGACCAGGAAAGGGTTCCCTGTGGAAGAAGGAGCTGAGGAATTTCATGGGAAGATCTGCAACCAGAAGAGAAAGCACTGTTCTGTGGCTGAGGCTTGCCAAGAGTAACTCAAGAGTTCTCTAGCACCACTGGGATTCTATGGTTTTATTTGATACTGTGACAAATTCAACAAGCTCATTCCTTTAAGTGTGCAGTTTAATGGCTCTCTTAGATCATTAAATCTCAAAAGAAAATTGATGAAATAAAGCACCCAACTTCTTTTTGCAACTCTCCTTTAAAACCTTTTGCAAGTACGCCATTTACAATTTATTATAAACTGAGCATTCGTTAGCATGAATCTTAACTGGACAGGATTGCAAAAGTAGCCAAAAATAAAGGAATATTAGAGGATGTGAGGACTTGAGATACAAAACATACCTCACTATCCACAACCACCAGTAAAAAACACTATTTGCATAAGTAAATGTCTGCTATTTCACCCATCAGCACCTTACCTTATTTTACATCTCAGTCTTGTTTTGTGCCACCAAGCCAGAGGCTAAATGCATCTAATACGTATGCAATTGCCATGTTGACATGGAACTAAGCAGCCCTGAAACGTCTCTTTCACTTTTTTGAGGAAAACATAACCACAAATAAAGAAAAAAAAAAAAAGTGTCAAAAGCCAAAAGCTGCAAGACTGACAGTAAACACTGCATGGCAGAGTATTAAAACAAATAATGTTTATGTAATTCGGGGTGGATGATGAGTGGCTTGGTTTTTATCTCAGAGTATTACAATATTGCTGGAGTTGGGGAGAAGCAACAGAGACCTCGCAGAGAATGAAGCGGCTGGCAAATAAAAGAACTCCTGTAGCCATTTATTAGCGACTTACAGGCCACTCTGAAAAGATGCGAGCCCAGCTGAGCTGTGCCCACTGCTCAGAGGTGATCACTGGTCAACTCATCCTGCTGCAGCAGCACCATTAAGATGCACATCTCCACACAGCAGTGTAATGGCAGCACTAATAAGCCTAGCATTGCATTCCAGAGCTCTCATGGATGCATTCTCCTTTAGTCCTGTATTTTGGAGGCCTTCCACTTCGCTAAGAGATACTCATTCCTCAGAACTCCGCTACCTTCTTTGTTTTGATGGTATTTCTCTGATCCTTGCCTTGGAAACTCCATAGTGCATTGATTCAAAGCTTGATTTCAATGCTGTGTTTGAAAGAACTGTGTAATTCTGCACACATGCACAAAAAAAGTATAGCTAAATGAATATATTCATATATATTCAAATAAATATATATCAAGGATATCAGCAAGGGGATCTTCCAGAAATTCTATATGTCACATTCCCCTGCACATTCCCCACACACAGCCCAATGCAGTGCCAAATTCCAATATGCAAATGTGGTGCATCTTTTTCCAGGAATAAACCATAGGGATTTTGATAAGGGAAGGGCATCCTTTGCAATTCATCAAAAATCATAAAGGAATTTAAGCATCAGACTCATGCTCTCACTGTCCACCTCCTCCAGTTATTTAATGAGGAGAAAAGCATTTTTCACCCCAACTAACAGACCCCTTCTGAGAGCCAGAAAGTGTGGTGCTTGGATGCTGTGCTGTAAAGGCTTTGAAAAGAAACAGGGAGGGAGGGACAGATGGGAAAGTGCTACACATTACAGGTTGTTTGGCCAAATAGCTTGAAAATACTTGAGATGGTGTCATTAGAAACATTAGCTTTACATTAAATCTGCCTGGAGCTACTACAGCTGGCATCAGTGGAAGATAAGGACCAGGCATAGCTACTGTCCAACAACAGAGCAAATGCAGCAGTGTCAGAAATAGGTGTAGTGATTTGCAATGATGGACCAACAGGGCGCAGGGCTCAATTCCAGTTCCTGAAGCTTTCATGTGTTTGTAGACCCACTTATAATTGTTTAGTCTCATCATGAGAAACAGGTTATCTGAGCCACAGGTCTTTGTTCTGTAAACTGTAAAGTGCTAACAGTTTCATCATTGCTCTTTATTTTACCCTTTGGTGTTTTGTCTCTTTTCTGATTGGTTTATGATGACTAATGTCAAGACTCTCTTACAAGTTCTCTCTTGGGAAAGGAAATAATATAACATGACATTTAGTGCTGTGTACCACAGGCCATCCTCTCTTTTCCTAACATCAATATCATGTACATAGCAAGGAGAAATCATAACAATAGATGTATCTTTTATTCACAGATAAAAACCGAAGCAAGCTGTTATAATACATATTTGTACAAAGGATTTGAAAAAACCATAAAAAGGAAGATGATCAGAAAATATGATTTGTTATGAAATGTGGTATTACATACACTATTAAACCTTTTCAAAAGTATTTGTTTGGCAACAATTTATCAATAGTTTCCACACCTATGTGGCCTCCTTCAAAAAAGCACAAATCTCATGCAGCATGTATAAACTTGATCCTGAGGGTTTGCCTTCCTTAGAAAAACTGTAAAAAGATATACTATCTGTCTTAAAAGTTCAAAATGCAAATGCTATATTTATAGTCAAAACTATATAAAAATATGGACCTAACTTAACATTTACAAAAAGTTTTTGCTTTTTTTTTTTGTTTGTTTGTTTTAGGGTTTTGGTAATAAACATAATTCTCAATTCCTGCAGTCAGAGAGGAAAAAAGAAAATCAAAAACAAACCACAGTGCCCTTTGTAGACTTCCTCACCCTAAAAAAGACCAGGTCTGTGAGAAGTGAGGTCATTAACCAAGGAAGTAGTAAGCAGTTAATATATATCTATATATGAATATATAAAATGGAAAACAAACATTTATTTTGATCTGAAAAAGTAATAATACAAAACCTGAATGTAAAACAATCATCTCAAAATGCCATAATACACCTTTTCAATAGATAAATGTTCATAAAAATATCTTGAACCCTAACCAAGAAAACAATTATAATACAGTTTTAATTCTGCTACATAAAACAGCTTTTCTATGAAACAAGAAGGCAAGTTCAG
The DNA here is from genome assembly GCA_035772895.1 of Perdix hodgsoniae. Taxonomy (NCBI): domain Eukaryota; kingdom Metazoa; phylum Chordata; class Aves; order Galliformes; family Phasianidae; genus Perdix; species Perdix hodgsoniae. Next base: position 48,151,373 of record JAPSGF010000001.1, on the reverse strand, counting down.
GTATGAAAACATAATTTACTTATTGCTTTTGCTACAATGTTGTTTGTTTTTTACATATAGTCATAAATACACTATACAGTATAAAATACTTCGTAGGAATACATTTTGTAGTCTGCTTAGGTTTGCTGGCTTTAATTCTAGCACCAAATACAAAAATGAAAATCAAATGAACTTTAAAGGCACTTCCATTGTATGCTTGTTTGATTTTTTTAAATGTCTTGGTTTGCACTAAATTTCTTCACTTCCCTCTGGTAGAAGCAATACTTGTTCCTACTTTTCTCTTTGTACAGTTCAGGTCACGTTGAGGCACCAAATGATTTATGAACATTCCCATCCCTCAGCCGTTTCTTCCTCCTACAACATTCATTGCTGCTTTTTAGTCTTCGCTTTTTCTCCTTCACTTCCCAACTACTTAATCTCTTTACTTCTTCATGTCAGACGATCCAGCTTCACTTCCTTCAGCCCCTTGAAAAACCTCTCTTCAAACCTCCACTTCCCTTACACCATCTTGTGCATCTGTTATTCCAATATCAAAACACGTCACTATCATGATATGTGACTTGCACAGATTAACACACTGCTCTAGTTCCTCTGTCACTTGTTCCAGTGCCTCCAGGTACTCCTGTGACTCCTTATCGAGATCAGGATCCACTTCAACTATCAGACAATAACAACAAAAGCATGTTAAGCATGTTAAGATAAGAAGCTCACAAAAAAATTATTCTATCATGAGGAAAAAAAAAAAAAAAAGAATGGATCATTTTACTTCTCTTCAACTAAGAAATAGTTCCATTTTTCCACAGTTAACCTTGAAACTTACATCACTGAGTCTATGAACAAATCTCATGCCTTGCTTTCCCTTTTGTAGCATGTATTTGAAAATACATTTCCTTCTTTGGAAAGAAGGACAATAAAAGATTATGTGAATGTGAATATTTAATATTAAGAATCACAGCAAGTCTCGGTTGTTTGCTTCTTCCATTTATGCTAGTATTCAACACTGAATAAAATGCTGTATTACAGAAATGCTAATGATGTCACAGAATGCTTGGGTCCCTTTCACCAAAGTATCTTAGCAAGTGCTTAACTTTGTCAGATGGACTGCTCACATGCTGAAAATTTGTTACATGTCCATCATACTACTATTTTGCAAAAATACTTACAGTCTTCCTTCCATTTGTTCGGGTCCATCATCAACCTGCATTTTGTCTCTTCTAATTCTTCCTTCAAAAACTCGTGCTTTGCCTTTACTTCTCTGATTCGCTGCTGGCGCCTCTCTAGTATCTTCAGCTTGGTATGGAAATACATCAGACCCTTCAAAGACAAAGAAAAAACATTTCATTAATTTGCCTGCTATGAGCTGACCTCTGACATTTGGACACAAATTGCTCCCGGTTCACTACCTATTGAAGTTGGCAGATGAGTTTTTTGTTTGGTTGCTTTTTTTGTTTTGTTTTTACTATTATTATTGTTATTACTTGAAGTTCACATTAATGGATTCCAGTCTAGAGGAACAGCATGCTACGTCATTCAAGGTTTGCTACACTTCCCTTTATGAGCAAACACCTCCAATACATTCTGAAATTACCACTGTTTGTAGAGGACTGCTTTTTCCAGTAGTGGAAAAAAAAAAAAAAAAAAATCAATCAAAACAGCCTAATAATGATGAAGGAATTATATTTAATCCTAGGAAATGTGAATTCTTATTTTCTTAAAAGTATTCCTACCTTCTCAACATCCTGGAAAGGCTATTATGAAAGAAATGGGAAAAAGGCATCAGAAGAATATAGAATTTTGGTCTCTAAAATAGAATTAGGTGAAGTGTTTTCCATTTACAAGTAAATTAAACTCAGTGTATCCCTGATTTAATAGAACCCTGCATTTACATAAAAAGTTAATGACCCTACAGTTTAGAGAAGCTGTAAGGTTTCATCAGCTAGGCTAAGATTATGAAGTTTTCTCATAATGTATTCATTGGTAACTTTCATTTACATCATCAGTCACGTTAAACACAATTAATTTTAGATAGTAATCACTTTCATTTTCTGTGTTAAGGATACCTCAGCATATGAATTGTAAAATTAATAATTATAGTGCTTTAATTGCAATCTATTTCTCAAACACTGTTCCAGCATTCAAGCAAGGATTCTGCCTGTGCACTGTAATTTAAGTTGTCTACAGTTGTTGTAAAATATGTGCTGACCTCAGTTTCCTCTTGTCTGTGTCGATGTAATCGTTCCACATCATCAATCTCATAAACCTTAATTTCAAATGGCTCCTTTAAAGTGCCTGGCAAAGGTGGTAGATCAACCCATTGGCCAGTGACACTGGGTTTTCTTCCTAGGGAGGCAGCATCTGGCAACGGAGCAGGAATCAGTCTACGACGCTGGAGACCTATAATAACAAAGACAAGTGATCCTCAGATTCCAAGGAGACTAACAGTCTGAAGAACACTATTACAGCAAACTGAAGATCTAGGTTATCTGGAAACTTAGGAAGAAATGCTTTTCTTGATCTTTTCCTTTTAGTAATTCCCCTCAGGCTGCTGACTGAGTTACTGCCTTGACAAAATATGTTCCTGTTGGTTTGTCAATGGGAGTAACGGCAGTTCCATTCCCAAAGCAGATGTCTGAGCACTGGTTGTTTATTCTCTCCTTGGAAAAACATTTTTCCTGGATTCATTTCTCTTTGGTGAATTTTAATAGTATTCATTACCTTGCAATGGAAATGAGATAGAGAATAATTTCCCACCAATACTGATAATGGCTGACAAGTATCTCCTCCTCCAACTAAAGCCAAGCAAGGCTAAGATCCTTTCAATTCTATTACTTCTTTGCCAGGAGCACACAGCCCCCTCCACACAGCCACGCTACCAGTACTTAAAGGAGGTAAATGTCAGCATTTTCAGTGACACTGGAGGATTAGAAGATGTTTGGCACTTCAGAAGGCAGCAATCAATCATGTTGCAAGTTGTCACTGCTGTGCCTATCACTGCTCATTTACACACCGGTCAGAGTATGACAAACCTCATGAATTCCTCAACAGCAGGGATTTGTTTTTTCCACAAATAAAGAGCAAACCACCACACTGACACAATTCCCAGGAGAAGAAGCTTCCTACAGCAGAAACTGACTGGTGTACTTCAAAAACGGTAGTACTTCTGTATACAAAAGCTGACATTTTGGTGTCCAGCAGTTTTCAGTCGCAAGTCTCTCCATTCTCTCAAAGACAGAACTTTACATATGTCATGAGTGAGCACCTACATAGGGCTGGTTAAAACAAGGCTGCAGTGCAGTCCTTGGGTAAATAGAAGGGCTGAAGGCCACCAGAAACAAGCTGAAACATGTTAGCAGTTAAGTACAAGCAGCTGTGACTGAGTGGTGGCAATAAACAAATTCGCTGCTGACAAATCTCCCTCCTTTTATTGAAAACCAACTCTCAGAGTTGAGTTTTATTACTTTTAGTCTTCTTGCTAAAGGGAGTGTATCAAACAGACAAGGTGCAGTCTGAGTGCTGCTCAGAGGAAAGTGCACCCAAGGTAATCTACTAGGCTTGAGACCTCTACAGGAAAAATTCAAGTTAAGTCTGTCAGCTGAGCCCTGTCAAAAAAAATTCCAGATGAAATGGAGATGAAACCCCAGCAAACGCCTTAGGAGACCAATACACCTCCACAGATACCTGATGAGTTTACATGTACTTAAGAAAAACATCCCTTACTCTTAATTGCATCCTTGCTAATTTCTAAGTAACAATAATCACAAACAATATTTTTGGAAAGGGTAAGACTTGATTCTACTTCTCCACCATTTGCTTATCATTCTCACATTCTCAATTTATTTAGCCTGAATCAATGCTATTTGCCCACTGAAACCACCCACTGTAACTCTGATCTTGTAACTACATTGCTGAGATCTGGATCCCCTGAAGAGGACACTGAATAGAAGTAGTAAAACACATACACTAAGACAAACTTCATATCCTTCCACTGAACCAGCAAACATCAACGTCATTTCTCTACAGACAAACTTATAGGATGAGAGAACAAGGTTTCCAGTGACACCTAAGGGTGTAGGTTCTGTCTACAGGATGGATTTCTCTTCCAGAGGTTCTGTAAATGTAGAGACCTATCGCTTGACTACAACATAGTTGGGAGCAATGTAAACATCAAGAATCTCTATCACTTTGCAAAGATTACAATATATTTTAGGGCAATAATGGGAGTGCATCAAACATTTTGTCTAAGAAATATTTCATGAAGTTCCCAGGCAACCTTATTGCATGGATAAAATACATTATGGTCTGAAAGTCTAAAGCACTCCAAAATAATTTACTGATATAGAGCAATTTCAATTAGAAAAATAAATAGTTTGTCATTTTTAAAGACATTATAAGCATTTCCTGGGGCAAAAACAAATAGAAATCCATCACTGGGTAGTGCCTTCTCAATATGTGCACAACTTATACAGCTGCTAATATTGATTTGCTGGAAAGGTTTAAGAGGTTGATATGCTATGGAAAGAGAACTGCAGCAAATGCTGCACTAAGTTTCCAAACTGATTTAACCCCAACTGAATCAACTCAGTTTCTCTGACCATAGATCCACATCGCTTTAACTCATTTGATGTTACTGCCAGAATTGTGCATCATAACTGTCTCTACAGATTGCAAAAATTACCCCTTGCCAACCAAAAACTCAAGATTCAGTGCATCTGTGATATCCATTCTTGCTCTACCACAGTACACGTAGATTACTGAATGAGCATTTGGTCTTCAGCTGGCACTGACTGTCACCGATTCTTTATGATACATGTCTTCAAGCTGGATAGATAAAAATGACGACTGTTCCAGCAGTCACACTAGCCTTATTTTGAAGCTGGTTACAACTAGGGACACTTAGATGAGCACCACCTGCAAGAGCAAAAAGGGGAGCTGGCATTCATATCCCCACCTCCGCATGGTGCAGTCGGGTGCATCTGCCTTGGCACAGCATGCAAGTGAGAGCCACCACTTCTGAGCAACTTCCACATTTGTTTGCTATTCTTTTTACACGAGTACCTTCCAATCATTTTTCATGGAACCTCTTCTACAGTGCAATGCAGTAATTTTGCAGTTAGCTGACAGCATTAATGCACTCTCCCGCTCTGCCTGCAGGCCCTACTTTTGGATAATCTAATGCACGTCCAGCAGTCTTCATTAATTCACAAATGCTGTCCTCCAACTCCAGACCTATTCCCTTGTTTCCAAACAGAAGTCTCAGCCTACTCCACAGAAATTTCCCATTAGCAGACCACCTCCTTTCCTCACTGCCCCCCCCCTCCTGCCCTTCTTCCCCAGCCTGCACAAAAACACTCTCCATCCTCATGAAAATACTTTCAATATCTTCACTCTTCCCAATCCATCTGTAACACCCTCTTCATCTGGGCTGTGCTTCCTGCTGACCCTGCTGAGGAAGGAAGGTCCCCATCTGCCGGCAGTCACCTGCTGCCTCCTCCCTCACAAGGAAGCTGCCAGCGCCCCAGGGCACTCAGCACCTTCTCCTGCCCTCTCTGCCGCAGCACCTGTGTCACACCTGCAGCTTTGAAGTGAAATAAATGACAAGTAGCTCCTGTCACAGCAATACACGTGCACACACAAGCACAATGCAGGCAGTCCCCACTTCAAGCTTGCCCCAGCCCACTTCTATCAGAGGTGCTATGAAAATTTCACACCCTCCAGGACACAGCAGTGCGCCAGTGGGCTGGCCACCTTGCCTTTACTCCTCACCTGTAGATCGTTTCTTGGGGGACTTGAGGCTCCTCATCCTGCCTGGAGAGGACATCCCGCTTTCACTCATGGAGTCATGCGCAGAAGAGGCACTGCCAGTGGCCTCACTGTCCCGAATCATACTCTCATAGCCGCTGCTACCACCGCTGTGGTAAAATAGAGCTGTCCTCCCCATGGCCGGTGGCAGTTCCCCGCTTAGGACACTGCTGTTGTCACTACCATGCCCGCTGCTGTACCGCTGAGGCCGCCGGGGTGCTGTTATCTTGCTGTACGGAGATGGCAGCACTGGGATTGGCGACTTCTCATCACTGAGATTAATGCCACTGTCATTGCCACTGTCAGAGTCGGTAGAGCCTCGAAAGTGGCCCACCTTGGCAGAGCCACCAGACACGAGCTCGTTCACGCGGCTGTTGGCCGCCCTCATGGCCTGCTTGGTCCCCATGATGGTCCCTCGGCCAGGTTTGCCACCAACAGGCTGCATGGATCGGGGTGCAGCCTTTCCTCCAGGAGCCACACCAGAGCTCTTCCCCACTGGCTGTGCCAGGGACTTCACGGAGGAACTGAGAGACTTTGACCCGCTGGCAGAAAGGCCCCGGTTTTTATTCCCGCTGACTTGGACCTTCTGGTTAGCTGTGGGTTTTGCCTGGCTGTTTTTACCAGGCGCAGAGTTGTTGAAGGTCAATGGTAAAGCTCCACCTGAGGCAACAGGGGGAACACCCAGCCTAGGGACAGAGCGTCCTGCCCGGACGTTACCAGTGCTCCCATTTTCCCTAACCAAGTTTGCTTTGGATCCGACTGACGTCAGGCTGTCACACCGCTCCAGAGACATGTGGCTCCCATAGCGGTGCACAGCTTCACTCTTTGATGCCTTCGCCTTCAAGCTTGACGTCATCTTAGGCAAAGAGTGATCACCTTTCAGATTCATTCTACTGCTGGCACTTTCACTGAAGTAAGACCCAGCTTTCAACCGCAAATCCAGTTCATCTTCAGCCTTTGGTGTGGAAGCTCTGGCAAACTCTAGGCTGGAGGCTTTTCCCCCACTATTTCCCACAGCAACAGGTTTCTGTTCCAGGCTTGATTTGCGCACGGGAGGTGTTGGAGGCATTGGCCCGCCTGGCCTGGGCAACATGCTTGACTTCTGCGACACGCTCTTCTTTCCCAGTGAAGATTTCAAGCTGCCAGTGGTCATAGGAGCATCCGAATTGCCTCTGGTGATGGCCTCTGACACAGTACTGTTATTAGCATGTGATACTGGCATCACTCCCAATGTGGTGGCCCCTCTCTTCAGCTGTGGCATCTTCATCACAGCTTCCGACTTCTTTGCAGCTCCACTGGAGGATTTGCAGGCCATTTCGCAACCATCCACAACCCGCTGCGAACAGGCAAGCATAGTTTGTGACTTCGTTGGCCCAGATGATGTGCCAAAATACTGGGCAGCTTTTCCTGGCTGCTTGTCAGTACCAAATGTGTGAGATTTTGGAGACAGCAATGCATCTGTGGGTTTTGTTTCCAGCTGATTATCTGTGCGCAGCAGCCAGGGATCTTCAAATACACCATGTGGATTCTGCAGGTCTTTATAGCTGATGACAGTATTATTGTGGATCGGAGACGAGGTAGTTTTTGTTTTCCTAGGAAGACTAGAATGTATTGTTTCTATTACAGGCGTATCACGAGAATTACATTTTATTTTTACAGGCTGATCAGAGACACAAAAAGCACTTTTAATTTGAGATGCTTTGGTAGTTTCAGAGGTTTGAGGGCTTTTGCCAAATCCTGAGGACAGCTTGCTAGAACTCATGCTCTCACTGTCCAGTTCAGAGAAGCAAAATCCACTGTCATTCAGAGCGCTTTTCAAAGGGACAGATAAATTGGGTGAATCCAAGTTGAAGGGATCTTCAGACTTAGTACAGCTGTAAGACGTCTGAGCTACAAAACTGTCACTTGACTGAGCTCCATCACTCTCAATTGTACAAATGCTGACTTCACTGAGCCATGAACTGATGGAGGAACGTCTGCTGCTGGTAAAGGGATCCTTAGCGAAGGGCACAACAATATCAATATTTACACCAGTAGAAGTTTCCTGTGAGGTATAAGCATCAAACTCATCATTTATGCTGCTGATAATACTAACTGGCCTCGAACCTGATGCAAGAGCCTGAAGGGAGCAGTCGCTGTTAAAGCTAATGATACTGGAAGGTCTTCCATTATCCATAATCCCACTGATAGACAGTTCTTCCACCACAGTAAAAACAAGCTCATCCTCTCCATTCAGCTCAACAGGCTGCTGTAAAGTCACCGTAGTGGTTAGTATATCTCGATCAAAACATTTACCTCTGAATGCTGATCGGAAGCTGTGTACCTCTATAGCACCTGACTGACTCTGGCCATTGCTACCAACCAGAAATGTGCTTCCCACAGAGTTTTGCTCAGGTTTGTTTGCCAACTGCTTGCTCATTCCCACAGGAGGAGTCCGAATTGCATTGCTATTGTCCGGCTCCAAACTCTGAGCTTTGGAGCTTGGCACCTGCTCTTTCTGCTGTGGAGGCGGGGGTGCTGGGCTTGGCAAGGGCCTCTTCACATACGAAGACTTTTCTTTAACAACACATTCAGCCGTAACTTTATTCTGCTCTGGGTTCTTTGAAGGGCTACACCTCGACAACTGCAGGGAATCGGTGATTGTCTCTCTCTCCTCCTCTGTTTTCAAGTGAGGTGTGCTCTTTTCATGACAATTACCATTGACACCCCTTGGTGCAATACTCTGGAAAGGATTATGCCCTTTTTTTGGAGATGCAGTTTCTTGTAAAACTGGTTTCTTAAATCCTCCAGAAGGAGAAGATAGTTTTTCCTTTATCAGTTTAGACTGTGTGTTTTCTGTACCTCCGGACACTGGACTACAATTGGATGTAACAGAAGTCTCTCCACAAGCGTATTTGATAGGTTCCTCGCTTCCATCAATGCACTCTAACCTTTCTTGCAGTTCAGCAAAAGTGTTGCATTTAAAATGGTCCTTGTCAGAACTCCTACCATTAGCAGAATTGTCTTTACTTCTCTTCTTGTTCAGGGATGGGATTATGGGAACAAACTCTGGAGGACCTTCATTATCTGTCAATTCCCTGTCAGACAAAGCTGCACCATTAGGACCAACATAGATGACAGTATCACATGACTGTTCACTGCTAGAGGAATAATCAGGATCACTAGATATACTCAGGACAGGAAGGTCAGGGTCAAGGGCAACAGTTCGTGGGTGGAATGGTCGAAGATGGGGCGGTCTTCGGACATGTCCTTCTTCACATGAACTCTCTCCTCCAGATGAGCTGGATGCATACTGCAAAGGATCAACAAGGGAACAATTATTAAAATGGATTTTTATATATATGTGTGTGTGTGTGTGTGTGTGTGTGTGTGTGTATGTGTGTGTGCGTGTAATTGATAAAAAGAGCAGATCTGCAATATACTCTGCACTCTGTGCGTACTATCACATCTACATCTAGTGCAAAAATATTACTGTGTGAATTAAAGTAACAAGGTCATGCTACACAAATTTTACTGGAGTCATAAATCACACCTTTTCAGACAGTTTACATTAAATACTATGCATTCTCTTTGTCCTCAACAGTTTTCTGTTCCTTTCTTACTGGTTTTTAATTAACACAAATTGAGGCTTGAGATAGTTCCACATACAAGCAAATAAAGGATTCGTGTCTGGAACAGACAGAAAGGGAATTTCAGGATTAAGGATTGGGGGTGGGATGATGGCTTGATGCCAAGTCATTTGTCAGTTCTCCTCTTGAGCTTTTATGCATTTTGTATTACTTCTTAAGGCTGAGAAATCCCATATTCCCCCACCAAGAGGTTAGAAAAACTCATTTTCAAATGAATTAATTGTGGCATGTTTGTGTACCAACCTTGGATTTTTTCTTTCTCATTCGGTGGATTCGTGATGAAAGTTGAATGGTGGTGAGGGTTTCTGCATAATTCGCTGGGGAGTCAGAAATATGAGCAATCATAGTAGTTCTGCAGTTGATGTTCCCAAGTGATTCCCTCAACAACATTGTCAACTTGTTGTCTCTGTGTGACAAATGAGAATGCTAATATGGTTTAAAGAAATCGCAATCTTTCTGCAGATATTTACACCTCAGGTTTACTTTTATTCTCAAAGGATATACACATTTATGGTACATGTCGATCAGAAATTATTCCTATTATTTGCCTATACTAAAAAAATGTATCAAATTATACACGGAGAAATATACCAAAATTTTGAGAATTTATCTGTGGTTTTTGCAGTATAATTCATTTTGTTTGTTATGTAACACAGCTGTAAAATGATTGATAACTAGTTTAGTTACCTCACACTTAGCTCATACTGCTCAAGCAGCTCATGATCACATTATTTTTATCCACGCAAACTCTGCATCTCTATTTAACCTTTGTGATCTATGGGCATATAATTTTGATGAGAAAAAGTCAACAGAAATGGTAAGAAAATCCTAGAAAAACAACAACATAAGGTATCAGAAATATATTACTAGTGTCACCCCAGCTAATCTAGTTCCTGTTCTGCTTTGCTTTGCTATGATATGGCAAATGGGAAGCTATAATTCACTCTGAAAGTATTCCTTCAGAAGGTGATGCAATTGTTAGCCATGGAGAGCAAAGCTGACAAAATAGCTAACATTCTGTCATCCACAGGTCTCCAGCATATCTACCCAAGGCTCTTTGGAGGCTGTTTCCTATCACCACTCTAAACTAGGCCTAAGTGTAGGAATTACTATCATGTCTGTGCTTATGAAATCTTAGTAGGTACCCTTCCCTATTTTAACGTATTCATCCTGTACTCCATCCACAAATCTAGCAACTAGCCTGAGGAAATTATCTACTTTCAGCCTAATACAGAAAGAAGGAACACCTGTTTGAGATGCAGCACTAGATAAGTGAAATGACATGATTGATAATGAAGACACAAAATTAAAAAGACAAGCAGAAATTAAACTTAAGGGCAGAAGGCCAACTTCTGGCAGGAGTGTTTACATTGTGAATGTTGACTTTAGGCTGGGCTCCCCACAGATGTGTTTGGCATAACATTATTGTTGAGCATACTCTACAAAACAATACGCCTGAATGTTCCCTTCTGCTAAACAAATGTGCAACATGGTCATCTCTGTCATTGAGTTTTTGTTTGGTTGGGTTTTTTTTCTTGTTTTTAATTGAAAAAATTAAAATATACCACTAAAAATATTACAGTGAAATAAAACCCCTTGATGACCATATTTTATAAATATTCTAATATTTTCTGAAATTTCAAAACAGTTTCTAAATTTTGAAAAGGAAACAGAAGAGAAAAGAGAGAGATCTTTGCCATTCCTCCCACATTCTTCAATAATCAAACTCTCTTCAACATATGCATTTCACTCAAATTAAGCATATACCAATACCCATACAATTTCTGATCACTTAAGAACGTCATGTTGGTAGATAAACATATGTACGTATCTAACACATAAGTAATATTAAGACATATCCCTTTCTGACAGAACTTCTTTTAATTTCATCTTAGGCAGAGTAAATTGCTTATGCAATTCATTGCTCAGGTAACACCAGTCACAAATTTAAGCTAATGCATGCAATAATTGACTTACTTATATGGCACGTGTTTAGCACCATTAATTAAGGCCAAAATTACATTGCCCAAGGCAGAGAGAGACAAACACAGAGAGCCTCCTCCATCTCGGCTCTTGCTCAGCACTTTTTCACAGCTCCCTAGATCAATGAGATGCAAACGGCTGCGTCCTCCAGACACTAAAACAAAAAGGGAAAAACAGTTGTACGTCATGTGCCTGTATGGGCTCCAGCCAGACTGGGTATTCAAAACTTATTCAAATGAAGAAAATAATGAATACAGCATAGGCTAATGACCAAATTAAATATTAACAGCAACAAAAACCAGATATTAGCCACAGCTACTGAAGTTATAGGTAGACTGGCTTGAGGGTTCATTCACTTTTTCAAGTTTATTGCAAAATATTTTTAAGCTAACCCAAACCCAAATTGTTTAAAAATTAAGAATGTGTGAAGATTCATACTTCCTCCTTTGCCACTCTTCTCCATGCGATACTGATATATGTGAAGAGTAAAGAGCATGTGTGAATTCCTCCTATCTTCTTCCTCACATTCAGGTTTGCTGGTACTTCTGGCAGCAATTGCAGCATCAAGGAAAAAAGCAGCCTTCTCTGCTGTTGGAGCCCTTAGCTCACTTTGGTTTTGAAGCTGGAATACAAACAGTAAAATGTCTAATTAGCACTGGAGCTTTTAGTTTTTTCTTTCTGAATAAGCTAAATCTCTTGAGAATTAAAAGAAACAAATATGTACTTCCTGGGAATATGACTTAACAGATTAAAAGCAATTTTTTTTTTTTAACCATCTTAAAAGTTGTCATCATTGCTGTCAGATGAAAGAAAATAAAAAGTGGAAGAAATTCAGACTCAGAAAATCTATGTTGGTATATCCATTATACCTGGGTTCCACATATTGGATCTTCTCTTAGATAAACCCCAGGAGACTGGCCATCCTGAAGGCTGCCAGTGGCTACTTCAGCTAACAAATCCTTAAGGTTTTCATCTTTGCCACTGATCTCCACAGCAGATACTCTAATAGAGAAACGAGTCCCAGTTTTTTCTTTACGTTCGTTAATTAATTTGAAGAGCCAAGAAATTGCACAGGGGATGATACCAAGGCTTTGTGTGGAACTATCTTTCCCAATCATCGTAAAAGATTTTCCTAGAATGAAAAGACAAACGTGAACTTAATCCACCCTTCTTGTAAAAGACAGTTTCTCTACATATCACCGTTGCACATTATATGCAATGCCATGTGCTGCACAGATAACGGAAAATAACAGATGCAAAAATGCCAAGTACTTAATTATTAATCCATTACTATTTATTCAATTAGTTTTGCCATTTTTGTAACTATGACCTACAGCAAATTAGATCTTAAAAACATCTCTGATCTTTTGATTTTCATCACAATGCACCTATATAAAAACTTGCTCTTGAATAAGCTAATCTGATGTTACATTTTACCTTTTCAAATTAAAACTTACAATCCCAGCGTAGAAATAAACCGTGATAAGTTTGCAAAGCTAATTAAAAAGAAATTCTAATCTATTCATATACTCCAGGTTTATTGTTCCAGGAGCTGACAGCATGTAATTACCAGACTGACATAGTAATTAACTGTAACGAATTTGGGAGCTCACCAAGCTTGACGTGACCAAAGCAAAATATGCAACCATCTGCACCATTCACAACAGACTGGATTACTTCTGCTACTGTTCCAGAGCATACCTCTGCCTGAAAGAAAGATTGGAGACAAATAAGTAGAAGAGAATATACTGCTATGTTTTTCACTACTCTTCTGTATGAAATGACTCAGTATTTTTATTTTCTTCCCATTTTTATGGCATCAGTCCCATTATTTCAGTAACTATATTATCTTAAAAAAAACAACAACAACAACAACAAAAAAAAACTTGCTACTACAGCCTAAAATAGTTTTCAATTCTACTAAACCAATTTTCTTGGAATATTGATTCTATGACTAATGTACCAAACTGAATGCTATCCGACCAGGCTTCCTGCTGGTATAATAGCTTTGCCAAGGCTATTCAGCAATAGTAGCAACTCCACTGAAATTAAGCTACTCAGGAGTGCTCACAGGAATTAAAAAGACATTCATACAGGAGAAAATGCATTAAGATCCCCGAATAAGATTTCATAGCATCACATTTTCCTTTTCCAGGGAAAACAGTATCATCAATAACTTGCTAAAATACCTGAGTGTACTAAAACCTGCTTATCCACATCAGTGAAGGTTTCAAATATACAACATGATGATGTATTATGTACAGCAACTGCGTGGGGCGGTGGAGGCAGGGAAAGGTTTAAATATGTAACTACAGTGAAATGATAAAGCTGTTTGTAGGTTCTTGGCAGTGAGTTTGCCTGGAGGAATGATCTCTGCGTAGAAGTGGGTGGGCTGGCCAACGTAACCAAGAAACACCACAAATGGTTCACTACGAGCACCTGAAAGTGCCTAGCCCAAACCAGGGGGCAGTGATCCACAGGGATTGTGTCAAAACCAGCACAGCAGCTGGCTGTGATCAGCCACCTTGCAGGAGGGGCTGACCACAGGAGTTTCAGTATCTGTAAGACAAAGCCATTTCCAGTTCTAGACCAATGTTGACATTATGGTTGCAAATCTCTGCACAAAGACACTGTTTGGGTTTATGCAGAAGCTCAACACCAGACTACTGGTGTAGTTACAATTGCATTAGGAATGGATCTGTGTAGGACATATTCTCCATCTTCAGTGCTGGCTAGAACTTAGATTTCATGGATATTTTTGTATGGCTACTTTGGAACCCAAAAAGTCAACAAAGTCCTAGGAGAAGATATGAGTGTGGGATTCTGAGCTACATCTCAGTATCTTTTCTCAGCATTAATATATCTTTATCACCTTTAATATTTTGTCTTTTATTTTCTTTCAATAAAATCTAACTTTAATAATAACTCCCTGACAACAAAAGTCCTGTCAAATACTCACCATACCATCTACATATCAGATTTAATGCCTGGGGCTAGTACTGTAGAAACAGAACCTTTTTCAGGGCATGAGAGACACACACCATCAGCACCACCATCAAGATAAAATACACAGTCGAGAATGTAGAATAAGCAAACTGCAAAACGTGATGAAAAATATAACAGCTCCCTAACTACTTCAGTATAGCAGTACCATGGGGTAAGCTGTATCTCTTCTCCTAACAGCAGCATTTAGCACTTAACATAAAGTAAATGCTCATTACCCACTGAAAGCAGTAGGGAAGGAGATTCTTTGTGACATCAAATGGGTTAAAACTTAACTGGATGGAAAAGTGAGCTTCAAATTGGCTGTCTTTCACTAACAAGAGAACATCCACAAAGATAATTCAGTCAGCAAATCCATTTCCCTTTATTTTATGTCTGGGCTAAACTGAAAGTGTCTGTCTATTAATTACTGTTGTATGTGGCTTTTTTTTTTTCTCCAAGCGTTAGGCGACTCATTCAAATAAAATTCTGTAGAAACAGAACCAGTACTCTAAAGGCAAATCAAATGCAAAAGACTCAAGAGATTTATGCAAGTGACTTGAGTACCTGTGAAGCATCCTGTGGGAAAACTGCATCAAAGGCAAACATCTTTGGGACAGCAACAATACCTCTTCTGTGACCTCCATTGGAAGGCCCACTTGTGGCTGGATCATAAAGCGTGATTTGCTTTTTTCGAGGATCTACCTTTAGGAAGGACATGGATTCGGATGTTTCATGTGCTCCTTGAGAGGGACAAATTCTTACCATCACTTTCACCTGCAAATATTCAGAAGAAAGTGACAACTTTATTTCCAAGGTAGAGATAAACACATGCATAGCATTCCTCCCTGATATGCTCCCCCTCCCAAGACACGATCATTTGTATTACTTAGGTGTGTCAGGACAACCGTGGGACAAAAAGCAGAGCCAGATTTTTCAGACTGGTTTCCACCTGGGGGGTTTCATTAAATTAGCTTTCAAAGGTGCACTTTGTCCCTTCTGTTGACACTTCCAGTTTCAAAGTTTCAATTTCCAAATGTCTGATCTGCAGGTATAATCCACCGTAGGTGTAATACCATGCTTAAAGAAAACAAAACTCTGTTCTCCTACCTTCTATGTGCTTAATGCGACCAAAAGTACAACCTGAACCATTCCAAAAATCCATGTGAATAATTCAAAGCTGAGAGCTAGCGCATTCAAGCTGAACTGAATCTGGAAAGTTTCAATTTCTTTTCCACATTACTGTAATAAACAGGTGCCTCTCATAGCTTTCCCAGGCAGACACCTTTATGCTGTTATTACTAGGCAGCTTGGTGGTTAGCTGAAGATTTAATGGCAGTCTCAAAGAAGAGAAGAAAAAAAAAACAAACAAACATAAGCTTGAAAAGGAACTACTCACGAAGTACAGCATTTTTACTCCTACATACAGCATTTTAAGGCAGCACTTTCAGACACGTTGGCTGTGATTTTCCAAGCAGCTCATGGGAGCCAAGTGACCCGGTCTCACTTAAGTTCAGGAAAGGCTGCACACCTGCTTCTTCCAGACTTCCTGGAAGTCACACTCTTATTTTGAAAAGCCATGAAATACTGCCTCACACCTATTTACAACGATTTATTCTTACAAAATGCTTCCAGGTCAGAACCAATGTATTTTACGCACCTGGCAGTGCAATAAATGACTATTACAGGAGCAGTGTCACTCAGCTGATCATCAATTCTGCACTGCAGAGCAGATCAAACTTAAAGGAGAGCTATTCTTGGCCAGAGTAATTCTCCCTGGCCAATATAAAAAGCTTCAAAAACAAGCTGAACAACAGTATTACATACTCCTCTAGCTAACAAATGACTTCCCCAGCAGCAGTGAGACGCCTAGTATTGCTGGGTGAAGAGACTCCACAGCCAAGCTGGAACAATCCACACCTGCGCTCTCCAAAGCACCCATGGGGACCTGTACATCCCGTAGTGCACCTACTGATCCAAACAAAAATACCCACTCCTCCTTTGATAGCACTTGCATTCAATTTGGATGGAGAGTGAAAGATAGCAACCTCTCTGCTGCAAATCCACCAGGTGACCCCTCCAAACAGAGAGCGCAGAGTCATTTGCTGATTTAATACTCAGCTCTAGGCCCGTGCTGGATGTTGCACTGGAAGATGAGTTGGAAAGCATGCATCTCTAATAAAGAAAGAGCCTCCTTTCCAGTAACTTGCTTTTGCTAAATTTAATCTTAAAACTGTCGAAGCAATTTGGGTCTAAGAGCCTGAGAATATTTTAAGTCATGAGAGTACTATTTCATTTAAATGGTGTGCTTTTATATTACCACCACACTGTCCATGCAAAAAAAAAAAAACAAACAAAAAAAAAGCAGTTTGAAGTCACCACCTCTCCATCAGTCCTGCACCCTAAAAAATAACAGCAAAGGAAGACCTGAAGTTGAGAACACACTTCAGCATAGCACAGTTGGAAATGTTGGTCCCCCCCCAGCTCTGCAAGGAACAGACCCCAGGGCAGGCTGAGCCAACCTCTAGCACTGCCATTCATACCTGACAAGGTGAGAAGGTAACAGCATATACCCCTGGCACACACAAGTGAAATGTAGTGCCCAGACCAGGAAGAGTCACAATGGACGAGGGAGCGCAGCACTAAGCACCACACAAACCATCCCTGCCTTTATTAAGGACAGCTAATTTGATGATTTTCATCTCATTCCTTAACTGTTCCATTTCTCCATCTCCTCCATTCTGTGGCAGCTGAGGTACACGCAGGCACCACCTGCACAGCCACGCAGGGGTATGACTGAGTGTCATCACGAAGCATTCTCAGAAAGCAGCTATAAAAGCTTTTTTCCCCAACGTTTTTTTCCTATCAAAGAGTTCAAGGAACAATTGACCCCTCCCATAAGCACTGCAGGACGCTCCACCAAAGACAGCAAACTCTTCCACCTCTTCACTAAAGCAATCCCCTCTCCTTTTCCTTCCACTTACACTGTTGTGAGTATGAAAATACTGTCCCTTTTATACTGATATAAATATAAAAATGCAGTGCCGGAAAATAATTGAACCTCAGAACAAATGAAACAGCTGTTTCAAAAGCAAAGTGCATCAGAGGTGACAGACTCAAGGCTGCTTCCCTATAAAAGCTCCATGGAGGCAGTTTTGTGTATTAGCCTCTTAGCCCAACCTTGACATGCAACTGAAACACCCAGAAAATAACCACCCTAAGGAAAAAGAGAAATACATATATATGTACAAATTTACAGAAAACACAAATGCCCACCTCAGGGTCACTTGATTAAAAATAATTTTTAAATATGCATTATTTTCAAAGAATTTTCCTAAATGGTACTTTCTTTTCTCTCTTACACTTACTACTAGGTTATATCAGCCAGAGTTTGGATAAGAGGAAAATTGTTTTTTTCCTGACCCAAACAGCAAGTTTCCTCCATCAGAGTGTTCCTCCCTCTAATAAAAAGATGGCTTCAGTCCCAGAAAAACAGTGCGTGTCAAATCAGCTTTTTGAGACCAGCAGAAAGATACCAAAATCTCTTCCCATAATGGATCGGATTCCAACACCTAACAACCTTCAATGGTCGTATTCATCTTTACAGTGAAAGCTTCCAAGAGAAATAATAACTAGAGAGCACAGGGGCAATATCTGTACTGCACTTAAACATGGGCATTTTTTTGCTTAGGAAATTAATGACAGGAATTAAATGCAATAACACTGATTTCAGGCCCACTCAGGATTACATCCTCTGTTGGCAGATGTTCAGCAGTATGGCCATTTCTGATGCGGAGATCCAACTGCAACAGTACCAGCTGCTGGTAACATTTGCTTGAAGCAAAGAAACAACAAGAGAGGAATTGAAAGAACAAATGAAGAAACAGAAAATTAACACAAGATGGAAGGAAAAAGGAAAAAAAAAAAAGAGGAGAGCTAAAAATAAGCAACACAAATAAGGTGATTCCAGAAGAGTCATCTCAGGCTGAGACCATCTCTGCCTCAGCCGCTTTTAGACTCTGTAAAGAGAGCTAAAATGGCAAATAATTCCTGCAACAAGGATGAACCTCCTTGTTATAAATGGGAATTCTTAGTGACTTGTTGCACTGTTCTTTTCTTTCTTCTTCGATGTTACACAAGGATGTAGAATAAGAAAATGAATTACAGGTAAAAAGCTTATAACCATAAAGGATGCGAGAATTTTTACATACACATTCACAGAGATGCCGAATATTGTTAAGAGACTCAGTAATTAACTGACTCTAATCCTGTGGGTTTTGTACGCTGGGGTTAACACCCAATTGGACTTTCCAGACTTATGTTTCCACAGGAACTAGGAGGTCAGCAGAATTGCTGAAGGAAGTCCTATTAAAATCAAAAGTGTTTGGGAAAAGAAGATGGCAAACATCCTGAATATGCTGCTAAAAGATAAATAAATAAATGAGCACAGAATTTGAAGAAGTCCTGGGAACAGGTGGCATAAGGTCACAAGTCCACCCACTCAAGACAACAATGGGTATAATGTAAATGTGTCACTGGCAAGAAAGATTCTTAACAAGGTCTTTTATTATTATTTTTTTTATTAAATTTATCTTCCTACAGCGGAAGTTAGTGCTCTGAAAGCACACACCTGCAAAGAAGAATTCCTTTTCTCCAGCCATGAGGCAAACCCAGTATATGGATAGTGAAGCATAAAAACAAACATCACAACACTTTTTTATGCATATATAAAGAATTTTAAGTGAGACAAGCTGGCAAAAGGCAGATTTATGAAGAAAAACATCTCGTTCACAGTGTCAGAGGGAAAAAAAACAAAAAACCCTTATGTTTATGTGAGGTACAATGGCTATGACTAGGACCCATATAGTTTTAGAAACATCTGATGAGACCACTAGAGAACCACAGATCCTGTTAAACATTCAAATATCAGTAAACTGTGGGAACCATAAGTCAAAGCTCTAGACTTTGACATTTTTTTTACCATTTTGAAAGTTAAATATAGATGCATATTTAACAATTCTGACCTAAACACTAAATCTCCTCAGAAGTTGATGAAAATAGATCGTGGCTGGCACCACTCTTTCTCCTCCTGCAGGCCATCACTACTGTCTACCCCATTTCACACCTAATGGTCACCAGAGACCTTTTGCCCTCTCTCCATGTTGTTCCCATGCTGAGACTTCCAGGAGCACCAGCTCCACATATCCTCTTCACGTGAGCTGGTGACCTCCAGACTCCACATAATGTACCAGATGGAGTTAAGAGATCAGGATGAGGGAGTGACAGCAACCTAAGTAACAGGCTGGCTGCAGGACAGGTCAAGATAGCACAAAACATCAAGGATACATCAGTGTCAAAAAGCAGGTTTGGGAAAAGCAAGAGACAGACCAAGAAACCATGAAAACCAAATCTCGAGGCAACTCTCTGACAGCAAGACATGAACGTGAGACTGATGGCCAGAGGCAAGCTAGCAGTCTTTCCTAATACATCCCATATATTTTGGATATGCTGAATTGAATGGAGATACAGCAAAGCCACGCACCAGTGAACATGAAACTCCTTGAAGACCAGTGAGGCAAGCATCATCTCAGAAGAAATCACATCCAAGACTGATTTTTTAAGAGAAAAGAGCCAGCGATAACAGAGAGAATGACACAGACCTACACAATTTTAGACAGAAACAGCCAAGAGACTAAGACAGTCAGGTTCACATTGATTATTCCCCTGTAATCAAGAAAGATGGAAGGGCTATCAACATTGATACCAGAGGAAGGGGAAGGACTATCACACTTGAAACAAAGAAATAGAGTATTTGGATTCCATCCCTAATACTACCGTAGACTCCTACAATACTGTTTCAGAGAATGTTTACAAAAATTACAGCATATATCATAGAGATGATCCTTCATCTTTCAGTGAAGCAAAGGATGCCAAATAATCTACAGAGTTTAATTTGGGGCAGACATTTAGACAGAAAAAACTCTACTAATTCACCAAGTAATTATCATACTCCATGGCATTTTGAATGCTGAGGAAATTAAGACCCTGACCCAGCCAAGTATGTTAACAGAAGCATAACTGTAACATATGGTGCTTCCTTTGAAATCAATGGATGTGCAGTGTTCATGTGTTTATGGTGATGCTTTGTTAGCATTTCATGCTTGTACAGTTAAGTTTCAAATCAAACAGAAAAAGAAGGAAAAAAAGCAGAAGGAATGTATTAAAAGAATGTAAGATTTTAAAATACATGGGCTCAAGCCTTGTTTATTTTTTATTTTGTTAAAATAAGCTCTCTGACTTTATCTCACTGTGATCTGAGAAAGTGCTGGCACTATACCGGAATCCAAAACTGCTGATTGTATTCTACATTGCTACAGTATCATAATCCCTAAATGAACAAGCAATTTGGTCTTTAGCAATAAATGTCATTATATCAAATTTGAATGGACACTAAATATTCCCTGGAAACACACATCTTTGACAGGCATCATACAGCCAGGAAGTTAATCTTGTCCAATGTTCACAAAATGGCGTATAACAGCAGGTTAATTAAATAACTATGTTTAGACATCATCCACCACTCTGAATTAAGATTTCTCAGCAAGAAGTTACAGAGAATTCACATTCAGTTGAATAAAGGCCATTTTCCAATGAAATCACTTGTTTCTCCACTACAGTCTAAATCAAATTAGAAAAGTCTTAGTTCAGAGCCAATATTTTTCATGGATTTAATTGTAACTGACAGATATATAACCCTTGCTAAATTGGTAGTTCTTACAACCCTTTCACTTGCTGCCACTACCGATGGATGGCAAATTTATATGCAAAATTGCTATGCTAGCATAAGACCATTTAACTCCCCTGGGAGAACCTTTAAAAAAAAAAAATCACTTCTGCATTGTACTCTATTAAAGAAGAATTGATTCTCCACTCCCAGGAGACAGGAAGAAAATTATTTTATTTTTAAAAGGTAAAAACAAAATAGAAGCAACTGTGTATTTTAATCTAATCTTTGACGCTTTTGTTTAAGTAGTTCAGTGCATTTCAGCAGGGAGGTATGTACTTTTTACTATATAGGGCTACACGTGTGGATTGAAAAGTACTTAGTACAATATGTGATTTATATCAGAAATAACACTCTAGTCATTAGGAAACAAGCAGCAATAAAGATGACAAAATTAAGTACCTATTTGTTATCTGTCATCAAACCATCGTAAGAACCAGTGAATGGGACATGCAGCACACTTAAGAAAACCCTGCATGATCAGTAAATCATATTAGCAGTACATAAGCTTTGGCTTGGTAAAGCATAAAAGAAAGTAGATGTCTAAAACACATAAATGGAGACCAATATGTCAGACGTGTCTGTTGGACAGGTATATACAATTCAGGTTCTCTATAAATGCTCCCCTTCTATTGTCTCACATAGGAGGCTTCTGTCATTCTAACATAAAAAAAAAAAAGGATCCTTGAAAGAGATAAGCACTTAAAGTTGCTGTTGTAAGTGATGCGGTATTATGAAGAATGAGCTGAATAGAACTCCAGAAAAAACATTTTGCATGAAAAAGGTTTCCTACCATGCTAAAGAAAAATAGCAAATCAGAATGCTACACAGCAGCCACTGTAAAAAGGATGTCTTTTTTAATACCACAATATGATAAATTACCTTAAGTAGCACATTAATGTCAGAAATCGAGCACAATCTGACTTCTTTCCAGTGACAGTATTAAATGGCTTTCAGACGTCTTTCCTACTATTCTGACATTAAATTTAATAACACCCAGAGAGACCACAAAAATGATTCAGTTACAAGAATCATAGTGTATTGGATCATTGCCTTTAAGTAGGATTCAGCTAAATGATTCGGACTCTGATGTTTTTGGCACATTCAAGTGAAAGGTATGAAATTTGTATTGTAACATCTATTGGTAGTGAACAAAATTCCTTTTATATTTAGCTTATGTTGATAATGGGATTTTCCTTTGTGCATGGGAGTTTGATAACTGTTGATCATACAAAACACGTCTCAGACAGACTTACAACTCCAGATCAATTTTATTTTATTTTTAAATTTTTTACTGCTTGGTGTTCCTGAATACTGAAAACCCTGCAAGCAGCCATAAGAGTGCATAACCTTTCGCACTCTTAGCAAAGAAAAGCAAGCATAAGGCATAATTAAAGATTTGTATCACAGGATAAATCCACACACTTCTGCTGAATTTATGATAATAGATAATCTGGTATTCACGAAAAGTAAGAGAAGTTAATAAGATATTTACAACCAACCTTCCAAGACATTACTTGAAACAATGAGAAATTATAACAAATTGCAAAAGATACATACACATAGGACCTCTGCTGCTGTAAGTCACTAACATAATCTCTGTGAAAGCCACATTGTTGCATTTCACCACAGTAGAACTGTGTAATATGCATGGAGATGATGATGTTAGATAAGAACAAATTTAAACCTTGGGTTCACACGATCAGTAATTGAGTTCAAGTGCAAGAACTGGCCATACAGTCTTCACATTCCTGCTCCCTCCAGCAGTTCTGGCAATACATAGTTACAGTCTTTGCTGAGCTAACGCTCAGTTCAGTGAGTTCCTTAGATTCAGCTGCTCTCTACCCCAGTTCAGAATAACTCTTACTCATTTGTTTAACTTCGAAACCAATTGAAAAGGACTTAATGCATAGGGAATCTCTCCATTGAACCTGTGCTTTGGCTATAGCAAAGTTCATCTGACAGGATAAGCAAATATTCATGGTAGGGCAGCTCTGAAAGTGAAAAATCAAATAAGGAACTTAAAAGTCCAGGTACAGATGCTAACGTTTGGTGAGGCCTTTTATCTTCTCCAGAGGTTTAGGTCCAGGCCTGTGCTGGCAGCAAAGCACAACATTACTGTTTCTGCATGCAGTGGTGTTAGATCCAGCAACAGGAACAGCTCACCTCTGAGGGTTCTGAGACACACAGAGGGGGAGTAGGGAAAACAGTTATGTTTACTTAGTTCTTACCATCCTTTATTAAATTTCTTATAAGTTAATACATCAAGGAAGAAAGTCAGTAAAGAGAACAGTGAGTGGCTGTTCAAATATATGATCATGTATTTATATCAAACTTTCAGAGACTCCCTTACAACTGAAGATGTTTATTCTTGCCTCCTGAACAGTCAAATACATTTCTTCAGAAGCTCAGATTCACGATAACAGAAGTAATGCTGTAGTTTCCATGATGGCTGGTAAAACGTCTTACAGTCATGATTGATTTATTTACAATTTAGCATTTGAGCATCCAGAGTTAGAGCTGCTTTTCCTGTATACATTTCCTTGTGTTAGTTAATATTTAAAATTCATCTGCCTCCTTATCCTCCCAGTAATGTCAACACAAGCATATCTTTTTGCAAGTTCTCATTGTCAGTTGTAGCTTTGGCTAGCCTGAATAGGTAACTTCACCACCTTACACAAATCATTTAGGAAGACGACAAATAGCACGGACCTCCAGTTGACACTGTGGTTAACTTTGCTCCAGTGCTGAATCCAACCTCTACCCTATCAGCTAGTAAGCCACTAGAGAATACATGCTTAGGGATTTCTGAAAAATCTAGGTCAGGGCACTTGTCAAAAGCTTTTTCAAAACCCTAATACACTAAATCAACCAGATCACCCCATTCAAATGCTTGCTGACTCTTCTGTAGGGCTCTAACATATGAGTTCCACCCATAAAAGCCCCATCAACTGATCTCTATTATATCATATTAATCCCTCCTTGCTAATTTTGATCTTTATTATTGTTTCAGTAACCAGGCAACTTTGCCTGGCCTGAGAAACAGGCTTGCTATGTTTCCAGGTTCCCTGTGGGGACCATTTTTCTCTTCTACATTTCAAGTGACGTCATATTTTCTAAACTCTATCTTCTAAATCCATTGCACTGAATATCAGATAAGAGATAATCTTGAACAATGGTGGAGGGAGTACTTAAAAATACCCTACAGATAGGGAAATACAGGAACCCAATCAAAATGGACATTGTTAAATGTTTCAACACGGGACTTAAACAGGTACTTTGCTCGAAGCTTTCAAAAGAATTACAACAGAAATTAGACTACCTCACACGTGTCAGAACAGATTAACAGTTACTCTGTGCAGGATCCTGGCTTTGCTCACTAGCTCCCTCTTAATATCAATGGTATTTCCCCATAGCTGACCTATCAATCACCACTTCAATTTTCTATGAAAGGAGCTATGCTGCTCCCATTGATCAATCACTGACACTTGATGGGTTTGTTTCTACATCTTTCATTCTCACATAACACGTATATTTCCCCTTAAATGTTATCTCTTCTGCCCCTTCACAATACAAAAAGTTGTACTGCTGTACAGTATCCTGTCATATTCTGAAAGAAGCCATGTGACAAGAGGGACATTAAAACATGTCAAGGTATCTGTGCTCAGAGGAATCAGCCCCTTGAAAAGAGCAAGGACTGGTCCTCAAGGGGTCATTCTCAGGTTAGTAAGGTTAAGTAAGGCAGCCATCAATATTGCTGCATTCTCACCTACACAGCAGATACCAGCAAGAAAGCAGTCCTCCACATCAAAAATAACCATGAAAGACAAAACAGCAGCAAGGCAGGAGGTGAAAAAGGAAAACACTGCCTCAACAGCTGCCTAACCCACTGTAATTGCACAGTAATAACAGGACCAGGCACACTGCTGACCTGAGAACAATCACACAAACCAAAGAAAAAGCCAGCCACAGCCACAGCTGCTACAGTAGGAAAAACTGACTCCAGAATCCAGCAGTGCTTCTATCCATGTGTACTTACTATTGGACAGGCTGCAAGAAAAGTGTGAGGAAAGAGACAATCGGGAGGAGTGTAAAGTGAAAAGCTGTTAGAAGAGGAGGGACCAAAAGGTAGCAGGATCACAGCACATCTGCCAGCACTTGCCAATTTCTCTCTCAGTTGCAATGATACTTAAAGTGAGAAGGAATGGTAGTTACTTTATTCTTATCATTACTGTAAAGAGATACTAGGCTGGATAAATTTTGATTAGCAGAAACTGGTTAAGAGGAAAATACAACAGAGAATGTAATGACTAAAACAATGAACTAAGTATTACCAAAAGTGACTTGGCATGGTGCTGAAAAGGTGAAACTCAGTATTCAGTGCTGAAGAACTGAATGTTCTACATAGTACTGAAATTTTCCTTAGACCATAACGTCTAAGAATAAAAAACATTTCATTTCTGCTTTTTTGTTTAGTTTTGGTTTGTCTGTTTTACAAAAAAAACCAACCTACATTGTTGAGTTATAATTCATAAAGTTGAAAAAAAATGAATAGGTTAAGTGGGTTTAAGGTGTATTTGCACATTTTAAACCATATGTTGGAGAAGATGTCTTATTAGCTTATTTTTTGAGGAGCATTAAAACTAGGAAATAGCACACCCCATCACCGTTTTGATACTCTTCAGTCTTAACTCATGTATGAAAGATGCTATTAGCAGAGTTCTTATTTCCAGCACAGTACAAGGACTTTCCAAATGTTGATCAACTACATGATGAGAAGTCTGCAGCTGGAATCTTGGGCCCAAACAGTACTTTCAATATCTTCAGCCAACAGCTACACAACTGAGGGTCAAACACCAGCTTGTTGATCCATAAAATCTGAGAATTCTTTGGTGCAATCTGCCAGACAAGACAGAAACACAAGCCACACTGCCAGCATGCTCTCTGTCTCTGTCTCTCTCTATATATATATGCCCTGGAACATGTGGTCTACCTACCTTTTCCATCAGTGAAATATATTTTCCGTGCTGGAGAAGCTCATGCAGTTTAGGCATAGCCCTGATCTGTGGGTTGGTGCAAGGTCCTGCTTTGATGTGCTGCATACTGGTAGCCCTTTGAAAGACATTTTTTCTACTCTCCGATTAGAAAGGTTGGTAGACCACATGACCTAAGGCATGATTTCCTACCATCTGGGATTGTTCACTTGATGTTTAGACTTTGCTGACCTGTTTGAAGATGTCAGCTAAAGCAGAGTTTTCTGCAAGGCACAAGTCATGCTGATAAGCTCCACTGACCACCCTCAAAGTGTAAGAGAAAAGCTACACACAGCTGTAGGTGTGTGAGTATGGTGAGGTACAGAGACAGTTCTTTGAGCTGTCAACACAGGGAGATGTAAGCACACATTAAAGGTCTTCCTAAGCCCAAGAGCCTCAGAAATGCAATGCTCCACATCGCTCCTCATGCCACAGCTAAGTGCTAAGCCTCAGGGAAAATAGGCAGGCTCTAGTGGGCTCTGCTAAAACGTAAGCATTGAATGGATGTTCCTTGACAAACTCTTCTTCCACCTCAGAATCTCTACTGTGGCACATTTCCTGCATTCCACCATTTAATACCGCATCATTTTTCTAACACATTTTTAAAATAGGAGCAGAAACCACATTCTCATGTATCCGTTTCCACCTGCTTAAAGATAGCCCCAATTACTGCTTTGTTTTCTATTTATCACAAACTCACCAGCTTAAGAGAATACAAAGTACTCTCTGAGACTATCAGCATGTCAGTTACAAGAATTTAGGCTGACAATCTCTTCATGTTAATGCTGATTTCCATGGTTAGTCAAGGTGCTATTTGAGCTTCCTAATGCACATTAAATATTTCAATTCTATCTTCAAACACCAATCGCTTGTAACTTATTTACATAAGTATTCGGACTGTCATGTAGGTGATTAAACTGCTATAAATATGAATAAAGCTCTAAGTAATTAGGTTGTATTTTAATTAACTTTAAATAAAATTAGCACAAATATTACAGTTTGAAAGGTGCTAGATTTCCCAAGCTGGAGGCACATCTATTTCTCTCCACAGAATTACTCCCAGTTTACACTGACACGTGAAACAGAGGAAAACCAAGCACCTGTGGCTATCTCCTTCAGTCACTGCAAACAGACAGCATCAGCAGCTGAGCCTTTCTGGTAACTAAGAGACTGGCAAAGGTGACACCTGTATGTGCACTGGTTTTGGACCAAAGAAGTTAAAAGAAATTCTTTTCTTGTTTTAAGATATCAATCTTGCTTTGAGAGAGGAAAGGACAAAATAACCTTTGTCAGTATTGCTATCAGTGATGTTAGCTGGTTTCAGTATAACCAAAATTTTGCTCTGAGGCTGCAAGCATTTTCTAAAGACAACAAATGATAACAGCTCTCAGGCATATTCAGACAGATGTGTGTACCCCTCTCACCCAAGACCATTCCCTTGAGCCTTTCCAACCCTGTCCTAGGCTGAAAACTTCCAGCCCCATTAAAATTGATCTGGACGCCTATTTTAAAAAACTGAAATCAAAAGTTACCTTTCCAATGCCAGGGTTGTCCTTGATTTTGGACACAGCTCTCAGAAGGCATGGTGGTGCTGGGGGAGGACAGAGCTGCAGGATGCCACTAAAGTTTGTAGCATAAATAGAGAAGTCGTGTGTGTGTGGCAGGGGCGGATGATATTTCTTTCTCTTCGAAGACAGGTTAAGCTTCTGTGCTGCTCTGTATAAAAGTAATAGTGAGAAAGGACATGTTACTAGGTGTTAATGGCAATCCTGACCAGACAAACAGATGTTCATTGTCATCATTCCCTGTTTTAACAAATCAAGTCATTGCATTCTAATCTGATTCAATAAGGATAAAACATCAGGGGACTAATAAAAGGAAATGTGGGTAGAAAAATTATGAGTGAAATATTCAGTTAATTTCTCCCTCAACAGAATTTCAACTATAGCCTAACTTTCCCCTCCCGACTGCTTGACAGCTGAACCCTAAAACGTTAAAATCTCACTGATGTAATAAAAAGTTGAAATAATCCCCTTGTCACTGTAAGGACCAGATGGATTTTGCTGGTGACAACATTATGGAAGCAATGCTTTGTACACTACAAGTTACTCAAGACACAGAATGACACTTAAGTCAGCTAAGCCTAGATCCTATCTTGTTGGCTGCACTGAAAATCCTCAGATAACAGAAAATTTCCTTCAAGAAAGACTGGCTTCTTCATCCTCAATTCCATTTTTTCACATTAAAAGGGAAAGCTATTAGAGAGACAAGCTTTAATGTTTAAAATGATAATGATCCTGCTTTTGAAATGCAGACTTTCAAAACATAAAAGATGAAGGAAAAATTAAAACATACAATTAAAATTGTAACATTCTTCCTTGTGATTAAGAATAGCAGCAGAATCAGTTTTTATGCTATCCCCCACCAGCAACACCGAAAAGTATAGCAAAAAAAAACAAAAACAAAGCAAAACAAAAACAGAAACTCAACTCTACATCAAAACCTGCATGGGAAAAAACACCCTACAGAGCTATGTAGAACACGTATTTGCATAAGTGAGTACACAGCAGGTAACTGGCTGTGGCTGTGAGGGTGAAATCTCAGCTCTGCCAAAGCCAAGAAGCCTTTTGCCACTTGAACGTGTGATGAGCCTTAAGACTATATGTAGATAGACAGCCTTCAGATACATAAGAATCCAGCATGCTATCTTTTATTATAACTTTAAATGTCTGGTAAGCCTGAAAAGGGACAAAGTGTTACACTACCGTATCTGTGGTGATCTGAGACCATGCTACTGACAGTACTTCTGTTGCTACTTCAGTACAACTGTTTATAGCAGTTGGTACTGATATCAACAGTTTTTCTGGGGGTAGCAAAGCACTGTCTGGTGCATGTTTGCAATATGAAGGCCTGTCACTTTGGGTAAATTAGTTTACAAGTATATGACCACAAGAAGTCTCCTTATACAACAGCTACTTTATATTTTCATCATGACTTTCAGGCCAGGATCTCAAAGTAATTTCCATAAGGAATGAGCTGGCATCAATATCCCTGAAGTATTATAAGCAACAGACACATGGAAAAACTAAGGCAGTGCTATGCTGTCATCCTTAACTCAGGGTAAAACTAGACTTCTTACTTTTCCACGGATCTAGTGATGATTCAGCCTCAGGTTCCATCATCTTAGTAAGCTGACCTGTGAAGGAAATTCTTCCTTTGCTTCTATTTACAATGGGTCAGGAGCAAAATGAGAGCAGGAGGGCTGCACAGTCTCTTCCAGCAACACTACTGTTAGCATCAAGTGAGTAGCAGTTGAAAGACCTGGCTGTGCCCAAGGATCAAAATTACTCACTTGGGTCAGGATTACACAGCTAAGAACAAGAATTACAGACCTCCAGACTTCCCAGCTCAATGTTCTACACTGCCCAACATTTAAGTTAAACTCCTGGACCCTTTTCTTCATCAGCATCAAGAGATGTAGACACCCTGTGTGCTTCTTTCTCCCCCTAAAAACACTGCAATATTTAGAAGAAAACAAAGTAATGTGATGAAAAGATAAGACTCTAGTTCCAAACTTGGAGCCAGAACCCACCATCTTGTGAGAAAGCAGCTGGATTCTTGCCTCTGAGCAACGAAACAGTTTTTGACTCCTGCTGCACCCAGAGACCAGCAGGAACTGCGTCCCATGGTGAAGGAAAGCACTGCAAGCATGAGTTTACACAGAACTTAAGGTTTTCAGTGGAAATGAGAACTGATTTAACTGCCTAAGCCCCAAAAGTCTTGATAATATCTTTTTCAGTATGAAAACACGCCTGAAACAGGACGTCAGGCAAACAGTTGCACAACTTCACTGAGGTTGCAGCTGCACACTAAACCTATAATGCCTCCTAAATACACAGCTTTATTGTGCAGAAATGTCTATCTACCCATTTGTGCTCTCATTGTGGAACTCAATATAGTAATTATCCTCCCTCTCCAAGTACCAGTTAACAGTTCTGGTTATTATTTAATCATCTTGTTGATTAATATGAAAGGTAGCGTTTATTTCCTTGTTTACATGGTATGATCCCTTGTTGAAATGATAAAACCTCCTCAAGAGAATGTCTTCAAAGTGGAATCAAGATATGCATTACATCCTGATGAAATAATTATTCCTTCAGTGTATCTGGCTGAAGGAGCTCCTCTGGGAAAAATACGTGGAAGAGAATGGGATACAAAGAACAAATTTGCTCAGTAGTTCTTTATCCAAGCACCTAACAAAGTGCTAACCACCAGTAAATGCACCCACGAAGGCCAAGCTAAGCAGCACATAAACATACAAACAACAACAAAAATCAGCCTTATTAAAGTATAACATCTCTCAACGTTGTTCAGTAACACAGTTTTGGACCATTATAAAAAGCAGGCAGAAGACACCAAACCCACTAACAGCTGTCTTAACTTCCCTAAGACAGACCACCTTTCAAACTGATTTACTCCTAGCAGTACCCACACTTTATAGACATTCACAGTTTAAAGTACGGTGCCATATGCTAGCTAAAGCAGTTAACTGCTAGAGTGCTGATAACTCCTTTTCCTATGAGTTTGAAGTATCACGATGTGCTGAGAAATTTGGCAAAGGGACTGCAGATGTCCATGTAGGATAACAGGAAACTGAGAAAGCAGAGGAACTGGAGTAGTTGTTGTAGAAAATAATTGGTGCTTTGACAGGCAACAGGCCAACTGCACTAATAATGATATATTTAAAATTATCTCATCTCAGGTAGCAGAGCACAAAGCTTAATTGTAACCTTTCTGTGTTTACTTGACATCAAAATGAGGTTATTTCTGGAACAGAAACATCACAGACATCTTGCACAAGCAGTATCAAACAGCTTGTTGGTTGGTTTGTTTTCTCTCTAAAAGGGATAATGTACGGAGTTAAGAATTGAGCAATTGGGGAAAACAAAATATAGCTAATTCTAGACTTTGAATGCAAATGTAGGTAACTATCATCCTCAGACCTTACATAAAGCATAGCTCTTTAACTGCTACAAAATCCAGCGGGGCAGCAGCCTTCATATGATGTGCTTGGGCCCCTGCACTACTTCAGGCAAGGAGAACTGCAGAAGGGTTCGTCAGTCCTTCTGCACTTCTTACAACACCAGAACATACTTGGTGGTATCCCAGCCAAGTACTCATTACACCAAAATATAGGCTGCGTTGGTTTGGATGAGGGCCCAACCAGATGAAACAAAATCCAACTACACAAAACTCCTCACTTTGGGAAAATTCATGAGAATATGCACTCCCGGGCTACTTCTGAGACGCATGAAGATACTGTATTTCCTGCAGTCCCTAC
The DNA here is from genome assembly GCA_035772895.1 of Perdix hodgsoniae. Lineage (NCBI taxonomy): Eukaryota > Metazoa > Chordata > Aves > Galliformes > Phasianidae > Perdix > Perdix hodgsoniae. The sequence continues at coordinate 48,119,822 of JAPSGF010000001.1, read as the reverse complement.
TCAACAACTCATTAGTGAATTTACACATGAGTTTCCAGTCATTTTTTTCTCCAGCATTCCGTTTCTCCAGAAGAATCTGCCCCATGACAACAGGGAAGGCCAACCTATAATAAACTGTGCCCTTTTTGTCCAGCACCAGAACGGCTGAAACTGGAATCATACCAAACCACTTTCTGCAGGTGCTGTGCCTATTTCCTCTCAATTTGCATCTTTCCCTCAATTTTAATCTCTCAGACAAGGCTCTCAAATTCATCTTCACCACCATGGTTGACTGCCTGGACTTCTACAATATCAGATACTTTTTCTTCAAAGGGAAAATTGTAACTTCTAAATAATACAGTGCAAAACTTAAATGTTAGACTAATTTGTTTTTCTGGGTATTTTCCAAGTATTTCTTCACAACTCCGACACTTGCATACTTTCCACCTACCTTTGGTTTTCCCCATTCAACTTCAAGCACTCGTCTATGGAGCATTCTTGCAAGGGAAGCTAAGCTCCACTATTATGCCTCTCTTCCAATTAAAGCTCCAGAGACACATGCATATATTATTTTTACCTCTAGATGTGAGATCTACTGCCTGCATTTTGCTTAACTCTTTCCATCTCTAATAGAAGATGTCTTTTAAGATGCTCTGGAGAGTTCTTTTCTCATAGCTAGATGTCATGGTAGAAAATAAAACTAATATATGGCACATGCAGGAGCATTCAAATATCAAATGACAAAGGGACAGTCTCTAACCTGTTCTTTCCTCTCCAACACAATTTGCAGATTACTAGATTTTTCTGCCATGCATGGATGAGACCAGTGAGGAAAAGCATAGCCAGATCAATTACAAAATTCTCAGCATCTAGGGAATGTGTGTGTGCAGCAATGGCAGCTGCAAAGCCTGACCAGTAAAATAAAATACAATTTTTTATTTTATATTCTTTTTATGTAGTTAGCATGGCATTTCAGATACTCTTTTGTACTGCAAGCTGCTTCTACATTACATTCACTATACACGTTCTGCACATTATAGCTGTGAAAGTAAACAGTACAATTTAAATCCCTAAAGAACAGTGTTCCATCTAGGTATAATTTCTCCATGAAACAGAAAACTACAATTTAAGCTTTTATAATGATGCAAAATTACAAAATTCCACAAAGTGCTATCCTAACATTTACTAAGCTTCACAAGGAAAAGTGCTGCAAAATATAGTCTGGGACACATACTAGAAATGAGTCAAGTGAGACAGATGCAGAGGACTTAATTAGACAAGGTGGGTTTGCAGACAAATCCACACGAGTCAGATTAAGCTCCACTGAAAAAATAATAAAACTTCTTCACATTCATTTCATCATGAGCCATTATATATTAACATAGTTGTAGCATCCTTAGCCAGCCTTATCACTGTCATTCAGATTGTGATATTTTTTTAGGGTTTTACTGAAAAAGTCATGGCCAAAGCATATTGTGAAAATTTTTCAGGGTTTTACCAAGCAAGTCGTGGCCAAAGTAGTGCACAGTCCAAGTCTCAAATATCCTGAGCTTTGGAGTTTACTTAAAAATACAGAGCAAACCTTGACAGGTATCTCAAGACTCAACTTTATCCTGATACCGAATCTTCTGCAAAGCTTGCAGAATTCTGAATGCAGGTTTACCCTGGGTATCAGTCTTTACCCTTAAGAAGGATCCTTCTGAATTTTCTCAGCTCCCAGCCCAACACAGTCATTGCCCCTTATCACATAACCAAAGCCTTTCCCACTGCAAACCAACTCCAAAGGAAGCAGTGGGAAAGTCCCAGTCTGTCACTGTATCTGCAGTTCCAGTTATTGTTTCCTTAATTACTCGTCAATACAGACAACAAATAGACGGATGTCCTACAATACACCCTCCAGCATTCTGTCCCAAGCCTTCCGCAACAGAATAAACTTGGTTGGCATTATCACTTTTATTATTACTATTACTGTTTGACTTGTGGTTCTAAAATTAGACAGTCAGCACAATGAAACAATGCAGTCACTGCCCAAAACACCATACAAACTTAGAAATAAGCAAGGTATCAGGTTCCACTAGCACCATTTAACATGGAAAATAAAGCTGGTTCAAAAAAAGTCATTTTAAAACAGAAAGTTGGAAACGTCTAAATCTGCCTTGGAGCAAAAAAAGTCACCATCTGTATTTCTGCAATAAATTTTGCCCAAAGCATCTCGTATGAAGTATGAATTAGATTCTGAGATTATGCCCTGTTCTTCCCCCTGGAACAACACTACTGTGTTTCTGTGGTGCATACTTAGTTTCAGGAGCACGTGCTGACTTTCCTCACTTCAGCATCATTATACATGTACAGCACCAAGCCCTTGTTTGCTTAGCCATCCCAGCACTGCTGTTCAGACACACTGCCAGCAGGAACAAAAAGACGTTCCTTATTTCAATGGTTTACCTTCCTCAACAAATAAATAATTTGGATTACAATGCACAGCCTCAAACAATGACATTTTTATAATGGGTGACAGAAATAAATTTCAATAGAAAAACATCATTCTAAAACATTCCAAAGTGTCAAACTCCATCTAATACTGTGGCGATATTACCAAGCCAACATTATGAAAGAAAGTATCTTCAACATGAGATTAAGTTCAAGCTTTGCACCTTGCACATAGCCTGAATTTCAGGCTTGAATTTCAGCTTCTCTCTTTGAATGACCTCAATGTTCTCTTACTACCTCCTATTAAAATCTGAAAGGAAAAAAAAAATAAAAAATATATATATATACACACACACATATATCAGCTACACTGACATATTAGGAACATTACCTTCTACATTTTCCCATGGATGAATTCTACCTAATGTATTTCCATTATATATTTACCCAAGTTGTTCCTAGAAACTTCAGGGAAAGCAAGTCATAGCCTTCTGAGGCAGCCAGTTCCAGCTTTTAGCTATTCTTGCTGTTAGAAAATTCACACCTCGTGTCCCTCTCATAAATCTGCCTCGCTGTAATTTACGTTCCTTATCCCCCCCACCTCCCCAGAAGAATGCAGAGGAGCTTATTTCCTTCTGCTGCAGCAGCTGTTACCTGCATGAAGATTGCAAGCCTCCCTCAGCCTTCTCCCTTCCAGACAAAAACAGTCCCAGTTCTTCCAACCTCTTACAGACCAAGTTCCCTTGATTTCAGAACACCCATGTTGCTCTCCCCGTACCTCGTTCACATCCTCACCACATACAGAGTCAAGGCCTGATGGACAGGTGTGCAATAGCTGAGATACCCCTGAATTCAGGCACCTCACAGGACCAGACAGAGCCACTCTGCCAAACTCAGAAAGATCTCTGGGAGATGACAGGTTAAAGTAAACCTGCAGACTACAGCTGAGGCCAGAAGAGCTTTCCCATGGTACACAGACCCAAGAACTGATACATTTTCTCAGCCACACATTACTACTCAAACAGAAGCAGCCAACCAAGCCATCTCCAAACAAGAATCCAAGAAGGAATTCTCATACCTCTTTTCTGTAATTTTTCCCAACATTTATGTAACACCAAAGGACAGCATTTGCTGACTTTTACGCTCCGATTGTTTTTTCCACTCTCCCAAAACAGTGGTTTCCGAGCTGACTGTTACAAAATTGTTATGAGTGATGTCAGATCTATATTCTTCTCAGTATGCAGATTTAAGACACTTTTTTGGCCAAGGAATGTTGCTTCAACAGCCAGGACCAAGGTTCAAGAATGGACTTATTTATACACACACCAGGGTAGCAGCTAGGCACCGCAGCCTGCCACGTACCATTTCCAGCTCTGCTCACTAATGATGTTAAACAAAGCAGGAGCAGTTGCACACACTGCTGTACTTCTATGCTCACTGTTTGCAGTAGTGCCATATGACAAACTGCTGAAAACCCATGTAGGTTAATCTTTATGTAAGCAAGACTGTCAACACCTAATATAGAAATATGCCAGTTTCTGGGTCACACACAACATAGATAGCTCTGTATTGAAAACACGGCTACCTGATTGCCAGCAGTGTTGTCTCGCTCTATTTCATGAACTGAGCTAAAGCAGGCAGAACCACATCAATCTAAGCACACACCTTAGGCAAAAACAGATTTATTTGCCAGCAGGACACAAACTCTTGAAACAGGTTGAGAAAAACTAAATTTTAGTCTCATTTGTATTCTATCAAGAAAAAGTAATAAAGCCACTTTTAAAAGTGAAAAGTAATGGAACAGAAACAATGGTGCTAACTAACCATTTATTATTAAAGTAATTACTTTAATAGATCATTTAACATTTTGCTCTGCAATACCAGCTCCCAATATACAGAAGGAAGCCAGCATCAAAATGACTTATCAGGCAATTCATTATTTTTGTTACAAAGGATATTGCACTCCATGCTATTCATCAAAAACAATCTGGTATGAAAAGCAAAAACATTCTGCTCGTTCAGGCTGCTCCCAGGAAAGAACAGGCACGTCTGTGATTGAAAAGGATGAGAGAGAAAATGCAGGACATGGCTAACATGGGGGACATCTGAAGCACAGGTGGGGCTGAACTAGGGCCCCCTAATGCAAGATTTTCTCATTTCTGGTCACTTCCAACTGTAAAGACTCCATTAACTCTGGAGGTGGTTATATTTTTAGGTTACCTTCCTCCATCCCAGCACACTGACCCTACAGACATACCTTTCCATCACCTTCAGCTCCCTCTGTTCCACATTATCAGCATGAGATTTAGAAAATCCACGGAGGGTTGGTCCTTCATCCAGGTTTTATTTCAGATACTTAGTCAAAGGCTTGACATCTATACTGCCAAGAAAATAACTTCTTGGGGAGATGGGGGAGAGGTATTTACTTATACCTAGTGTCACGGAGTTAAATGCACTGACAGTATTAAATGGTACAGTGGAAATCACCAAAGTCTTATGCCCACACAATGACTATTTTTAAACAAAGGAGAGACATACAAGCTTGAAGTCCAGCATTTCTGTGATTTGTTTAACTGATATTGGTTCTGAAGCAATACATCTCAGAGATACAGTGGGCTGAAATTTCGGCACCATTTAAAATAGCACTTAGCAGGAAAATTTAGGAAAATATAAGACATGTTTTCATATTGTTGCAGATAGAGAAATTAGTCTATTTCTGACCAAAAAATACTAACCTCAAAGAAACAAGGAACTCCTGAAGTCCAGCTTGAGAGTCATTATCAAGGAATATTTTAAACCTCATTCTGGACTTCAAGTAACTTCCCTAATAACTTTTAGATTAGATTCATTTTATGCTGATTAACTTCCACGGAGTCATTTTCTTACATTCAAAGCTCCATAGGGCACTGCTTCTTAATAAGTGAAGCAAATCCAAGAGGGATGGGCAGAGAAGCACTAATGCTGAGCAACGTACTGGCTGAGCTTGGAAGTGTCATGCCAAAAGAATCATCATAGAATCATCACAGAATTGTTTGGGTTGGAAGGCACAATTAAGGCCATTTACTCCAACCCCCCTGCACTGAATAGGGACACCCACAGCTCCATCAGGTGCTCAGAGCCCCATCCAGCCTGACTTTGGCTGTCTCTAGGGATGGGACACCCACCACCTCCCTGAGCAATCTGTGACAGTGCATCATCACCCTTATCACCCCAGTCTAAATCCATCCTCTTTTAGTTTGAAACCATCTCCCCTTGTCCTATCAGAACAGGCCCTGCTAAAGAGTCTGTCCCCTTCTTTTTTATAGCCCCTCTTTAAATACTGAAATGCTCTCGGCTCTCCCCAGAGCCTTCTCTTCTCCAGGGTGAACAGCTCCAATTCTTCCAGCCTGTCCTTGCAGGGGAGGTGTTCCATCCCCTGGATCATTTTTCCAGTCCTCCTCCAGACAGGCTCCAACAGGTCCATATCCTTCCTGTCCTCCACAATTGTACACAGCACACAAGGTGAGGTCTCACAGTGCAGAGCAGAGGGGCAGGATCCCCTCCCTCACCCTGTTGGTCATGCTTTTTTTCATGCAGCACAGGATACAGTTAGCTTTCCAGACTGCAAAGGCACACTGCTGGCTCATGTTCAGCTTGCCATCCACCATTATCCGCAGGTCCTATCCAGCAGGGCTGTGCTTTAATCTTTCATTCCCCAGGCTACATTGATAATGGAAGTTACCACGAGCAGATGCAAGACCTAGCACTTGGAAACACCCTCCATCATCCAACAGGAAGGATGAGGGAGGTTTTGAAATCTTGCAGTTGGTCAAGCTCCCTAGTTGTAGTGCTGGTGCTTTATTTTGCCTTGACATTTCATTTTTGTTATAAATGATAATGCAAAGCATTTCATTTTGCCACTAGCACAAGCAAGCAAAGCAGTCAAGCTCAGAACACAGCTATCTGAAAATGCACACACCCTACAAACTGCATACAACACTCAGTAAACTGAGTGTCAGAGTGACTGCAAATCACGCACGAGAGCTAAATGCTCTACTATCAGTCCAATTTTACTATTTCAATTGCTAAGTCTGTCATGCCTTAATATAAAGCATTAAAATAGTTAAGTGTGTTATTGAAAGAGCCTGAAAGACACCAATAAAGTTGTGAGACAGGTGCAAACTGTCAAATTACAGCCTTGCAGGAAAGTCGCCATCATCATTTTACCAATGGAATGCCCCATTCCTGCTGCAACAAAACTACCAGTGCAGCTGCCACAGCCACCAAGCTGAGAAGTCCCACTTAATGGGGCCTGAACAAGCACTGATATTCAGGAGCCAGGGAGGCAGAAAAGCAGACAGAGGGAAAGGACTGGGATGGATGAAGTGGAAGAACTCTTGACAAGCGACATGTTCAGGTGAACTGCATAAGGAGGTACAGGTAGCTATGGATGAATAAGGAAGTACAGAAAAGATCATATGAAAAAAAAACCTAAATTAGAGGACAAAATATAAAATTCGTGAAAGCAGAGGATCAGAGAGGAAGAAAATAAGCATCTGCATGACACCAGTCAGATCATCTGTAAATGCTTCAGGCTTTTCACTAGTTTATAAATCCATTCACCATTTACCCCACACACATGCACATTCCATCAATCACCTGTATCTCTATAAATTCAAACTTTGGCAGCTCTGAAGGCACCAATTCTGTTCTACCATGTATTTGTGAACACATCTGTTTCAAGTTATTCTGCTTTGTTCTTCCTCCTGGGCATCATGAACATCTCAGAACACAGAGCAAATCCAATACCGCAATACTGTCTGCACAGTCACCTAAAGCAGCTCAGAAAGTCATTTCATCTCCTAAGGAGGCTGCCTCTGGTCCTCCAAAATCTCCTGTATTATCCATCAAGGATAGATTAGAGGCTCATAAAAATCAGCCTTTCCCAAGGACAGCCTCACATGAAAAAGAACTTTAAGGCAAATGGTCGGCAGGAAGTGCTGCAAGTGTTCTGTTATGCCTCAATTTAGCTTCTGGTATGAAAGAGTAAAGACCTAGAACATCCTCTCCAGTACGATGTACTCACCTCACTAAATTCATTTTTCCCCTCTTTCACTTTCTCCCTTCCTTCCTATATTTCCTGCCACCCTGGCTGGCACCAGCTTCCCTCCCTGCATTTGCCACCTCCAGCAAAGCTTACTCTGCTTCCACACCTCCCCTATGGCCCAGCCTCCCAAACATTTCCCTGACACTGATGCCCTGCACAATCCCTCCTTGGTCTGAATCATGAACACTTGTCTTCTAAACCGGGGAGCTTCATTTGCCAAGGCAATAACTCTTAGGTGCCCAGCGCTACTTCTTTATCTAGTCAACACAAACCCAGTTTCTCAGCCAATTCCCTTCAAAGCTCTCTCAAATCCTCACCATTGGCTTTCCACCACAGATGATCATTCATAGCCTCCTCTATCTAATTAACCATATTAATCAGCCATATTGCGATCTCAAATCAGCTGACTTCTGAGACTCTTCACACTTCACCTCTTCACACTTTCAGTACTGATCAACTCAGAAGTGCCAATATCCAAAACTCTACTGTTCCCTTTCTTTTCTACTACTTTGGCTTCTTTACCTCCTCTTTTTGCTGAACCACAGCTCCGTGTCCCCAGCTGTCTTCCCCATCAGTCTCACAGTCTTCACAGATGAGCTCTTCATAGCAGGGAACCTGGCTTAATTTACATAGCGTTTTATCAGCATATGGTATGATGTGGTATTAGTAATGATACCAGTAATGATGTCTCGCTCTTAAACACACTTTCTTTTTAAGCACACTGCTTTGAGAGCCATTTCTGTCTGCACAAAGCCTACTAAATTCACTCTTATCTTCTTATTTATCCTCCTTATGTGCAAAAGCTAAACAGGATATACCTAAGCCATACACTATTTCGTTTGTCCTTAATTATAGGCACTATTATGCTGCCACAGCAACAAGGAAAGCTTAAGCTGCCCAAAGATGATACAAGATACTACACAATGCTACGCACCCTGCCTCATCTCCTGCCCCTACATAGCACTGGGCTATATGCAGGTCACATTTACACACCAGGGGCTGCTAGCAACTGCATTCCAGCAGTTGCGGCACGGCACCAGCAGGACGAGGCAAGCCCTCCAGTGTCATTCACTCCATCTCCATTTGCACATCTGCATGAGGGTTTCCTAGAATCATACAATCATTAAGGATGGAAAAGATCTCTAAGATCATCTAGTCCAACTGTCTATCTACCACCAGTATTTCCTACTAAGCCATGCCCCTAAGTGTCACATCCACACATTTCTTGAACACCTCCAGGGGCAGTGACACCACCACCTGCCTGGGCAGCCTGTGCCAGTGCCTGACCACTCTCCTGGAGAGTATGTTTTTCCTAATATCCAACCTGAAACCATACAGCACAGAAAAGGCACCTGCAAAGGTTTTACACTTCCAGTATCCTGTGGTGGGACAACACTCTGCAGAGACGAGTCTGCTCCAGCTCACCACATTCTGAGGGGAGATTCACACAGGGAAAAATGAGAATTACACATTTGGCACCCCCTGAAACATCTGGATGCTCTGGCCATCAGATTGCTCAGCCACTGTTCTCAACTAGCTTCCAACAATGAGTGAATGGTAGCAAGAGGAAGTAGGACACTGTGGGGATTTAATGAAGAAGGGCTGATGCTCCAAGTGGCTGTTGAGCTGTATTAATGTCAGTCAGTTGCTTTGCCCCTAGAAGAGCCAGAGCTCCCATGATACTGCCACAAGCCTACAAAGAGGAGACAAATCACACACAGCTGTTTGGCTACCTCTGTCAACCAGGCCAGGAAAAGCAGGGATTCCACTTTCCCAGGTAATTAATTCAAATTTAATTTTCTGACACTTCAACATAAAATTTCTTGGATGTGGACTATCCTTAATGAGGATTCAACTGACTCTGCTTCTTCCTCTGACTTGTGATTCACGAAAAATTTACTATAGTTACCCGTAATCATCACAAGCACTTCTGTTGCAACATCACAAACTGGCCTGGCTACCACATTTCAGCACAAAAAAGTCTGGCTCAGGATCCAATGTGTCACATGTTTTCTTCACCTTCTGGTGAACTACTACTTACTCAAACCCAGTTATCTACTTAAATTGTCAAAGAGATTTAAATTATGCCAGCTCTGCACAAAGCCAGGATACCAGCACATCCCAGCAGGGTACAGGGCAAAAGTTTACAGCTATTAAATACAGAGAATTGGTGAACTACATTATGAGCTTAGCAGAAATATAATTCTTGCTTTTAGAAGGACACAGAATGGCAGGATGAAGTGATTTAGCTGGAAACATCTTAAACATAGCAAGTTAAAAAAAAATACATGATTTTTTTTTGTTGTTCTTTTTTTCCCCTCTGTATTAAATTTTGAAAGTACTGATTGACATGGAATAATCAGGTTTAACAGGTTAGCAGTAATATATGCCTCAAGTGTTCCTAATACATCATAATCTTCTTTCACAGAATTTGCATCACTGTCAAACCCAACTACTGATTTTCGGTTGATGCTTTTAACGTGTTTCTATGGTTACTTTCCAAGGTCGCATCACAGACGCCTGAACAGCAGTTCAGACAGACAAAAGGCATTTTGCATCCTTCACTGTATTAAATAATTTATGAAAGTTAAGGCATCCTCATGGAAAAAAAAAATCATAAAAGAATGGTTCTGAGGTTATTTTCTCAGCAACAGTTTGAAGCACAGTAAAATCAATATCTCTTCAAAGCCTTCAAGAAGTAGACTATTTGACTAATGTTCCACATGGTACAAAACGCTAAGGAACACATTCTAAGTTTAGATCTATATGCACAAGCCTACATGAACTGCATGAGTGAATCTTAAAGCAGAACATGTAGACATCTAATTTGCTACTGTCAGCTTCATCTTTTAAATCAGGCAGCAGCTATTGTCTCTGTAAGAAATCTGAATTTTAAAAATGCAAAAATAAAACCGAAAAAGCGAAGTAAAAACGGTAATGACAGCCTTTATTATTTCCATCATTTTTCATTCAAAGCCATGTAGATTTCATCTGTCCCCGCAACATTACAAATTTTGACTAGCGTAATGAAAGCATGTACACAAAATATCTGAATCCTCTGCCTACTGCTACACTAGATCAGAGTTTATTGGAACTAATTGAAGTGTCTGAAGCTTGGAACAAAAACGCATTAGTCATTTAGTGGTTGTGCTAATACTGCTATGCCTTTCCTGCAGTTTCATTAGATACAGACTGCTTCAATACCCTAATCATATGCTCAGTCACAGCACAATCAGTACACAGAGTACTGACAAGCTGTCCCACCATGCCTAGTGCTGATAAGGTGTCTGCTCTATGACTAACCTCAATTATTGACTATATTTTATGGTCAATCTAATGACCAAATGCTTATCAGTGAACCATCAGGTGCCTGTAATAGGATAGTGACCCTTAGTTTATATGTACCATTACTGCTCATTAGTGAATAATTAGATTCTGTAATCCACAACTCACAGGCATTACAATATGATGGAATATCCTGAATCTAGGAAAAGACTATGTTTATTTTAACTCATAAGATGTTCAATTGCATTACTCAGAGATTGTATGTTATGTCTTGCTAAGAAAGCTGCTTGTAAAAAGCATCTCGTGTAATGTTTTATGTCATGTCTAAATTGACACAGCTTTTCTAAACATGCAGAAATACGATGAGTGGAAAGATAATGGGTGTGATTCACCATTGTGATTCTCCAGATTTATTAACTTAACTGATTTTAATCTAGTGAAGCTCAGCAACACTGCAAATAATTTAGAGACCTAGAAACCAGGGAGTGCACAGTGAGCGCTGTGTTTGGAAGAGTAATTCATCACTGCTTCGAAGGCAATGGTCTCACAGCAGCAAGTGCAACCCTGTGCCCAAACGAGCCTGAAAAGACACAAAAACAATCCAATATCAAAGACTATTAATATTTAAGATGCATTACAGCTTGTTTTCTGTTCAATCTTGCCAGTTGGCTTTATACACAGTTTCCTCCAGACAGCTTTGATTCCTCTTAGCTACCCCATCACTGCTTAAGCCCCCACTTTGGATACCTAGGCCAGAAACTCAAAAGAACAAAACTTCAGGTGATGGTACAGGCAGCGCTGCTATGACTGACACTAGCCAGCAATAGGCAAAAAAAAAAAAATCACAAATAGCAATGGCTTCATTTTCAGGAGGCCCTGATTTTTCTCTCAAGGGAGCGGTATTTTCTTTTTAGACAATTAACCTCTTCCCAAGGTCATTCTTCTCCTCCTCGCTGTCTTTCTGTCTACTCTTGGATACAACACCTCCACCCTTCCCCAGATGTCCAAAAATCTAACAGCTTATTGCAGCTTTCCACCAAAACCAGTCAATATTTACTTAGTTGAAAGCATAAGAGAACTCAGCTTACAGAAGGGTCCTACAACTTTCTCACATATTTTCCCTCGGTAATTTCAAGTTTGTTCAGGTTGCTCATACAAAAAAAAAATTAAAAGAAGAAGAAAAGAAAAAGATTCTTGAAACATATACAAAGTATGGAGTACTACAGCAAGGCATGGCTCAGTCCACACCAATAGGCAAAGCCCACTTGCATTTTTCTTAAACCTGAGGAATGCCCACTTAAAACTTCACCTGCACTGTAAGGATCATCTGGGAGCCTCTTCACAGCCAACAGTGCAGATGAGCTGCACTTTTTACTCCAGCATTCTCATTCTGACAGTAACCTACTGAGAAATTGCATTTTCTGCTAAATCCTCCACAGCCCTTCAGTAACATGACCATTGAGTAATGTCTGGCAATTTGCTTGTGTGGTACAGTCAGCTGTTAATCAAAGGTTTTTTCCTTCTATGACAGATCAGAGTGAGGGAAAAAGGCTTAAAACTGATTTAATTTCTTAATACACTTCTGTCTGCTGGTTCTAATATTTGGCTTTGATTTTAAATACTTAGTGCTTCCACACTCGACTCTGCATTTCTAGGTAATTAATAAAATGTTTTTCTTTTTTCTTTATTTTGAAAAGCAGAGCATAATTAAGCTCAAAGAAATTAAATATGACATTCAAATGAAAAAGAGCTTTGGATGAATACATGAACTTGGGCTGCACATACACTTAACAGAATCAATGCACTCACTACAAAGACCATCTTAAAGATACTCATTTTAACCCCACGTACCTCTTATCACCAGGTAAAGACAGTGCTGCAGCTATTAGTTTTTTTTCCTCCACGTAAGGATATGAATATTGCTTTACTGCGTTCTGAATTTGTGACCTTACAAACTATGACTGCCATTGAGGAACAAACTGGAGTGAAAAACAAACAAGTAAACCAAAAAAAGTTGCACAGACTTGACTTCACAGGTACAAGCCAGCCCACAAGCAAGAGTCAAAGGGTGCCATTTCACTGAATAGAGATTCTAGTTTTAATTTGAAAGACATTTATGTGCTGCCAGCAAATCACGCCACAACCCAAAAGCTAATTGTGCTCAGACCTGTACAAACACAGTTAACGCTGCTTCATGAAGAACAAGACTGGAAGCCTTTATTCATGATCTACTGTTGCCACTGCTAAGTAAATCACAGACGCATTTTCCACAAGCAAGCTACAAAGGCTTTGTCTTCTGAAGTAACCAACTCTGCACCCTCATACACTGAAAGTTAATATACATGCATATTTTTGCCTAGCTACTTTATTTCTATGACAAAACAGCCCTCTTCTCAAGGAAAAAGCCCTTCCACAGCCACTTTTTATGAAGGACTCCTGTAAAGATGGAAGTACTCAACAGAAAGACAAAAAGAGGGGAAAGGTTTTTGGTTTTTTTTTGGGGGGGGAATGGGGGGGGGGGGGGGGGAGGGGGAGATTGCTTGTAAAATCTTCAACATATTAATGTATTTATTCCGGAAACAAATAAAGGAAAAGGTGCTCCAAGCTCTGCATAACTCAAATAACAGAATGGCCCTGCTATTAAGTTTACAGTTTAAGTGGCTGCAGAGAGAAAGATCATAAGGGAATAATCAGAAAATGTGATTAATAGGGACTGCAGCATTTGCCAGTGCTATGACTCCTCTTTTATCTCAAGGTGCTTGCTGAGAGAGGCTTAGCTGAATGAGAGGTGAAGGACAGAGAAGACGCTGCTACAAAGGATTCAAGGCAGAGATGACTTTCTGCCACTTGCTCAAAGTTGGATGGTGCTAAGGGACAAAGACATAAGGGTGGAAAGGTTAGATCAGTCAATCCTGATCACCATGACAGAAGAAAAACTGCTGGAACTGTTGATTCTAATACTTAATGCTTCCAGAATAAGCTACCTCTACCCCAGCTTCTGCCAGAACCTGTCTACCTCTCATCTCTGAAGACTTCATCTTCTTCCTCCCAAGGGCTACATACTTCAGCAACAAGAGGAGGGGACGGCATTGAAAGTCTGATCCATAGGTTCTTATAGCAGGACACATTAGAAGCAAAGAGGGAGCAGTGGGAGAGGGAGATTAATGCTAATGGGGATGGATCTGCCTGGCCAGGCTTAGGCAATGGTATCCACCCGAGGACTTGTTCAATGTATACATGACTGCCAAGGATCAAATTGAAACTCTCTCCTCCTATCTTCATAAGACTGTCCATGAATGCTTGCTTGTAGGGATCAAAAAAAAAAAAAAAACAAAAAAAAACCTCTTAAAAGGGGCTCTGAGAAGACAGAAATGAATGCTGAAATGCATTTATCAACAGTATAGTTAAAGAAAATACTAACTTGGGTAACTTTTAAAAGAAATAAGTGCTTTGTAAAAAATATAATTTGTTTTTTTTTTTTTTTTTAATCAACCGCTCCTATTAGACTCCTATTAGACTGAGGACTTGAACAGTCTTTCAGTCAAGCCAGTGACAATCGTTAGCAAGGACCTGTCTTTTTACAATAAAACCAGAACTGTGCTTTGCTGACCAGTGACAGAAGCACCACTGAGAGGAAAAGATTTGGGATCTTTTTTTCAGATTACTAGGCACTGATTTCTTCCTCTCAGTTTTAAATGTGTTATTTTATTTTCTGGATTCTCCAGTGAAAGCATAGAGCTTAATCTACTCCAGTACATTAAATCAGATTGATTCATACCCCCAGTATTACAATAAAAGTTGTTCAGCTGGCCACTGTAGGTATTATGGAAAGGATTCAGCTGTCTTTAGTTAACTAAAAGAAAAAGTTTGAGCTTTTCCCGACTTTCCTCTCCACTCACACCAACTTCAAGTAACTATCTTAAAAAAAAAAAAACACAAAAAACAAACATTATCCTCTGTAAGCAACATTTCTCCATGTTGACTTTAAACCTGCAGCACAAACCCCCAACATGAGCTCCCACACAAGACACTTGGCACAGACCTTTCCCTACCTCTTGCATACAGAGACACAGTAGTACAGAGGTATCTAATGCTTCAGACTCATCATACCGCATTCATCTGCCCAAGTGCTGTTTTCTGAAGAGCTCTTGTTGATTTCAGATTACAATTTAACATTCGTTTTTTCAAATGTTGCAAAAAATAAATTCAGGAAAAAGAAACAATACAATTTTTACAAGAATAAAAAGGATCCTCAATGCATAAATTTTACTTTAACGTCACTCACAGACATATGGTTTTTTTTCAATATTGTCTCAAAACATGTTCAGTTCTGAATTTGAAAAGGAGTTTGGAATGCAAGTACAAAGCCTTGAATTTTGTTGCTTTAAATACCATCTGCTTGACAGCGTATTGCATTTAGTCAACAGTGCTAATTACAACAAAAGTTTTACAAACAAAACTAACAGTTTATTTTCATTATAAGACCCAAGAACAGGAAAAAAAGAAGATTGTTCTAGCACTATCCTAGTGCTATAAAAGTCTCAAACTGTTTTTTTAACTGTCGTTACCAACAAGGGGAAAAAAAAACAAACAACTTGTATGTGTACATGTGGCCATGCTGCTGAAAAAAAATAAATCTAAATAAAAACCTCTATCAGTTTTGATCCAAGTGTAAAAGCTTTGTTACTTTAGCTTTTGCTCAAAAGAAACCTATTGAAAACCAGATTTGCTACAGGTAGAAATGTCCATTAAGGACTAGATAAAGATCAACAGGCATGTGATTGGGTTTTGGTCAGCTAAGGTTCCCGGTCAAGTCTGCCGAGAGAGAAATGGGATGTCAGTGTCACATCCCTGCTCCCCACTGGGGGCATAAAGACACAGGTGACCAACTCAACCTCTCAGCAACCAGCACCAAACACCTCACCTTCTACCTATTAAAAAAGTCTCAAGAACATTTCACAACCATTTGGAAATCCGCAAGCAGTTACAAAAAACAGAAAGGTGACAAACCTGATGAAGAACGAAGCTGCAGCCGAGGCACCTGTCGAGACCCCAGCTGGAGCCACCAAGCTCTGGGAAGCTGCTGAACCACCAGGTCCTGTGGGGTCGGAATTGTTCTGCCCTGAGCTAACCTGAACGCTGGGACCATCCCAGACACTTTCTGGTGCTGTTTCTGCCTGAAAAAGAAATAAAAGGGAATACATAGATTAATATTCTTGCTGAATGGCCATGATGGGGAACAGTTAAATGCAGAATTTCCAAAGAGAGCATGAACATGAAGATGAGCTGAGGAGAGATACAGCTGGACAAACATACCACAGAAGATCCTCCAACAGAGAAGGTAAAAGCCATGACTGCAGCAGACAAGCAGAAAAACAGAGACCTTTTGTGACGGGTAATGCACAGTTAAATAGTTTGACAGGCATGAAGAAATGGAGAACGATAAGCAGAACCCTTTTGTTTTACAGTGTTATTTGGGAGCTGGCAGAACTGTTTATCTGGTTCAGTTACAACTGTCAGAAATTATTTCTCAGTGGCACATCATCTACAAGACCTATCTGTTTAAGAGGAAATAACCAAAGAATCACATTTGTAAGAACTTTCCCCAAGAATAACTCCAGGTACTAAGTAAAACAAACAATTTGATTTTTTAAAATGTGTAGACAGGCCTGCAATTCTGCATTGTGCAGCTAAGACAGGTAAGTACATGGCATTTTTGTCTCCTATAAACAGTTCCAGTGGAAGAACAAAAGGAGCTGCAACTTGTTCAGCATAATGGATCTGCGACATCTGAGACTGAGTTTGGAGGGAGGTGGTTGTTTTACAATTTTGCCAAAATGACAGACATTGAAACTGTGTCATGTCGATGTATCCTCCCTAGGCAACCAACTCTTTCAGAACCAAGTTCAATTAAGTCCCACAGTCAAACACTTACAGACAGTGCTGGGAAGGACTTCTTTTAGGAAGAACCTTCTCTCTTGTCTAGGAGTCTAGGAGTACTGAGGATTTAATTAAAGACGACACCACAATAAATATTTGTCAAAAGAGGTAATTGCTTCACATGTGATAATATATGATATTTCTGACATCTGAAATGCTACTTTGACATTTCCTACTAATTAGCTAAAATAAATTCCAGAAAAGGAGACAGTCTTGTAATGAAGCACAAATGCAATTAAGTACTTCCTGGGATGCCACCAAATTTTAAATTTTGTGTTGCCATAGATCATGTTTTACATCTACAGATACATAAACATGGTAATAGGGCTCTCCCAGCTACAAACAGACAATAAACTTTCTCATATACTGAAAAAACAGAGTTGCTCTCGTAAGAACGGAGGCAACCCTGTTATTAGGTATCAAACACAGGAAAACTCTGCCAACCACACAGTGCTTGGCTGAGTGTCTGGAGGTTCATTTGGACTCATTCCAACAGGTTCTGACTGCTGAATTCCTAGTTCCCAGAGAAGTCAACAAGGAGGAGGTGCAATGTCTGCACTTCAAAGGCTAACGTTGTTATCGTAACAGGAGAGGTGACGAATGCTTCACCATATAATGCTGCAACAAAAAATACTTTTGTAGACCACACGTCAGAGATCTGATGCTGAGACAGATGAATATACAAACAAATTAACTAAATCCTAGTGAAGTTACTTGTGCTGAAAGCCTAACTTGAAGATTTAAATAACCTTTTACAAAAATCCTTCACTTTGTAACACACGTGTCCCAGATTAGATTTCTTAGCAATGCAGGAGACCAAGCACTGTTAGAGGTCAAGAACGACACAAGAAGAATGGTACACCAGTAACACACACACACACACAGAGAAAATGAAGTCTGTCTACACCAGCCATGAGCTGTATGATACTGACAATGAACCATCACACATGGACAGCCAAGAAATGACTGGAAAAGCATGAAATCTGCTCACGTGGTTAGCCACTTGAAACTAAATGATGAAGTAAAGAGGTCTTTGAAGCAGTGGATAAAGCAGGTACCTGAGTATGAACAAATTGAAAGGGTGAGTGTATGGTCTTGACCTATGCCAGCCATGGAAATATGTGGCACCCAGGGAAAAATATGCAGACTGGGAAAGATTCAAATGTGCTATCTTCTGAGTTACCTGAACTGATGTAAAATGCTACTAACGAGAAGAGCTTACTGAGTCCTTAGAAATGTATGGATTAGGAAACATACACCAGATGCAAAAGAGAATAACCAAAAGAATGCGTGACACATCATAGAAACAATCAAATGCCAATGAGAAAAAGGTGGACTTTGGATCTTTGACCTAAGCTGCTGCATCAGCTGTAACACCAAGCTGCCCTCTGTGGTTACTGGCACACAGCACCACACTTCACCCTAGGCTTCACCTAATTAAGCAATTTAAGTGATGAAACTAGAGTTACACAGCAAAGTGATGAAGCGAGGTGGAGCAAGACTGGTTCCTGGAGAGAAGGGATGAGAAACTCCAGAGCTGGTACTCTGAGGGACTGGCATGCTCATAAGCCAGTGCAAGAGGGAAGGAAACCCTACCAGCAGCCACTCCTAGCATTAGTGTTTGAATATTCCCTTATGTTCTGCCAGGAAGACAACCACAACGCTTGGTCACGTGCACTGTCTCGGATTAAAAATTGCAGGGTAAAGCTGAATCCCCAAAATGTACGCATATTTTTCCATTTGCTTTTAACAGGACAACATTAGATAGCACGATTTTGAAAGAAAGAAATCACATTTAGCAAAATACTGAAAAAAGAATACTGAAGAAGCAGCATGTTTCTAACCTATAATATACTTCAATGTATGCACAAGTTAAAGACAAAAACTGTATTTATCAGAAAAGTTTGGGGAATTCTACAGAAAGGTATGCCAGATTTATAAGAACTGACTGGAATCTGTTAACCAGATCAGGTTTTGTTGCTTTGTAAGCACTCATCTTCTGACAGGTCAATTCCCATAAAAGCAATTCACGTTTAACAGAAACATGAACAACAGATAACACACATGCTTTCTTCACCACTTTTTCATTTCTATGAGAACTTAAAAGCCTACATTTCTAAAAGAGACCAATGACTGTGGACATATCAGGCACCTAACTCAAAACATCCAAATCTAAACTCATTTTTCAGATAGCAGATGATTTATACTTTTCAAACACCTGTTTCCTAGCCAACATATCTAAGTTGGATCATAGAATCATAGAACAGCCCAGGATGCCAATAAATTGCCATTCCCAGAATTATTACACACACTTAAAAACTCAAACTGAAATTTCTGGGTAAATTTGACAGTATTTTTTCTAAGCTCATTGCATGAAATTTACATTGAATGAGGACAGTGGGAAACCATTAACTCTTGTAGAAGGGGAAAAAGTGAAATAAGACAAGCAAGACATCAGAAGCCTAGCGCAGAAGACAGTCCATACCTTTCTCATGAAGTCTTCAATTTCAATTAGCATTCTTAAACACTGCAAGAAGACTGACATTAATTCTTACCAAGAAGCTGCGAAAAAAAGCCAAACAAGCTCTTCCAAGTTTAGGACTAATCTCAAAGACTGTTTGCACTATATAGAGTGAAAGTATTTTCCAGCACAATCATTTTCAGCTCTCCAGGATACAGCTACATGTCAGTTGTTAAGGGGGACAGAGTCAACCTTCCTACAGGCACATCCAGCATCCCTAGCTAAAGCAATGTTTCAGCGCAGATAAATAAATCAGGAACGCACATCAGCTTTCCAAAATGAAGATGGCTACACAGTCAAACATTGATGGCCATGTTCTCATTTTGCCCCCTTTTTCTTTTTTTTTTTTTCTTCTATTTTTTTTTAACCTCTGTGCACCACATGTGCATTGTCCGCATGTTTGGTGGAAATCAGGCAGGGAGCCCATTTGGATCAAACAGGCACACACCTGCTGAAGGGGACGTGCCCTAAGGCATTGCCAGGCTGCAATTCCACAAATGTCCTTTTAGATTTAGGTTCCTGAATCCTGCCAGTAACTTCTGGAAAATGGAATATCTGAGGCTGGCCTACCTCAGCACAGGGAGACAAGCAAAGAAAAGAGAAGATGGATTATGGGAAAGAAATGAAAACAGAATACCTGAGGACAATAGCAAACTAAGGACAACTTCAAAGTTTTAGGAGAAACAGCTCCATGGGTACATCCCTCCTTGCAGTCACAAACTAAGGCTGTTACCAGTTCAAGAAAATCCAGTTCAGGTATGAGGAAATTTTTCAGGTCCAAGTCATTTGCCCTGAAGCAGGAAAACTAAACAGAGATTATGGGACACTCTTGCACACTCCTGCTTCAGACTGCACTGCCTATGGATGCTGAAGGGTACAACTAAGATAAGTGGGCTTTGTTTTTAATTTAAGCATCAGAATTACCTCGTGCCTCACCCTCACCTCAGTCCATTCTCTTCTGGGGACTACATATGGAAAATATTTCTCTAAAACAACGAGCAACTCTGCAAAGTTTTTTTTAAGCACAGAATTCTGCACAGGGAAAAGACTCCAGCACGTGGCTGAAAGGGAACTGTGCTTCTGTTTACTACATTCTCATAAATCACTCAAATCCAAGCGCAGAAATCACAAACTTGTCACTATAGAGAGTTGCTGAATATTTTAAATGTCACAGGCCTCCATCCAGAAATTAATGTGTTGGTTTGGGGTTTTTTCCTGCTTTTTTCTAAGAAAATTTAAAAAAATAAATAAAAATCTGGAGGTGATAAAAACCATTAACTCTCTGGAAAACAGCCAATCCCCAAAGGAAGGATTTCCAAAAATGCTCTATAGTGCTACCTCCCTTTACTTTCTCTCTGAAGCCATTCAGGGACTGGTGCCAGTAAGAGCATAGCTCTTACACCAGGTGTTTTGCAGGTCTGAGCACATCCGTGACAAAAGGGTTTTGGTTTGGGGTGCGAGTGCCCATCCTGAGGATGTCGGAGCAGCGTTGGATGTGCTGTATTTTGGCTGGCAGCATCTACACATACGACCAAGGTTGACTAGGCCACAACAAACAACTGTAACACAGGTTGCTACCAGTCCAAGTTCCTGAAAGCTCAGGGCGAGGACAGAGAGACACAGAAGTGACCTGACATCCTCAGGCTGAAGAGATGTGCTGGGTATGGCAAGGGCATCCCCTGTCCCATCCCCGGTTCCCAGCACACAGATTCCCTGCTGTGACCAGATGGCAGGAAACATCTGTCCACATTTAAACAAGTCACACTTGCCTAAAATCACACTGTAGAGAAGCTGGACATAGATTAAATTTCCAGATACATAGTATGCTGTCAAGTCATTACTATCTAAAGGACAATTACAACCCTAGCAAGCTCTTAACAAGGTTGAAGTACATAGCCAAAAGTGAAGCTGAAATGTTTTCAATTTTCTGAGTATTTCCATTCTCTGAACATTGACCTTTGTCCACAGATCCAAAAAAGCCAAGCTAGGTGCCGCCACTTGACCTCTGCAACTTGTGCAAAACATAAGCCTGTTGACAGCCAAGAAGCAAACATGGGAATATAAAAATCTACATAGAGAAAAATAGATCAATCCTTGGACAGCACTATGATGGTAAAAGAAAACAGAAGGCTAAAGAGAACTGCATAAGAAAGTAATCAGATTCAACATCTAAATGCGAGTATTAAGGACAAACTCTCAGAAGTGGGAAGGAAGAAAAATTACAGAAACATCACCCCATATCTGGTAGACACCTGTGCAATCAAAATTCAATATTATTATCTTTCTAAACATTAGTCCCATAGTGAATGCATTCAGCAGGACTTCACTAGTAAACTGCAGCTGAAGCTCTAGCAACATCAATCCTGATACTCTACCAGGACTGTTCTTTTTCCCAAGCTGTTTTTACCCCTTTCTGACTTGCAGGCCAAAAGGCAGAATTTAAGTCGTTGCTTTAACTTGCTATTTTCCACTTTCGGCCTACACCATCACAGCAAACTGAACTGTAGGAACTGTTTGATGTAATGATTTTGCAGTCTATTAAGGCTCTTGCTCGTATGCGACAAAACAATAATTCCCTCCTATACCAAAGTTCTATGACCTACTAACTGGAGGAAACATGGCATAAATCTCCACCTAGGTAATGTTTACACTATAAACCCTTCTACTCCCCTAGCATATGCCTCCCATGTGAAATGTCTCCCTCTCAGGTTGACTAGCATGACGTAAAGTTAACCATGCAGTATACATCAGTTGAAATGAAACATGTTCTGGACAAACTTTATACTACCTTTTGATAACGTTTCTGTTGGGGCTCATTATAAAATAACTAAGGTAATTTACAACCACTGTACATTACTGTAGTTGCTTCGTAACCTGCAGCTGCAAAGTGGTAACAGGAATGGCTAAACCTGTACATTCAGACTTTTATGAGTATTGTGTGTTCAAAGTGAATCAAACACAGAGCATAATACCCCTTTCCTGAAGGTTTACAGCTACAAGAGCTGGTAATGCCTGGCTTATTGTTTTATCTTTAAAGATGAGGCAGAAGGGGAAAAAAATTCACAAAAAAAGTAGAATTAAATAGAAACAGGAAGGCCTGCCAGACAGGAAAACACTGCAGGGCAGGAGATCCAAAGGCAACCTTGGGGTTCTTACTTTTTGTTCTACTATTTGAATGACTATCACACACTGAGGATTTATATCTTTACTACCAAAAATCACAGAGTATGTTTCATGGACTGTCCTCACTCTTCAAATGAATGGGCATGGATACCAAACATGCTTCCAGTGTTGATACCTTTTGCAGTACAAGGAGAGAGAAGAAAGTTCCTCTATGGCCACAGGGTCCTGATCTCACCCTGGCCCATATCTCACATAAACCACGTTCCTCAGTCCCAGAGATTTATTAAACTTATGCGCAGATCTTGGGCTAGCCTCCTTATTCTCTGAAGTGCCCATTCCTTCCCTTAGTCTGCATGTATTCTCAGCCTAGAAAGAGTGCAGCCAAGAATCTGAAAGCACAAAGGTGCCAGGAGGCACCAATGAACCTGCTGCTCACATTCACACCTTTGCAGTGACAGCATTTTCTCATTCTGACTCAGCCTTCCCCAGCCAAAGCTTCAGTACCCACACAGGTGACCTCACACCTCAGCCGTGTGGAACAGCAGTGCAGAAATAAGCAGCAACCAATACTTTTTTTTTCCTCCTTCACAGCTCTCTGACCACCAAACATGCAATTGCTCCTCTCCTATGTGTACACATAAAACCACCACTTGGAAAGCTAGGGGGACATGAAAGGGTCAGGAAAGGCACAGACTCTGCTACACCTACACACTCTTAAAGTCTGGACCCTCCATGTACAATCAATTTAAAACAGCCAGACTAGAGGAACTGTTTCTTCTAATGCCTCCAGGCAAGATCAGAAAATGTTGCTTGGAACCATCCCTGCTGACAATGAAAAACTTACAGCTTCCGAAGCCAAAAATAAAAATAAAAAATATTGCTGTTTACTGCTCAGGGTGTTTTAATTTACCACTGTAGTCAAAATTAAAAATGAACTGTTTGTTCAAATGGACAAATATATAGTTGAATCCCTGCCTTTTGTCAGAGGCTGATATGAGCAAGCAAAGGAATTCATTAACAAGCTCATAATAATGCAAATTTCCGTTAGCTTAGGATTTCTTTTTCTAGCAGAAGACAAATGTTTTTCCATTAGGACCTTCCACAGGCCAGATGAGCCTCTAGCAACAAAACACAGGACACACACAAATCTTTGAAGCAGAACTTGCAGTGCCTTCCTGAGGCTGCAACAAAATCTCTCTGTGACTTCAGGCAACTCAATCCAAGTTTCATTGTGTCTTGCTTTCTCTATTTCGTAAAATGGAATCATCGTGTTTCCAAGAATTGTATCTCCTTTTAATTACATTATTTTGCAATTGTGTTGCGACACCGATTGACATATAGTGTCACTAAATAAAAGACAAGAGCAGCCAGAGACTGTCATACCTAATTTATTTTTCAATCATGCTTGAACTGCTTATATATTACACACACCTACTTTAAAGAGAACATCTCTCAGGACTAATTTTCCTGATAGCTACCAAGTGCAAGGCACCCATTGACTAGTGGGTCTCTCTTGAAGAGATACAAGCCCTACTTACATGAAGTGAAAGCTGGGTCTTCAGTACAACAAAATCTAAAGCATATGGCCTCATCACCAGCAAGCTTATTAAGCAGCATTAATTTTCCAAGGGACGGTTCAGACTATGTGATAATTGGTGAAGGACACCAACCTTTCAAATTAGGGAAGGAGAAGTGCAGGTGCTGCTGTTTCTTTCTCATGACTATTCACTGCTTATCCTCCCAAGCTGAATCTCTGCCACTCAGATGCACAGACAGCCATGAGATTCCCTGCAGGGGTCCCAACGCTCTTTCAGGTAGCTAAGCTAAAAGTGATGAGGAACTCCAGAACTTAACAAACATGAGTGGGCAAAGAAAGGCAGAGTGAGGTTTGACACACATAACAGTAACCTAAAACACACCTAAACAACACATACTAAGTAAATTTGCAGATGATACTAAATTAGGAGGAGCTGCTGACTCCCTCAAGGGTGGAGGGGCCTTGCAGAGAGGTCTTGACAAATTAGAGGGTTAGGCAGTTAGCAATTACAGAAAATTTAACAAAAGCAAATGCTGGATTCTGCACCTGGGCAAGAGTAGTCCTGGTTATATTGACAGAGTGGGGAGCAAGAGACTACAGGCAACACTACAGAAAGAGATCTAGGGGTTCTGGCTGATGGCAAGTTCAGTGGAAGTCAACAAGGTATTCTGGCACCCAAAAGGGCCAACGATACCCTGGGGTACACCAGACCCAGCACTGCTACTGGACAAGGGGAGAGATTGCCCTACTCTGCTCTGTGCTGTGTAGCCTCACCTCAAGCACTGACTGCAGCGTGGCTGCCACAAGATTACAAGGACATAAAGCTGTTAGAGAGTGCCCAAAGGAGGGCTATATAGAAGGGGGTCAGGTGGGGGTTAGGGAAAGGCTCTGCCCCAGAGAGCAGTGGACATGGAACAGGCTGCCCAGGGCAGTGGGCACGGCCCTGAGCTGCTGGGAGCTCAGGGAGCATTTGGACACTGCTCTCAGACATACGGTTTAGATTTTGGGTGGTCCTACGTGGAGCCAGGGGTTGAACTTGATTGCCCTTGTGGGTCCTTTCCAACTCTGGATATTCTATGAACACTGAAACCAGAACTGGCAGTTACAACTCAGGGAATCGTGGAATCACCAAGGTTGGAAAAGACCTAAAAGATCATCCAGTCCAACCATTCAGTGTTTCACAATGCAATAGCAGCTAAAACCACCAGATTTTCAGCATCACAAAACAGGGTACTGAGAATAAGAAGGAGGCTGTCTACACATTGAGTGAAGTCCTAGTCCTGCATCTGAAGACAGAGGTAGTGGAGTTAGGGAAATAACAGAGACGAGCAAGCCTTTGTCAGACAGTCAAGAGGACAAAGCAGTAGTCAGGAGCGATGACATAGGCTGGGACTGCTGTTTAGTGAGATGAAGGCCAAGAGGCGACTAATTGAGAGCTACAAAGTCAAAGAGGTAGTGAATATAATGAATGAAGGATTACAGTTCACCCATCCCTGTATTATGAGGTACAAGAGATGGTCAATGAAACTGACGGGGTATAAGTTTAAAAGTGATGACAGAGAGTACTTCTTTGCACAGGAGTAATGAACTCTTGCAACCTGCTGACACAGGAGATTGTGGGGGCAGGGTATCCTCTCCCCTTCATTTTCCACTAGCTTCCTACAACAGCTGTAGTAACCACCTTGACCACCCTTACTTTTGAGGAGTGAGAGGTTCTGAATAGCAGACCCATTATCTTTGCCCAAAAGTATCAAAAATACAGCAGCAAGCTCCTTTCAGATGTTTCCTCCAAATTAGATACCAGGAAAGAACAAACTTATCCAATTTTGAGAGATTGCCAGCTGTGCAAACCCAGAGGAATTAACTCATAAGCACTTGTGCACCAAACTAAAATAATAACAGGCCAACTTCGCATGATGTCAAACCACAACATCAATTTGTATAATGATTTATAGGGACTCATTTCCCTAAAAGTGGTTCATGCCAGACTCTCACAAGTATTGCTTTAAGATTCAAAGTGAATCTCTAATTATTGATCCTTCGTTACACTGGGAAATTACCTCATAGCAGTTTTAAAGTTCTATTTATAAGTCTAATAATCTCATCATTGATTACGGTGACTCTATTCTAATTATAAATCCATTATCTCCCCAGCAATGAAATAAAATCAATAATGCACATAAATGGAAAAGAAGGAATTTAAATGCATACGTTAATGTCATTCCAAGTAGCACTGTTTTATGCACCATCTCTAACAAAACTGTGTCACATCATTAGCAATAATGTGAAAAATCTTTTTCAATTAAAGCCGATTTGATACTATGTTCAGCAAAGTGGCAATCCATTCTTTTAAACACACACATATGAAATGCTTGAAACATCTATGAACTCTCTATCACAAATTTACTCCCATGTGCTCAAACAGAAATGCAGATGCATTTTATACAGGTGCTTTTTAAAACCCCTTTCAGAAGCTGCCTCTTAGGGTCTTTCAGTGATTCCAGTTGCAAGTTACAAAGAACATCAACATCTGCCACATGCTCAGCTGTTCATACCACAAAACAGGAGATGCTCTCACTATGCAGTGTGACTACCTGGAATCCTACAACCTTGACATGTCATCACTGCAGTATTCAGTCTATAGAGAAACATTAAAGTGCTTTCCAAAAAACTGTACTGTATTCAGTCTTATTTTATGCGAGTAGGGAAACTGGGTAATTCACACTTGTATCCAGCCATGTAGATCAGTTCCTTTCATGGGGTATAGAGACCTCTACAAAATACTTTTCCTCCATCTGTCTTCAGCTGACTAAGGTCTGAGCTCATCTGGAATTTATCTGGTTCCTCAGCTTTTCACCTCTGAAACTGAGAGGCATCACTCAGTTGGAGCCCACCCTTAACCAACATAGTGCAGAACAATGGCAGCCTCATTAAAGCCCTTCCAGATTAGATATATAGTCTCACTCTACTAGATGACATTTCTGAGCTCCAGCCAAAACCTAAGAGCCTTTCTTTTAAGGTGATTTCTAGTGCTGGATGGAGAGGGATACATGAATTAACAAATCAGATACATGTGGTTTAAATGTACTAAGAAAAAGACACTGAAGTGAGATGGGTGAACAGAAAAGGTCAAATCAAAAAAACTTATTCAGAGGAGGAGTAAAAAACGTAAACACTTGGGATAAAAAACAGGGAGACATTTTTCACTTAAAGTGTAGTTTATGATACATTTTCCAGATTAGAGTCCTACGAACCCCTATTACTTTGAAAAAGATATCATATAATCTCAAGATGTTTTCAGAGTTACTCAGAAGTTACACAAAGAATTTCTGGGAGTTTGAAGGCAATTAACCTCAGCAACAGGCCTTGAGATAACCTGAGACCCAACAAGGGTAAAATCTGTGGATTATCATCTGCAAATAATCGCTGAAGTCTGCTTGTTTTAAATCTACCCCTGATTAGTATAGGTGAAGTCTGGGCCAACATTCTTTACTATTGCTTGTTGACTGCAATTGTCAAAGGCCAGTATGGATTTGTTTCCCTCTGAGAGCTGTAATAATAACTGCTTAGCGTGGTGGGGGTGAAGGATCAAAAGAACTGTGCTTTCAGGTGGTAATCTGAGCACCAAGAGGGTCTGAGTCTTGAGGATAGTTGCCCTGTCCCACAATTGTAAAACCAACACCATGGCAGAAGTTTCAAATACACAATATAAAGGGATGCAAACCACACCTTCACCTATAAAGATGCTTATTTTCACCTTGGAGCCAATACCCCTTCCACCATCTCTGCCTATTTTTCATGAGTCACTCTGATACCTGGAGCTACACTTTAAAGTCAGCTCATTTTCAGCTTCAGCATGCCACACTGGGAACAATCTAAAAATATATATATATTAAAATGAACACGGAGTCCTTAGCAATCACTCAGAACATGCGTTAACACATTTTTGTGTGTTTTGCATGTGTACAATGCTAAATTTCTAACCTACAGTTTCTAAGCTGATCTGCTATTGGCTGCTGAGATAAAGCCAACCTTGCAACTCTAAACGTAAGTGAATGTAAGGGATTGTGTAAGGTATTGCTGATAGTGTCGTCCTCTCACATCTCCCTCCACACAGGAACTATACAATTAGGTTTATATGAGAGAGCATTTAGTAACTTGGATTAAAAGGTTTCCTTTTACTGTTTGGACTTGTTAAGGAGAGCAACCAACTCCAGCTTTCTTTGCTCTTCCCCTTCCTTGATGTACCTTCTTTGAAGAACCTCTTTAGAACCAGCACCTCTATAGCTAAAGAGAATACATAAAAGTCTCTATGCAGTCCTAGCCCCACTACTAGTCTGAGGTTTGCTATTGCCTTCTGCAGATCCGAGTTGCTATCCATCTTGTCTGAGAAACATCCCAAAGCTCAAAGTCATCCAAATGTCTTACAGACAAGATTTATGGTCAAAGCACTGTATTTTAATTGTTTCGTTACAAAATATATTTCACACATAGTATTAATAAAAGGTCACCGAGAAAGCTATCAAGAAAGATTTTAAAAATCCATTTGGTATGACATTTATCAGTGTAAAAAAGTAACTGCTGAAAAGTAAATCTTCTCATCGTTCTGTTTTCCATAGTCAGTTTCTATTACATCTTCCAAGCAAAATATAAGTCATCCTTGCTTTAAACAGAGGAAAAGGATTTCAGGAAAGTCAAGGGCTGAGCAACCCTCAAATGAATCCATCTGGTTTACATTAGGAATATGTCTTCTTACCCAAAGAACTCCAGGAAAGCTTAAAGTCTGACTAAAATAGCCTTCAGAATCTTTTCAAACAATAAAAATTAGCAGAACTCCTTGAACTTACGAAGATATGCACCCATTCACACCCATGCCCACTTTTTAACGTCACAGTCAAAGAACCTCAATCTAGACATAAAGGTAGCTTTGAACTTGTGAATACTTTCAAGGACACACACTGGACTACTGATAAATTCACAATTTTATATACCTAAGCCTTAAATTCTTTTTAAATCATTCACTTCTCCAGTACCTCAGCTTTCCTACTTTCCCAATGGAGTAGGTTTCTTCTTAAATACATTTCTAAAGCAAGTTAGATACAAGCAAACATGCAATGAAGTCACAGTAGTTTGCCTTATAACCAGCCCCATTCATGAATATTCAAATTAGAAATAAAGTGTGGCAAAGATTTCATTTTGCATAAGATGAAAGAAAAAGCAATTTGCAAAACAAGCTCTATTTCACTGTGATGTTTTTACACTGCATGGCTACATTACCACTTTTATTCAGCACATAATGCTGCATACTAATAGCAGTCAATTCAAAGCATGCAGTTGAACCTCTTTTTCCTACAATAAGCAATATATGCAGGTATTTCTAATAGAGGTACAATGTATTTTTAGCAGCTTTCATTTTCTTTATCTCAGGCAAGATCTCAGTTCTAGGAAGACTAAATCCCCCCTTCCTTCTCTATGTTAACCAGTGTGGTACCAATGCTAAGCACTGCTGGCATGCTTTTTCATTTGAGTAGTAACCTGGTATTCATTTTTCAGGTTTAGAATTACAAACATCAATAAAAAACTATGTACTAATTACAGTTGTCAGTCGTCCACTGCAAATCAGCTGTCTTACATGGAGTTATGTCAGCTCCCTCCCCTCCACAGTGTTCACTGCCTGGTCAAAGTACTTATCACTGCTACTGGTGATTATTTTGTGTAATTTTTCACAACAGGCCACTTGGGTAAAGCCACTGATTACATCTTCACCTCTTGCACTCTCGTTGCAATCCTCACCCTCCCCTCCCTGGACCCTCCTCCAGATCCTTAATTACTGTTCCTTTTCACAGCTCCTGAAGACCACTGTTATTATTTCAGTTTGAGCAGCACTCACACTATGCTTTGAAGACACATTCCTGTTCAAAAAATTTATAATCTATATAATGGATTTTCACACTTGAACTCCAAACATTTATTAAAAATTTACGATGTACTGCACTTCTGACCCCAAACATTCAGCTTAGAAGTGTTTTCATAAATGTAAGTGACATTACAAGGTAATACATGCAAGTTTGGGGAGGGAGATGAGAAAAGCAGAAATCAAATAATCTTTTTATCTCCGCAGACAAATGCAGTACTACCGCTGTTAAAACTGATAATAATAAAATAAAAAAATATATATGGAACCTGGAGAACAGTTTGTAGACACAAGGTCTCCTAAAGTTTGGCAGCTGTGTGTTGTTAAGCATTTTCAAGGCACCCACCTGGGTTCCAGCAGAAAGCACCAGCAGAAAGCACCAGACATCTTCAACAGTCGAGGTGAGCAAAGATAGATGTCTGAGACGAGCCAGGACAGACAACCAACATGAGAGGAATAAAGTACTTCTTAGAGGTGCCTGGTACTCTCCCACTGCTACAAAGGAAGGCTCTGTAATTAGCTTGGAATAAACACCTGTCTTTCTGGCAGTTGAAAACAGTTGAGATGAATCCCAGCCTTCATATGCATCTGTCATCCAGCCTTTAGAAAACGAATTATGCTCACTTCAAGCGCAGCACTGAGTTATATCATTGAGATGTAAAGAACTTAGAAAACAGTTTCCTAGCAAGGAGTGCAGCACTGCTTCAAGAAACACCCTTTACTGAGGAGGGCTGGAGGGAAAAGGGAAAACTGCAGGTGCCAAAGTGAATCAGGGGTACACATTTTGACTACAGAGTAGTCAAAATAACATCACAAGTAAGAGTATGAAGTCCTCAGGGCAGGAGCTATCTTTTCTCCTGCATTTATGGAGCATCATGAAGACTCCAAGATGCAGTCATGTTACATATAATAAATAATTGAGTGCTATCCTTTTCACTGCTTTTCCTTGCTCTAGAATTTCTCTAACCAGACCGGTTCACATCTTACATGAGCTCCACATTTGGAGGTTTGCTCCACAGCTGCCACACTCTGACTTTGATTCAGGTGAAACTGAGGAGGTAATCCAAACCTGAACTATCCACTCAACTCTTCTTTTCAATGATGCCTCAGCCAGAAGAAAATATCCTGCTAGAGCACTGGTACTTAGACTGACATAGGACAAAAAGATGCCAGTTAGAGAGAGATACAAGAGTCATCAAAAGTCTAGAAATCATTACTAACAAGAAAAGGCTGAATGCCTGATTTATTTTCTGGTAAAGATCAGACACGTGACAACAAACTTCAAATAGAAAAGGAAACGAAAAATCTATGAAAAAACAGAATAAACTCTTCTCTAGCTACACTAACTGGCAACTGGAATAATGGGTTTAACATGCAGCAGTGGAGATTAATTTTTGCTTATTTATTTCAAAAGACAAGAATACCTTTCTAATGGAAAGGAGGTTGAGAACTGACAATCAGTAGAACTTGTGAAATCTCAAACATGACAGATTTGTAGGATGAAGTAAAACAAGCATTGGACAAGAACGCCTTGCAGTGAATGCTGTCCTAGATCATCCAGTTTCTAAAATCTCTCCAACCTTATATCCAACCTATGGGGAAAAGCAATGGCAGGCACTTTCCCATTGTTCCCACCCAAACAGCTTCATCAGACACAAGGCTCTCAATAAAACAAAAGCCAAAAGGAGAATTCAGACACAGAAAAGATATTGTGGACAGAGATGAACAGAGTTGGGCTTAAATCAAAAATAAAAGAAAAAAAATAGCTTTTCTCCAAAAGCTGCTTCTAAGACTAAACTGTTCTTGCAGATGACTGGATCACATCAAGCAACCTCCAACACTCTGTCTAACACTGTCCATCCTTTCATTTAAAGGTCACTTTTCCAGGCTATTGAGCTTTTTTGCACATTTCTAGATTGCACTTCAGGTCTGTTGCATTACACACAGTTTTACTTCACAGAGGTTAAATGAGGTAGCTCAGTTTTATCATAGGGTAATGCAGTGATTAGGGGAAACCACATCTATCAGTGAGCATGGTTAAGCAGAAAGAAATCTGGAGCTGGCAGTTAGTAAATTATTTAAAACATGAAAAGGGCAGAAAAGAAACGAGTAGAGAAATTGAAATACTTGTGCTTCCACAGACTGTAGGCCTCTTAAGCCAAAAGCTTTCTCACTTTCCTGCGATATGCACTGAATTAAAAAGATACTTCAATGCCATGTGCCCTAACATTGGCCACAGAGATCCAAAACAGAGTAGCATTTTACAGAACAGGACTCACAGATGCAGTTCCTCATAACAGTTGAATAGAATGTTTTTTGTCTCTTTTTCTAAAGGCAATATCATTAGAGATCAATACAACAATAAAGATACACCTGATTCAAATGGGGACCTCTCAACAGTGGGACATGCAAGCATTCATAGATTTCCATGTGAGAGAAAAGTATGGGAAGGAGAAATCATGTCTCTCAAGACTCTTCTGGAAGGAAATACAGCAACCTCCCTGTAAAAGTAATGTTATACAATGGTGCTCTTAAAATGTGTATCACTGATGATCTCAGAGCTCAACCAGCTGATGCTACCAAGCAATATTTGGCAGTGTTTATATATAATAGCACATAGGGCATTACGTTATATTCAAAGCTGTCTAGCAACAGCATCCCTGGTCTTCAAAGATCTGTTGCAGTACCTAAGTAAAAAGCATGACTTCTGCTCACTATCAAGGGAAAATGGCTTATATCTTAGTCATAATCAGCCTGTGTATCATTTTGTACTCAGCAGCATTCCATAGATGGTCACAAATGTTTAATGAACTTGGTTGTCAATGTGATGTGCACCTCTATTACGATTTTTCCTTTCTCACAAGAATTCTTGTAATATATATCAAATACTGGAATGGTTTAAAACTAACTTTAATGCTTAGAATCCAAGTGCAGCAGCATTCACAGAAGTGTGGCACAGAGGCTACCTTCTGAATGTCCTCCTGTACAGCAAGCTGTTTTGCAACACACCTAACTTGAAGATTAATTCTCCTCATCGCAGTCTATCAACATCATCTGTTGAATTGAACACAGCCTTAGAAGTTCAGCACTAAACTTGAGGGTCAAGTTCATCTTTGATACAGGTCCCATGAAGCCCCCAGAATTTTTATGTAAAAAACCTGGCCTCTTATGTTTTTCTGAAGAGGTCACCAGGTATTTGAAAGCCAAATAACATCATCTGCATCCACAAAGCTACAATAGCCGCAAAAAACATCTGAGGAAAGGATGTCACCATCCGAGATAAGAAAGCAAATCACTTGTGACATCTGACAGAACATCGTTCAAAGCTTTTTTTAAGCTATTCAGTTTCTGAAACATGGCTTAGAATACCATTAGCTGATCCTCTCTAACATAAATATGCACACATCTCACATTTTTTCTTTATCCACACACGCGTAAACAAAAGTTGTGCATCTGCATTATCACGACTTACTAGACAAGCCTGAGGCAGGAAGCTGTTCACCCTGGAGATACTCCACATGCCCTCGAGGTACTGCTGAGCTTGGATGGTGACTGAACTCAGCGCACCGCTGAGACCGCTGGGGGCTACTGTGACTTGAACGCTGGAGTTTGGAAAACTGCCTGTGCCTTGAGACCATCCAAGTCCCTTCTTCCTCTCTGTCCCAGAGAAGAGATTTGGTGATTTTCCAGGTTGCCTGCCCACCTGCCCAGTAATCAGTGGCAGGTCCCGCTGGGAAGAGACTGTGACCACCCTGGGTACCATGCTGGTCACTGCTGTGGCCCCAGGGGGGAGGTCAGGCATTTCTGAGTAGCTGGCTTGGTTGATGGTGTGCATCATCTGGATGGCTTCCTGTTTCAGCTGGTTCAAGTGAGTGGCACAAGTTTCGCATCTGCTCTCTCCTTCATTCCTGTTTTTCTGTAAATAGTCAGGCACTTGAAGCTTGTCAAAAATTAAAGCTGATAATCGTGGGTCCTAGAGAAGGAGGGAGGAAGCGGAAAAACAAAAATAACACATTGAGTCAAAACACAAGAAGTGAAAAAGAAAGTTCCACCCAAGGAAACACTTTAAATCTCTACTGTTATTTAACAGGGTTTTGTGGGGTTTTTTTGTCTGAATACCCCAAAAGACTTTCAGGTCACAGCTGACTAATAAACCG
This sequence comes from Perdix hodgsoniae, assembly GCA_035772895.1. Taxonomy (NCBI): domain Eukaryota; kingdom Metazoa; phylum Chordata; class Aves; order Galliformes; family Phasianidae; genus Perdix; species Perdix hodgsoniae. Next base: position 48,085,850 of record JAPSGF010000001.1, on the reverse strand, counting down.
TAAGTGACTTCATTTGTATGAGACCCAGCATGAAAATTTTCATCAAATTAAACAACAGAGCTGTGGTGCACTTGATCTACTTATTCTTCTAATTAATTCTCCTTTGGAGACATCCAACATGCTTGTGTTTTTCATGCTCAGAAGCAACATTAGTTGAGACGCTGACCCTGCAGGTATTGTAACGCGTTTCAAAGGCAAACCACCACCTTTAAACCAGGAAAATAAAATTTCAGATTATTTTAAAAAATTAGTGCGTGACCTGGTAAACATTTTGCTGTCCTCACCCTCAGAAATGAGTAATCAAGTAGCATAAAAACAGCTTATATGGTAGTGCTCAAAAACTGGCTCCTCTGCTAGCTAGGCCTGTTATTTCTGATCTTTGCAACCCAGATGGTAGCAATATTCCCTTACACTGCACTTGCTTTGATGAGAAATAGATTTGAAACTACAGCCATGTGTGAAGGTGTGACAATGTGCACACTAAGAAGCTGATTTAAAAGCAACACCTACTTTGCTCCCCCTCTCCTCTACCTTGCTAGTTCATTTTAAGGCTGCCCAGAAATCTTAAAACCCCGTTCTGTGTTTCCAGTTCAGAGATAGAGTTACCTATCTCCTGAAACACACCAATGCCTTCCCATCCCCAGCACGCTACCGTAAAGATCAGCCAGGAGATTAAATCCAGCCCTGCTGTAAATCTGCTATCAAGATGAATGCCATGCAGTAAAACTAACCCAACTTCACACACTCTCCTTCAGCTCTCTAAACAATTAAAATTTTAATGAAATCACAGCCAAAGGTTTATTTGTATAATTATTTTAAGTGAAAATATTTAATTTGCTTGTTCATAATGAGGGCATGCAAAGCTAGTACGTCAGCCACCCTGCATACACTGGGGTATCCCTAGATCAGCACTCCTTTTAAAATCGTATTACTTGATGCCAAATTGCAATTGCTCTCTAGGAAATGAATGCCCTATTAGAAAACTAACTCATTCTGGTTTTAATTACAACACACATCAATAAAACTCTTAAGAAGTCTAGGGACTGGTACTTTGGCTTTGCTCATTATTCTCTTTCAACTGTGCCATTTCCCTTTGCTCTGAATTTATAAAATCCTCAAACACTGCCCAACTTCTCCACTAGCAGGGAATCTAGCTTGTTTTTAGCTGCTGGATTGCTCCTGCAGTAGTTTTTGATCTATCTCATAAAATGCAGTACTGTGTTAATATAAACCATTGTGTATAGCATCACATCACTCCACAGCCAAAAACCATTAACAAAAGTTGCTTTTTCCACAGTAATTTAAATTATTGTTTATTTACTGGAAAAAAAATACCTCTCATGCTAAAGGAAGCTGCTCCTGCTGTTGACTGAACAATACATTGTATTCACACTAGCGAGTGAATTTACAAACTGAAGTCAAAGACAGTATTTCACCTTTGCCTTTTCTCTTTATTGAGGCTTAAAATGCTTTTGAAGTTGTTCCCTTTGCCTATCCTCCTGAGCAAGAAAATTCTTTCCCTTCAAGTCTCCCAGAAGTCAAAAACACTAAATTAACAAATATTAGGGGGAAAAAAAAATTCAGAAACTCTTTTCGAAGCCAGTGGCACTTCAGCAGAAAGGTGCAGTTGGTTAGACTGGAAGTTATCACAACACAACCCTGCAGGCACCATTATGCTTCAGGCAAGCCAAAGTCCATGTCTTACGCCTCACAAGAAAAACAAAGAGCCCACACTTCACAGAAACCCCTCCAAATGAGAGCCCTCTGAGCATAATCGTGCAGTCAACAACCCAGCACTGACTGCACAGCCCCCAGAAGCACCACTGTTCAGTTCCATGCCACCAGGTCATGGCCTGGCACTCAAGGAAGCTCAAACTAGTAATAGGACTAGAAGGAATGGCCTCAAGTAGGGGAGGTTCAGGTTGGACATAAGCAAAAGTTTCTTCCCCAAAAGAGGGACCAGATGGATGCCCAGGGAGGTGGTTGAGTCACAAAACATTTAGATATTGTACTAAGGGAGATGGTTTAGTGGGGAAATTGGTGGTAGGTGGAAGTTGGTCTAGATGATCTCGGAGGCCTTTTCCAATCTTGATGACTTTATGAAGCACCTGTGTCTCCTGCTGACCTGGGCCTCATCTGGCAATGCTTACATTGCTATCAAATGTCAAAAGTTTCAAATGAGCAATTAAAGCAAATCACTAGGTGAAGCAGGCTTCTCATTTGAAAGAAACAACTTTCTTTTGATGTAAAGAAAATTAATGAGCTCCCAGTTCCAGCTCCATAAACAGAGATCACAGCGCAAGGCAGAGCAGAGTCAGGCAGTACTGCAGTTACAAGGAGACTAAGTGGATGGCATATTAAAAAGGGGAGGAAATAGATCTATTTAGATTACACAAAACACAGAATCGTAGCATCATTAAGGCTGGAAAACACCCTCTAAAATCATCAAGTCCAACTGTCCATCTAACACTAATATTGCACACTGCCCATGTCAGTCAGTGCCACATCTCCCCATTTCTTGAACACCTCCAGGGATGCTGACTCCACCTTGGGCAGCCTGTGCCAATGTCTTTTCCTCAGAAGAAATTTTTCCTAATGTTCAACCTGAAAGCAAACTATATAAGCACACTTTATCCCAGAAAAAAAGACACCTTCCAATTTCTATAAAAGGCCACCTCATTTCCAACAGCCAGGCCCCTACAGCATTGTAGCGCACTCCCTACCGATGCTGGTAGTCATCCCTCCCTCCTCCAGCTCCCTCTCAGAGGGCCCAGCTGTGAGCTTAGATTACTTTTATTTTTCCACTCCCTGTGACAAAAACACCTGGCTAATGATTGGGCGTGAAGGGCAGAGGAAATGCAAGTTACTGTTAAAAACATTAAGCGGAACTTAAAAGTTAAGTCAGTCCCAATAAAGAGGTTTTACTACCTGGTGGCAATGCCTGGACCTGGGGAGCCCCTGTTTCAGCAGCTTGCGACCTAACGAGTCTGGTTGGAAGTTGCCTTCTCATGTTTTACAGAGGAAGAAAATAAAGCAGAGTAACCAAATGTGTTACAGGAGCAGATGGGGAGCAGTTAAAGTTATCGTCATCACAGCTCTGCCGGCAGGGAGGGGAGCGGACAAAGCAGGCGTGCAAGCTGTGGGTACTGACACCATACTCAAGCACACAATCTACAAACCCATCCAAACAGTGCTCCAAATCCACTTCTGTTTGCTGTGCTACAAAATTGACTCACCCTGTTAACTGCTTACAAAATTGACTCACCCTGTTAACTGCTTACAAACTGTAGAGTTCCAAACGCTCCAGACTGCTAGATGAACAAAATAAATGGTTCTACGACAGACCTCTGCACTTGGGAGACCAGCAAGCCCTCAGTGTGATAATTAGACATATTTGTGCGAACAAAAGTTTTCTGAAACACCTGAATTTGTCTGTGTTTTCCAGCGAGTGGCTCTTACAGACACAAGTGACTTTACAAGCTCCTCGGAGACTTAATCATACACGTGCAACTTGTCCCAAGGATGAGCATGCAGATCTGGTCAGAAAGTGCTTCCTAGCTGAACCAGGGAAGACAATAAATGTGGAAAGCCAGGACTGTGTTCTAGCTAGAAAAAATAGAGAAATACCCACATCGTTCAATACTGTTGCATTTAGCCTGGAGTTTGCCTTCAGGCTTTGTCTCTGAACGTAGAGAGTGAGTACAGAAAACACGCTCAGATCTGAAAACACATCCAGTAATTTGTAACAGAAGGAAAAATAAAAACAGTAATTTTAATTCACACAACCGTCTCTGATGTGAAACTTAACGGCTGCAGTTCCTGTGAAATCCAGCACACACCAAGCAGGATTCCAGCAATGCAGCTAACACCAAAGCATGTGGGGCACAAAGAAAGGTCAGCATCTCACAATCGTAAATTACTACAGCCTGAGACCACAGTCCTTGAAACTACAGACATACTCAAAGCAACCGTGATGTCTCCAAAGACATGTGAGAAGACTGAAAATCCCCACTACAGCTTAGGCACAAAAATAATATGCAGGTTTTCAAAAGCATGCAACATCAACTGACCTTGCTGGAGCTCAGCTCTTTGAAGCCTGAAACTGAGTGACATGCACTTAAAAAACAAAACTCAAATTCTCTTGAAATTTTACTGTAATCTACAACTTATCAGTAAATTCCAAAGTATTTAAAGTCTGCATTTAAATTTTGCCAACAAAGAGTGAAAGAAAGCTTTGCAAAAGGGAAACAAGAAAACAAACTTTAAATCTTACCTGCAGCCACTGACTTCTAACTCCCAAACTAAGCAATAGGAGAGGATGTAGAAAAGCATCTGGATTCTCACTTAAGAAGTCACTGAAGTAATACCCACCCATCTGTAACCTAATCCTTGCAGTGAGGAACTATCCAGAGAGTGTGAACAAACGATGACGAACAAATGATGAAAAGTCAAATTGCCAACAACCACTCTTTGTAATTACCTGTAATTCTGCCTGCTGCTAGTCTCTGCAATGCAAGTTTACCTGCAGCAGTACTCAGAATTAAATGAAATCTTGATAGAAAGATAATCAAGAAAAGAAAGAAGCATTCAATGGTACACTGAAAGACATCCTTAAACACAGACCAAGGCAAACCACATTTTGAAAAGATGCTCTGGGAGAATGAAATGTGCTTTCCCAGTGCAAATGGATCAATGATAATGATTTTTTGTCTTAATTGTCTTTGCCAATTTCTGCTATACTGCTTACAAATTAGTTTTTATCTTACATGACATTGTGGAATATCCACTAATATGCTCTATATTGACAAATATGTTGAAGGTTGAGGCTTGCCTTCCACTATATAATCATTGACAGAAAAAAAAAGAAGGAAAAAAGAACACGCTACAGATACCATTCAGTGTAGTCAAACTAAAAAACACGCTAATAGCTTTTTGTTTTTAAAAAGTTTCCACATGGCTAATTATCTCAAGGGACTGAAAATACAAACACTAATTCTTCAAGTAACCCATGCTGCAAGATCATTTGGTTACTGACCTATGTTTTATCAGAGAGTAAACAATCAAGGAAAAATAAACACAGAAAGCTTTTGCAAGATGGGAATTCACGGCAAATCCCTTCCTCCAGGGGGATGTGGAACTTGCAGTGTAACGTAGCTGTCTGTGGAAGCAGCTAGCCCTCTAAACTGAGCAGGACAGCAATCAACGTTTCCAAAGCAAAATGCACATGAATTAAGAAACAAACAGATGCATTTTAAGGCCGAATTCCATTTTATCTCTCTACCTGAATGCCTCGCTACCTTTAAGCAGATTAATTTAAGTGAATGAATTGCGGTCCTTGCCCTATGCTGTCTGTCACCAAGACTTCTTCCAATCTCCAGTCCCATTATTCTGCTTCTAACCCCAACCTGAGGCAGAGCACACACACATATCCTCTATTGACTCTGGCCAGCTGAGTCTCAACCCAATTTATTTTCATCTTTGGCAACCCAAAGAGTTTGGGGGAAAATACATGTATCAGAGCACATTTTATTTCTTACTTTATAAGTATACTGCATCTCTTTCAAATATCTTCATAACAAAGGTCAGGCAGTATGCTACAATGTGCTAAAAAACGCATGACCCTACACTAAAAATGACTGCGGAGTGTTTAGTTATTCTGAAGCCTCCACTGAACTCTATTTATTTCCATTTCCTGCCCACTTTAATGTACTTCAGTGGCCCGCAGTAAAGTTAAAGCAATAGGTGTCTGTCATAAAGATGAATAGTGCTATTGGAATGCATAATACAGTGGAAAGAGGAAATGAGAGCAATCTGGTTTATTTACATCTCAGACTCCCATCAGCACCTCAACCCAGCTCCCAGTGGTTTCAGGGGCCTTTCCTGTTATCTTCAGTATAGTTCCCTGCAATGATTTGGCTTTTAACCTCCCAGAACCAGAGAGTATGGGCTGATCTGTGAGATTTGTGTTTGTGAGCCAGCAGAGGATGGGAGCAAACAGCCGTGCACTGCGTTCAGTGCAAAGGAAACAAAATAAAGGTAGCACTCATGATTTAAAACAATTAAAGACACACACAAAACAAAAGATCCCAAAGAGATCTGCTATCATACTTAAATTTAGATCAACACACAGAAACCCGACTACTTCTGAAAAATAGTAATTATTGTATTACAAAATATTACTTTTAATCTCCTTTCTTTACAATCTAATTAAACAGATATTTTACTTGCCTTTGGAAAATGTTTTTCTTAATTTGATTCAATTTTAACATTCCACGTGTTCTATAAACTACACATTCAAACCAGTATGTAATTTTGTGCTTATTTTTAACGGTCTATGACTTCATTTGAAAATAATGTGTTTTAATTTGCATGTTTATTGTTGGTTTTAAGTAATCCTTTAATTTTCCCTCTCGGGTCTGTGGCTTACTGTAACTTCACAATGCAAATCCAGAACTGATTTTGTTCACATGATAAGACTGTATTCTAATACCCATTGTGTTCTTCTTTTCCCCTTTCTTTTTTTTAAACCTTCATCATTGTGATTTTGCACAGTATCAAGTGTTTGAGGAAACAGTTGCACATCCCATCACCACACTGCACTTTGGTATCCTTAAAGCATCTTTGTTTTCACTATTACTTTCACAGAAACACATTTAGAGAATATTTAAGAACTTTAAAAAAAAAAAATCATAGTTTTTCATCACAGTTCATTTTTTGAAACTGAAGGGTAAAAGTCTGCTTATATAAAAAGTCAAAACTTTTTTTTGTCTTTAAAAGGAAAAAAGAGCAAAACTACGTGTTTATGAGAAGTGTTTCCAGAATGGTCATTCTAACTGATGTCCTCTGCCACTACCTACCTTACATGTGGTTTGAGTTCAATCAGGCCACTCCAATCGTACAGTACCTCCGAATTCCAGCACAGGGCTGAAAATCTGAGCAGCACCCACCACAAAGGAAACATGCCCTGTTGTCAGAATGCCTCAGAAACGTGATCCTCTGGTATCGTTTTACTCAAAACAAAAGGCTGTTTGCACTATCTCATTTATTCAGGCAACAGCCCATATTTTCGGAATCAGATCACAAGGGCAAGCCCTGTGAGATAGACTTCTTCTCCAGTGAGCTGGCCAGAGACCAGCAACCCAGCCCACACAGCCCAATGGACTGGGAGAGGAGTAATGCTCCAGATGAGATCTTCAGCACATTTAAATGATTGTAACGACATTTATCTCAGGAGAAGCGTGCCCGTTTGCATCAGGCAAACCTTCAGTGAGGGATTTTAGGAACGTCTGGACTCCTGCCTCAATGACCACAACGTTGGCTTTGAAAAACTGAAGAGAGAGAAAAAAATAATGCTTGGATCACTCAGGACAGCTGTATACGAACCCTGCAACTGTTGCAGTCCAACCATCTGAATCCAATTAAAAGCAGGCTCAGCAGCAGAAGTTAGGGAGTGGACACATCTTCCAAATGAACATCATTAGCATAATGTAGATTTAAAATCAACTATGAAAACCAGTGCTTGGCATTGGATCACACCCTCTTAGCATCTCTTTCACTTGCTCATTTTATCAATTATTTGTTTGGTAAATGAATACTTGAGGACCATAAAGAAGCGATTTAGCTTACAGAATGGAAGGGCTGCCCACTGTGTATTCCTCCTGAAAGCTACAAATTAATGCACACAGTGCACAGTTAGCACATCATGCAGTCTGTCTCCAGAAATAAAATGGATTACCCTTATTCTTTATCTTCATTAAAGTGCTTCAGTTAAATTGTTTTGCCAAAAACAAACTTGTTGGCTGAAAAAAATTGACTTTACATCTGAGTTTAAGCAACTTAATCATAAATTAGAATTTTCCCTTTTTCTTCTGGTTTGGACTTAAGAAAAACAAAAGAAAAGGAGCTTCCAAGCAGAGGAAATTAACAAGTAAATGTACCTCCAATTCCTCAGCCTCAAACAGGCCACACACTGCTCTGAAGAGTCTGCTCTTGCTCCTTTACTTATTTGGTGGCACGTGTAGAAGAGCTGCTGTGGGGTGAATAGATTGGGCAGGTAGGTGGTGCTTCACATTTATTTTATACACCTTTTAGCAAGGAACTTCAGCAAGTAAGTTCACAAACTTGCCATCAGATCTGTTGGAAAGCAGCACCATGATGCCTCTCACATCTCTGGTCTTGGGAAGAACCAAGGTCCGTGGTTCTGATTTGGTTTCAGTTAAGATGCTAATGCACAGAAGTAATTGATTCCATTCTGCTTAACTAGTGTGTTCTACAGCTACACTGTACTTACATGGTTCTCCTATTTCAGTGGTTTCTTTAGATTACAAGTTCAGCACTTAACATTTTGGAACATGAGCAGTGTCACACCAAGACACTATGTAAAATAAATGTAGTAAAATGGATAGTAGTAAGACGCTCTTGTTGCTCATTTTGTTGATCCTACTGTTCTCCAGCACCTCTTACCAGAATATTATCAGATAATTTTTGTTCACAAAACAACTTATTTTCTAATATAAGACTTACAGTAGCTATACTGTAACTGTGAACAAGCACATATCCAGCTTTGTACCTTAAAACACCTAACAGGGCGCCTGAAAGGCACTGTACATTTTCCTGGCAACCTAAATGACAAGTGAGAAATTGACTTTTTTAAACTGCTCTCCCCTGTCAGCCCAGCAAATGATGTGAACAGGAAAACAGTACTGTGATTAATGCCCACCTGTAATCCTTATGGCAGTAAGGCTGGGAAGCCCTGCAGTGGTCCTGCAAAACCTGCACATTCTACAACCCCTCTCCATCCATATAACTTGTGAAATCAAAGAGGACTAACTCCCTTTGCCCTCTCTACTGCAAACAGATCAACGCAGCCTTGTCCACAGGCAGACAAAAAAAAAAAAAAAAAAAAAAAAAAATCACTCTGCCTGTGCTCAGGGCATCTTGAAAACCACACTGGTGTGGATTCTAAGCTCTGTTACAACACAGGATATGAACATAGTAAGGATGTGGGCAGAGCAAGCTATAACACACATAGATGTAGACCTCTGCAAACTCTTTCAAGCTCCTCACAAAAAAAAAAAAAAAAACCTTATCTCCTGAGACACAGAAGCAATCAGACACCTGGCAACAACTTTCAACACCCTTCAAGCCAGATCCTATTAAAACCAGCAAGAAAGAGATGAAAGGCTGTAGCTCACCCTACCAGTCACACTTACAGAGCTCTTAAACATTTATGGTATCTAATGTCACTTCTATAGAAATTCCACAAGCTCAGACAATGCTTAACATCACAGGATACATTTATACTTCCATTCAATTGTTAGTACTACATAAGAGGATGTTTTTAGTTTAATTTCTGTTCTGAGACCTTGAAAGACAAGCTCTCTCATCACCTGTTGGAAAAGGCCAAGTACAAGGAAGATAGGTTTCCTTTAAGAAGAGAAATTACAGCCCCAAAGCAGGACCTGGGCCCTGTGAAAAGCCACAGTAACATTCAAACTGAATACAAAGTCGGTGGTATTTCCCTCTCTCTAAGCTCATACATCCCCATTCCTGACTTCCAATCAACAGTGAAGACTTTCATCAACCCACTTCTCCATTTATCATAAAGCATCCATGAAATGCACGTTTGGAGTAGCTGGGAGAAGAGTTAAATTAATGTGCAAAGATCCCCTGCGTTTGAAAATGAAGTTTTGTGGCAACAGATATCATTATATCAAATTTGAAGCAAATCACTGGAAAAACACCATACATGCTATCCAGATGATTTATTATTATTATTACAGATGTAAATACACATCTAAAACCGGAAAATTGTGTGCAATCATGCCTTGCCAACATCCTTATAAAATCTGACAGCTAGTCAAACAACTCTAATTGTGGACAGCACCAAAGCAGTTCTACAGATCCTTAGAGCTTGAGGCCACTGAAAACAACCATCTTGTCTGGCCTCCTAAACATCAGAGCCCTGCTAACTTCAGCCAGGAGATGCAATGACCCCAACAGGCCTATTTAATGAAAATTGGGACTTTAGGATTTTAAGAAACATTCACTTTTACTTTGATCCACAGGTCTTTCAAAGCCACAGTGCTTCTGAATGAATCGTAATTTTAAAGTGCTATGAATAAAATATACAATCAAGCAGACAGCAACAGCACTCGAGGCGATGTAAATCCAAAGCTGACACACGCTGTTCTTTGCTGTTGCGCTAGCTTATATCAGTGAGGCCAGGATCTTCATTCCATATGATCAACTTGAGAAACCCTCGTGGTTGACTCCACGACTCCCAGCTTATGAGACAGCACCATCCTAAACACTGGCTGCATACTGGTAACCTTTGATTTACCCCTGCAGCTCTAGTCTCAGAGCAGTCCATTATGCAGGATATACTCAAAAATGTGTGTTTTACTTTGCAAGGCTGATGCTGTGATTCACAGGGAAAACCGGCGCAGAAGGCACAGATTGGGATGTTACTGCTCCAGTTTCAATCAGCAAACACTCACTGAAATAAATTAACATCAGCTTCTCATGGAAGTCCCTGCACGAGGATGTTAGGCAAGATTTGTTCAAGAACACAGTCTCAGGAGCAATTCATCATGAATCAGAGGTAAGCCAAAAAATAAATAAAATGAAAATGGGACCAGCTAGAATAACAAAGCTGCACAGCCAAAGCAGCATCCACATGACAATCAGAGGCATCTCCAGAGCAATCAGAACAACTGTCCACAGATCTTGCCAATGAGCCAGATGCTGCTGCTGGAAGAAGGCTTGTGTTGACATAAACTCAGAGATGTGAGATGCTTAACGCTGAGAGCAATCAATCTTCACAACTACTATCTGGCTGCCAAGATCCACCATTATGCCACAGATACATGAAAACAAACTTCATAAAACACATGCAGATTCTACATGACGTCAAACTTCCCCCTCCTCCTTACTCCTCTGAAACAAACCGGCAGTCTGGGTGTAGCCACAAATGACCTGATGCTTTTCCTGAGTTAACAACAGAACCAGGAAAGAATATCGTCGGCTAACAGCTCACTGTGCACACCCTGCCAAAAAGCCGATGAACTTATCATACTGTATAGGAAATTCCTATCTTCCACACCAATTAGTGACCCAACAGTGATTGATTTTATAATCCCAAACTTTATTTACAAAGTAACTTCCTCTGGGACCAACTTTCCATTACCCAGCATGTGGAAAATTGCACACAGTCAGTGCACTATGAAAAAATCAAGGAAAAATAAGTGCTATTTAAGCCCCAACTGTACCATACCTCCACATTCTTGCTTTCCTAAGGGAGATGCACTTTTGACAGTTACTTCCCTTCCCTGCCCTAACATCCTATCTCCACCATACACCGGCTGGGCTCTCAATCAAAACAGAAACAACAACAGGAACCAGCAGTTATTCATTACAATAGGATCAAAACATCTCTAGGCACTAGTGCTGTGCCAAGTCACTGTCCTTGAAGACCCTGCTGCAATCCACTTCTTCCCCCCCATATTGGACACTGTTACTGAAAGTGGCTCCACTTCAATGTGAGGCACCACGTATTAAAAATCCCAACTTTTTAATCTGAATCCACTCAGGAGCAGGCAGCCACATCTCAGAACTGCAGGAGGCAATGAAACTGCCCGCAGAAAGGTGAGAAGATTATCTGGCCAACAACACAGGCTGACATTTATCCTTAATTTTAATCACGCTAACATTAGCTCCAGTCTATAAAACCAGAATTGCACTGCACACTAACTACCAGCATAATCACAGCAACAGCACCACAGTATGATTACTGGACGCTAATTATATTTTATAAAGAGTTAAAGACAAACAACTACACGTAATCGAGATTTATATGCAGTTTTCCACTGACCCACAAACAGCTTCATACGTTAATAAGTTAACGCTATTGCTAGAAACAAAGCAAACAGTTACATCTACATAACAAAATACATGAAGCACGAGAGCCAGATGTTGGGTCCTTTCATCAAGGAAGCAATTATTTAATTCCTGGAAAAAGATTTTCTCTCTCTTTATTCCATCGATATATAATAGTGCTCATAAAAGATCCAGTCCAAGCTCCAGAGCCTGGCCTGGATCCAAATCTGCAATGCTGCGCAGCCATAAGAACCAAGGGTCTCCTCTTCCTGCCACGCAGACACTTCTGGACACTAAGAACAGGGCAGTAGGAGGCATTCTCAGAACACATCCACACCTCCTCATTCCATGCACTGCATTGCAGCCCCCACAGTGGCTGCTAACAGTGACTGTGCTGCCTGCTGTGTCTCTCCAGGAAGGCTAATCCTCCACAGAAGAGCATTACAGGGATCACTGGGAAGCTGCCACCCCTCTCCATCACAGCTGCTGACCTCCAGCTCCATGAGGTCCTCTTGGTCATCAACCTAACAGCTCCTCACTACAAGCATTGCTGGAAGCTACTTGTCTTCTTTTCCGGAGTCTTTTTTGCCAAACCCTTCTTCGCCCATTGCCCTCCCAGCTAACAGCAGCCATTGTCTCTAACAGTCGGATACCCAACAGCCACTATCAGCAGACACCCAAAAATGTTCTGCTCTGACTCTGGAGCTGAAGGCAGAGCTATCTCATCTGTCACCAGCCTCTGTGCTTGGCTTTACACCAGAATGCTTACAGAGGCAACAAAGATAAATATTTACACACCGATCGCATTTGGAGGCCCAGCTGGATCTAGCCCCCTTGTGTCAAACTTGCAATTCTAAAATATTTAATGAGTTTACCAAAATCGCAAGTTACACAGAGCTCTGCATGACAAACCAGTCAGCAGTTTTGCAGACTACAGTTCAGACAGTGAAGAAGCATGTCCCTCTACAAGGTTATTTTAGTTTTTAGTCTGTTGCCAAAAAAAAAAAACAGCCAGATTCAGTGCAAAAATACCAAACGCAAGGTAGGGCACAACAGATAGAACCAGTTAATAAACAGGTCCATTAACTGGGAAACTTGACGAGGAAACATCCCTGCAGCATTTAAAACTTTGCAAAATATTCCAACGTACAACCGGTTATTGCTGCGACATCTGCTTCAGTTTTATGTAAGTTGGACCAAAGAGAAAGATAACCAAGTTCACAGACATAATAAGACAAAAAATGACAACGTGTTACTGTTAACCGCTCATGAAAAATGGCATAAAGAACTCAAATAAAACAAGCGCACTGCTTGCCATGTTTAAAAGTCATCACATTTTGTAATGAACCATATATAACCAAATGGTGCTTTTCCTAGTGCTGAAGAAGAGTAATTTTATTCTGAACTAAGGATCCCATCATAAAATGAGAGGAAATTCACAGTCTGAACAATCACAGTTGTGCTGAGAACATTTTTAGGCATATGGCAAATTTATAATGGTCATTGGGGATGAAGAGCTAAAATTCTGTTGCAGACTCTGAATTCAAGACATTTCACATAAAACTGTATCTCAGGAAACAATAAATTGCTAACTGTGTAGCATCACAACATTATGGGCAGCGTTCAGCATATGTAAATCTGACTGCCTCAAATATGAATCCTATTTTAATTCCAAAGATCAGTTATTTTATAAAGGGTTCAAATACAACAAAACTAGTGTCTGTAGGCTTCATTAAAAGAGAACAAGTAAGATGAGATCCTTCTGAACTTTATACAATCTGAGCTCCCTCAGCACCATGCAGCTACAGTATGCAATGCAACGTTCCCAAGTTAATGCCCTGATTACTATTGTAAGTCTGTCATTTAAATAGTTCCTTCCTGTTTAAAATGCAGAAAGCCAAATGTGTTTTCCCACCACTAAGCATTGTGTAAGACTCCTTTCTGTTCCAGCAAGCTGGCTGAAGATGGATGAGCTTCCAAACTGATATCATTTTTAATTACGCGTTTTTCTCTCATTACTAATTTCCTAAACATGTCTCTAATCTTGCAGTGAAATCTGAGTGCAGTAGGTGTATCCACATACATCATGCTCTAGAAAATTAATATGAGATAATGATCAGGACTGCCATCATAACATAACCCGAAACAAGCAAGATACACTACAGGTGATACACGCTTAGACTCTGATCTCAAGTGTTTCTGGAAAGCTGCTGTTAGTGGATAGCTTCTCTCCCTCCCACATCTTGAAGCCAGAAATGCATTTATTTGGGTATGGGGGAAGGAGATTCTTCCAGCACACATTACAGAACAGCCTCTCTTACACACTTTCTACCAGGTAGTTACAAGCTTGCGATGCCCAATGCGTATTTGCTCCTCCACTCTCTTCCCTAAATACTCTACCCAGAACCACCATTCCCATAAAGGATCAATAATTACTTGCTCCTCTACAGCTGATAAATGCAGGTGGCCTAGCTCCCTCTCACCATCGGGGAGGAGCTCCCTCCACCTGGGTCAAAGTTTCCTGGTGAGATGCCCTTTCCAAAAGCATAGGACAGCAGAAAGCATTGCAGGTAGCCCATGCACCAATGGGGAAGGCACATGCCCCACAAAAGGATCTCACACACAGCTGCACCAGATGCACTTTCAAGAAAGCAATCAGGACTGTGTCCAGCACTATCAGCCTAAGTCAGACAAGTTCAGTTCACACACAAGCTTGCTTCATTCCTCAATTATCTCTCACTGCCTGGAAGGCACTGCACAGGTTAACATGTTGCAGCATTATCACCATTATACCAACAGAGCAAGATGGCAACTTTAGGAGGGAAAACAAACAAACAAAAAAAGCAGAAGCCAAGGGTAACTATCACTGAGTTTTTTTCTCAGATAAACAAATTGCATACCAAATTCTTACAGGAGCAATACTTTCAGCACACCAGCTGCCTTCTCTTCAGCTGATACATCCCACATAAAAGGGGCAAATCCTAAGGACTGTTCACAGTGGCTAACATTTAAGAAATCAAATAAAACAGTGATGAATCACAAGCGTTTAAATAAGCTTATATTTTCCAAGTGGTCTTAAAATATGCCACAAGTACGATTCTGCCTACTTACTCAAAGAAAAGGCAATCACTGAAGTCTCATTCAAAAAATATAAAGGTGCAGAGGGATCAGTGCTATAACTGAAGTGTATGCACCAGAGTAATGCACATAAAAAATGATGCGTATATAAGGAGCACCAGCTGGAGAGACCTGGTATACATGCAGCAAGTCACCAGCCCATAATCACATGCTGAGAAAAATGCATATGCTAAATGGGTAAGTGCATCTAAAACTGTAATGCTAGTTGACTTGCCCTAGCCCCTTGGGAAGTCCATAGCACAGACAGTGCCGGTAGGCTGGAGGCAGGACGTTTCACTGTATTCATGCTGCTACAGAATCTGGCTCAAGAAGGAAAAAAAAAAAAAAAAAAAAATACACAATTTTATGTTTTAAGAAAAAATAAAAATAAAAAAGGTAAGTTTCCCAAAAGCGCTACCGAATCTCATCCTGTTTTTCTACATACTGACCAAGATCAAAAGCTTTAAATGCAGCTTTGACTTCCTTGAAAACCTGATGAAGAAATTCACCCTCCTATGAAAATGCTTCATGAAAACAAATACATCTCTCCTACTAAACTTCATTCGGCAAAAGGAAGGAAAAGCTGAGAGGTGCCCTCATTTTCCCTTTCCATAGCTTCTTGAAAGGAACACAAAAAGCTACAAACCAGAGCATCACCAGAGCCTAGTTGTGCATCACCCACCCGTCACTGGAACTGAAGGCCTGCACTGCACTCATGAGAACTGAGCAGCACAGTGTAGCCCTCCACCTCCCAGAGAAATCAACTGACCACTGAAAGCAAGCCTTTAAAGTGCTTTCCCCGGGTTATGACTGGGCTCCCACTTCTTTTTAATTCTCATTTGCATTTGCTGACGACTCCTTTACAACCAGAGGGACAGGTTCTTCATAAGAAGCTGTTTCAGTGGCTGCAGCTCACGTCTTAATCCACAGACTGCAGCAGGTCAGATTATCTACACGTATCAAAGACAACATTATGCTTTATAAGCTATTTTTCTGCCTCAGCAAGGAGTAAGCACGTTTTTATTTCTTACTGTGTTTACCCATTACCTCAGCAAGCAGCATTATTGTTAGTCTTTCTGAGGCTCTCCTAGAATAGGAACATATAAAACAGGATTTCCTCCAGCTCTGCATACCTACTTACTCCAGAGTCATTAATGACATAGAACTCGTCTGAACAAAGACTTAACTTGCAATGAACATTCAAAACAGCTGGGAACAAAAATATATCTGCCTAGAACACTGCATCTCTGCTTTGTCTTCAAAATAAAGCCAAGGAGGCATAAATTTGCTTTAAAGACCAGTTTTACAGTAAAGTTCTCATGAGAAAAATGGAAGAGCTAAATATTTGCATGTGGGACATGTTTACGTATCCCAGTGGGTTCCAAATTAAATTTAATGCAGTTTTTTCTTTTGTACTGGAGATTAGAAGTAACTTCACTGCCATCAGAAGGCACTCTGAAGATGGAAAGACAGAAAAGATCCAAGTCCTGTGCAAGTGGCCTCCAGAAACCTAAACCAACCACGTATCGTCTTCCATATGTTTACGAGTGACAGCTGGAATATCCAAAGCTCTGAGATTTTAATTTATTTCTGAGCAATATTTTAAAGAAAATTTCTGGATGTACATTTATAAGAAAAATACAAGAAATATTGCCCAAACATTTGCAGAAATTGATTCCTCAGTGGTCATTGATGTGGTCATTACCACATCAGGGTTTTTGAAAGAGATGTTTATCACCATGACTCCTTCATGCAGTTCCTGGCAGAGCCGGTGACACACTGTGACATATCCCACATCCATCACACCACGGTACGTGCCACTGATAGCCCCATGCTGAGAAGCAGCACACCCAGCTCCCTTCTGCCCCATCATTCCTCAGACAAATGTCCTGTGGCTACTGAGGGATGTGCTTTCAGAAGGCATCCTGCAAGCAGTCTATCCTAAAAATTAACAGAAATTCGGAAGAATGTTACAGGCAAACAAATGAACAAACAAACAAACAAACAAGCCAGTGGCTAATGACTGACCAATTACATGTGGCCCTGTAAAGGGACAGAGATGCTAGGATGCAGAAAGAAGTAACCCAAAAGCTGCAAAGATATTGCTTGGGTTCCGTGCTGAACATCCAAAACTATTGGCAATCTCTTGAAGACCTCCATACCAACAGTGCACGAGAGCACAGGCAGGCAGGCAGCCAAGCAGGCTGGGAGAAGCAGGTGTGAGGTAAGGATGCAGGAAAAACACTACTGCTCACTTTAATGCTATCAGCTCCTCTCTGCCTGAGGATATTTCCTACCTCTACCTACAAACAGGGCTTCCAAGCCATTAGGTAAACATTCTTTGAAGATAATGAAGCTTATTCTAATCTCACAATGGTGACACTCCTGCATTGTATTCAGCTAAGCTACAAGACTCCTGGGTAACTCCTTTGTAAAAATCAGGATTACCTTAACTCTTTGCTCTTACACAGACTTAAAGGATCTTGTCAAAGCATAGAAAGAGACAGCTTTTTCACTCAGCAGATCTACTTTTGTTGTTGTTGAGTAATCGGAGACATTTTCAGCTCAATCCTTTAGATGTGGATAAGCCGCTTCTGTACCCTTATGCTTAACGAGACAACCTTCCATACCAGACCTCTCACTGCTTCCACAGGAAGCAGGACCACAGCTGTTAGAAAGGAATCACAGAATGGCTCGAATGGCTCGAGTTGGAAGGGACCCCAAGGATCATCAAGTTCAATCCCCCAGCCATAGGCAGGGCCACCAACCTCTCCTTTTAAATACTGGAAGGCAAACAGGGCTGTTCAAATGGCAAGAAGAAAGAAAATCGGATCAAACTTGGACTAACAAGAGGAACTGAAACAAAAACTACAAAAATAAAGCACAGAAAAGTTACAACCTTCCAAAGTGTCATCTTAGACAATAATGCTTCTGTATTCTCACATGTGTTCTCTTCCCAGGGTCAAGTGTTTACCACTATTCTGCACTGCAGTTCTTTGCCTGTCTGCTTTTCATTGCACCCAATCCTACAACGTGTCAAGTCCTATCACAGTAATGAGAAGTTCAGTGAAGAAGCTGGGGTTGGTCAGAAAGGCCAGCCCCACATATAACACATCTTCCATGTTATCAAGAGAACTGGCAGTAGGATCCAACTAAAATTTACAGTACAAATCAGAGCTATTTTGCTCTTGGGCTACATGCACTGAAGAGAGGTCATGACCAGAATAATAAGGACATACAGTACAAACTTGAGAAAAGGGGCTCAGACACCATACTGCTGGTGCAGCATAAACTCTGTTCTTCAGGTGTCCTTGCTTTCCCAAAGGCAAGACCGCTACCCTCTTATTTCAGCTGCTTTCAAATGCCACAGGTTGGGCTGAATATTCATGCTCAGAGTCAGTCGAAAGGCAGATATCTTTAGGAGAGTCTGCATATTATCAGTCTGAGTTGTTTGCCTCTTAGATAAACTGCTGTTAGATTTGGATAAGCTATGTCTGAGTTGTACCAAACAGATCCTGGCACTGTTCCACCCCACTCCTCAACACAGGTAATCATATTCCCACTGAACGGAAAAATGAAAAGGATGTGCTGTTTAAAAAGGACATAGAGAAGTGAATTTGAAATACACACACTGATCCAACACTGTTTCACTGCTGTAAATCAACAGAAAACACAGAGCCAATAGGTTCCATTTTCCACCTGTTAACACAGGCTTCCAATTCCATTTCCAATAAATGAACCATGCTGCAAACTGTTGTGAAATGAGAATCCACTGCTGTATTTATCTGAAGACAGAAGTAAAGAGATCTACTGCCAGATGCAGGACTACATATTGTTGAAGATGCTCTTCCTTAAACCCAACCACGGTTCTTCAAAGGGTTGTTAGCAAAGACGTGACTGCTTTTCATTGGGAAACAGCCACAATAGAGCCAAGAAGTCCACAGGCTGGGGCCAGGGCGCTGCTGCTCCTGAACAAACGAGCAGATGAGCACGAAGCCCATTCTTCCACACAGAAAAAGAGAGAAACCCATTCACGGTCTGAGATTCACAAGGACAACATATTCGCTCGAGAAGCAAATGCAAATATTTTTTTGCTCTTTGTATGGGTCTGAAAACTGGAATAAAAAGTAACTTCACCAGAGGTCAGTCGAGCAGCAGTAAGAAAGCACAAGGTGGCAGGTTAAAGCAGCTCACAGTTACAACAAGAGTGTAAGCATAAAATTCAGAGAGGGCCCTCAGGGATTCCAATGTAAGACATGAAGATGTAATTAAAAACCATAAATCCATCAAAAGAAAAATATGTAAACTTTAATGTATTAACTCATATTTTCCTTCCCCAACCACATTTGGGTTACTCTATGCTCCTTTGGAGCCTACAAATAAAAAATTAACAATACCAGAAGAAATATTTCTTAATATGTAATTATCAATAATAAATGATTTTTATTTTATTCTTAAAGGTAATTGCTTAAAGAAGCTATCTTAGCAGGCTGCTGAGACTGCATATTATAAATTACTTCAACTGTATCTCCTCTTTACAAAACCCACAAAAGGACAATATCTTACAGTGTTTCCACGCCTCTCAATCATCCACACAAAATTACCCCTGTGAGAGCTTGCTGGAGGAACGTCAAATATACTCTCTTTTCTTTGCAACAAAATCTTCAGCAGAAGACAGCAGAATGGCTCACTTCTGCATTCAGTTACACAAGCTACACTACACATGAACACTTTAATTGGGAATTCTGAGTTTAGCTTTATATTTAATTACAAGCTACAGGCAAAATAGTTACAGACCAAATCCTGGCCTGTGTTTCACCCACAGCATAGCTTTCAAGACAGCTTACAAAAGCTCTGCAGTGCCTGTAGTCCATATTAAGGCTAAGAAACTTCCAAAGGCAGTACTTGAGACAAGCCAGCCCTCCCATCTGCACTCCTACTGAAGAAAGGAGCACTGACATTGCCCTGAAGTGTCAAACACACTGCTGACTCACCTCATCTTTCAAAGGCCATTATGGATCCCAACTACAGTTCTTGTATATTTTGTACTTTTCATCACTGGTGATTGTTTCGTAAGGATTAAGTCCAGGCCAGACAGGTACTGGAACATCTCTCTTCCACACAATGCCCCCCAGCAATAGGACATACACCTGGGGATTACAGAATGTCTACATCATACAGGCTCAGCTTTTTCCTCTCTGATTCACAAAGCTAGGTCCCTACACCACACATATCCATGTGTCCAGCACAAAATGGATCCATTATCACAACACAGCCAACACTTCTCAAATAATACCTCAGTCCACTAAACATCCCTTTTTCTAATATTCAGTACTCTTACTAAATCCAGGCCAAAACACCAACACAACTCTGCTGCTCTAACAACACAAGAGCACAGCATTGGAAGAGGTTGGCATTCTCTTCACATTTGTTCCAAGAATACTCTGCACATGGAAAGCAACGTCCCCCTCACCCTGGCTGCCAGGGATTAGCTTACTCAACTATTTACCTACCGTTGTTTCAGTCATTTGGATGCCAAGAGCTCTGGCATCACTGGTAAAGCTTTGTCTGCTGAACACAGACCAAATCCAACTTTTGCTGACTATTTATTGCAGCTGAAAGTCATTTACTTTCACAAAACGGGCCATGAGGGGATGTGCCCAGTCTGGGCCAGTGCCAGATTGTCCAGGCTTCTCAGCAGCCTTGGCTTCTGGAGCTACTTCCACACCAGCATCTCCCAAGGACTCCACAGATAAAGCACATTTATAAGGTTTGGCTCTCAGCCACTCTTCCTCCTGGGAAGCATGCCATTGTTTGCTGTAGCTTGGCTGCAGCTGGGCAATAGATATAAGCAGTTGCTTTTACACCACACACTCGGCTGTTCGGTATTAAAGAGAGGGTCTGTTGTAACGCCAGCACTCAAAGAGAACCCAAGTGCTCTGAGGGAAGAGCTGAATGCTCTGAGCAGGAGAGCCCAGTCCTTCTACAGCTGACCAAAATGCAGAAAAGGAATTGAAACAAGGATGGCCAGATTTCCTGATCATACGAGCAACTCATATGTTTTCATATTCCAGACAGCTGTTAAGACTGCGAAGACTTGTGGCCTTTCAGTATTTAAAGGGAGCTTATAAGCAAGACAAAGACCAACTTCTTACATGGCTTGATAGTGATAGGACAAGCGTAAGGGCTTAAACTAAAGGAGAGAGATTTAGATTATGTCTTAGGATGAAACTCTTTACTCAGAGAGCAGTGAGGCCCTGGCACTGCTATCCAGAGAGCTGTTGGCACCCCATCCCTGGAGACGCCCAAAGTCAGGTTGCACGGGGCCTGGGGCAACCTGAGCTGGTGGGGGGCAGCCAGCCCACAGCAGAGGGCTGGAAATGAGTGGGCTTTAAGGTCCCTTCCAATCCAACTATTCCATGATTTGATGATCCCAGAGTTCCAGGAGCCAGTGTGCAGCCTGTAGGAGACAGCAGCTGCCAGTGACTCCTATAGGATGAGAATGGGATACATACCACTAGTCCAGAATGGTGCCACTGACCTCAGCCACTCCTGCAGGCTGACCTCCTCCAAACACCAACCAGCATTGCATGATGGACTATAGGCACAGCCATCACCTCTCAGCTGCTCAGCAGTCAGGACAGAAAAAGCAGCAGGCAAACCATGAAAAAGCTTTTATTTGATAAAACTGCACACAAGCTGTAGGAAACTGCTGTATTCTAAGCATGGCAGCAATGCTAACAGGAATAAATACATGCTACCACAAACAATAAGGTAGGAACAACACAAGGCAATAAAGAGAGTACAATGCAGACTGAATACATCCAACTTCCCAAATGACTTAAAGCACAAAGCAAAATGCTGCCCATTTGCAGTGTAATCAGCACTGATCAATCTACACACACTGACAGCAATACAAACCACACTGTAACAAGTTGCATGTTGTGGTAAAGCAGAAAACACATTTAAACATAATCTTTTGAAAGCTGTGAGAACAAGGACTAATACTTCACCATGGCTGTTAGTGCTGAAAGCCAGTCAATGCCAAGCCTAGCCAGAAGTATCACATTTCAGAGCTGTACAGAACACTTCCCATCCTATTCACCCAGCAGTGCAAAACCCCTCAGCAATAGCCGGGGAAGATTTGCTAAGAGCTAAATGAAAATTGATCATTTTCCCACAGCTGCCCAGCATTTCAATCAATGCTGCACAGGTATTGACATATGGTAATTCTGGCCCAACCCCAGCAGAAGCTGAGAGCAGTCTGCCAAATTCCAGGAATGCTGATCAAAGACTGATTTTAAGGCCTGACTCAGAAAGAAGGTTAATTGTGCACACCTAAGCCTTTTTTTTTTTTTTTTTTTTTTTTTTTGAGATCAAGTGCTGAGATTCCGCTGATTCACCCTACAATCGAGTGATGCACACAACAGTCAGACTGGTAGTGATGAAACAAACTTGCAACAATGGCATTACGCTGCCTAAAATAGGTGGGTTTATTTATACCAGCTAAACATTCTTTCTCCAGCATGAGAATGAACATCTGCCAAGTACGCCCTCAAAGTTCACTCAGCTTCAAAGCAAAGCGGTCAGTGCAAAGAACTATACAGCAGAAGCTTGCATTCACTTAAACTTATCCTACAAGAATACATCACTTCTGCAAAGAAACATTAGCCCCACCCTTGGCTTGGGATAATCATTTGAAGCCTTGCTCTTGGATTTCTGTACAAACTTATCTTTTCTTTCCATTTCAAACCAAAGCATTCCAAATGAAAGCTAATAAGTAACACACTTTGGCATGAACTTCAACAGCGGAAGGGGGACTGAAGCCACTGAAGAGCTCCTGACTTACTGCAGGGGCACACCCCATTTCCTCAAGGCAGCTTTCTGGTTTCATCATTCACAGGGATCACAGCACAGCCTGCAGATAAGCCCCTTTTAGATGCCACTGGTACTGCTTTAATCCACTCTCCCCGAGCTGATCTGATACCTGCTACTTAAGCAGGCTCCACTTTGCCTGAACATCCTCTGCAGCACTTTCCACAGCCTCACCACTCCTCTCCAGGAGAACTGGCAATTTTCTTCACAGATTATCTGATGTCTCTGGCTTTGTTTGCTGCTTTTGCTGTTGCACAGATCCCTCCCTCAAATCCCCCCGGGAGAGACAACCAATCTGAAAGTTGGTTGTCAAAGTTGGTTCGCAGAATGCACTGGTTTCTGTGTTCCTATGTTATTATATATTTCTCCTTGTTAGGTTATTATGGGAGCAGTCACCCTGACTAAGAACAGCAAGCAATGATGCTCAGTGCCATAGCAGCCAACTGACAGGGTCCTCACCACAATTACCAGAAATGGACAAAAGATGAAAGAAATTTATCTCTGCTGGGCAAAGGAAAGGTTAAGCACATGGATATTAAGCAGCTTGTCCAAATGCACACATAAAGGCAGTGACAGGTCTAGGGATTAAATTCATGACTTGCATCCCTGCCCAGTGTCTGAACAACTCCTCCAATGGCAAAGGCAGCAGCAGGAGATGCAATTCCCATAAAACTAAGTTCCAGGTTACCTCCCATCAGGTACCCATTTGAAACACTACACAGAACTAGTAGACACTTGTAAAAGAAGCCAGCCTATTCCTGATTAAGCGCATGGCCAATAACACAGACAGAACTCTCGCCTTCCTGACGGTGCTTTCCATTAGTGGATATACTAGAAATGTAAGTACAAAACAGTTATTCCAGTGCTGCAGGTCTAAGGTCAGAGGTGAATTCAGACAAATCAAGTTTCATAGATTTCCAGTAAGTAAATACATAAATAAATACATAAAAAGAAGATATGATATTCTCAATTTTACAGCAGCTGCCACGCTCACTGTGAATAATATCCAAACAGATGTAGTTTGTGAAAGTAATCCAACTTTGACAAAGGTAACAGCATCATCACAGAAAAGTCTTCCAGAGGACAAACATGCAATTTCATTTAGATTTTCCTCCTCGACACAGAGTGGAGCAAAGCCTTGTCATAACAAGATGTTCATCAGCCAGATGAAAACCCAGCTGGTTCTTCCCTATACCAGCATCTTCTTAGTGGGAAATAGGATTTGGACTTACAAAGTGAAAGCCAGCAGATTGGTTGAGCTTGGAAGGAACCTCTAGGTCCACCTGGTCCAACCTCTGTTCAAGGAGGAACACGTAGAGGAGGTTGTCCTGGACCACATCCAGACAGCTCTTCATCACCTCTAGGGAGACAGACTCAGCTGTGGTACCCGGACAGGAGGAAACCTAAGCAGCAACACACACTTAGCAGTCAATTCTGCTGTTGAGAAAGCCAAATCCCCCGTTGGCTCCAGCCATTCCCTGCACTGTCAGGCCCAGAGGAGCAGCCACTATCAGCTGCTGTTGGCCATGGGAGAGGAGGATGACTGCTGCCTCCTGTAACCTCCCTGCAAACAAGCCAGAGGCTGGGATCACTGTAGGTGGAAACTCTTGGCAAAAACAATAAAGCAGCAACTACATATTTCAACAGGTTCAAAGTAACCTCAGATGTTAGCAGCAGATGCTCTTTTCCACCCCCTGGGATTTTGAAATGGTTTATGTGTTTCCTCCCTTTCCCCTAATAGGGCAGGGTGCTGAAGGCATTAGCCGCAGCAGTACTAATTACCCCCAGCTAGCTGGAGACCGCAGCACCTCCAGCTAATTGCGCAACCCCTGCTCCCCCTCTGCAGATCCCCCAGCGAGAAGGTCTATGGCCTCAGGCATCCCGACTGCAGGATAATCCTACTCACCTGTATTTTAAAAGGGCATGCTTGAAAATCCTAAATGTCTACAGCAAACCCATTACAGTTAGTTTCCGCAGCCTAACGTATAGCGTGGGGACTGCTGCACAGACTGAAACAAGTGAATGGCTCGTGTCAACATACCTGACACTGTGTTGTCACTAAGCCTGTTATTAGACTGCACAGTACCTGCAATCTGCATCTGAGCTCATAGCCCCAAGCACTCTGCAGCCAAGTCCCTGCAAGAGCCTCTCTTGCAAAATTTAATATTAAAAGTGCATCTCAGAAAATGCCCTGTAGTTTCATATTTATTGAGACTTTTCCACTTATGTATTTTTGAAATGTTAAATACAGAACATTTGAAGGTGCACTCAGTGCTTGTTAAGAGCCATGAAAACTCAATTACTCTGCGGAGGTATGAGACACAGTTCTGCTGTTCAGCATCCTTTATCCTCATCAGCCTGGCCTCCTATGGAAAGAAAAACAGCCCTTTGGTTAGGGAGGACACTGAGATTTGCCAAGACTCAAGTCTTTCAGTCTTTCCCTAAAGCTTTGGAGCCTGTCAAATGATCTGAAGTTGAGGTGGGAGACTCAGGGCAAGTGCCCACAACTCCCAGACAGCACAAAGCAGCACCTGGGATCAGTACAGAAGCACAAGGAGAGCCAAGGAGATGACCAATGCACTCATCCAGCCAAACCATCCTTCCTGAACTCTGCTGCGGGTGGAAATACATGGGGTTATTTAGCATGAATGAGAAACCCACAGGGAAGTTCATGCTGTTCCCAAAACTTTATTCTTTGTTTCCTGTTTAAGTGATGCCATCAGCATCACACAGGTGTAACCATGGATGTGGGAAGCAGCAGGTGTGGTGGGAGGCAGCCCAGCAGCACGGCTGCATGCCTGAAGCCTCCCCTTCCTCAAGAGAGCAGGTTCCTCCTGCTCAACCCAAGTAATACAAACACCAAAGGATGGAACACCTCTCCTCTAAGAACAGGCTAAGAGAGCTGGGGCTGTTTACCCTGGAGAAGAGAAGGTTCCAGGGAGTGCTGAGAAGTGTTTCAGTATCTAAAGGGGGCTGTAAAAAGGAAGGAGACAGACTCTTTAGCAGGGTCTGTTGTGACAGGACAAGGAGAAATGGTTTAAAACCAAAAGAGGACAGGATTTAGACTGGGTGTAAGGAAGAAATTTTTTACAGTAAGGGGGGTGAGGCGCTGGCACATGTTGCCCAGAGAGGTGGTGGATGCCCTGTCCCAGGAAACAGACAAGGTCTGTCTGGATGGGGCTGAGCATCTGACAGAGCTGTGGCTGTCCATGCCCACTGCAGGGAGTTTGGCTAGATGGCCTTTAAGGGTCTCCCCCAACTCAAATGATTCTGTGTATTACCCTACGAACACAGAGAATGCTGAGGGCATGGTGAGCCAGAATCAAATGATTCATGCCTCATTAGCAGCCGAGGGCACGAGCCATCCTGGTCACCAGCATAACAGATCAGGACTGGTAAAACACCTCTTTGTATCCAGCCATGGCATACCGGGTTGGCTGGGTCTATAGGGAACCCAGGGCTCTATGTATTAGGAAAAGTACTCTCCATCCCAAGGGCTCACACCGCTTCTTCACCTCCCAAACACTCCTGGAGCATTTCAGCGGTGTGCTCCATATAGCACGCAGTGAAGGCAATGCAACAGGGATCCCATCAGGGAAAAACAGCAGCTTCCAGAAAGTAGAACAGTGAGAACTCAGCTGAACTCGTGATAATGCAGAGCTCATGTCTTCCCATCCCATACTGCCTGCACTGCACAGCACAAATTACATGGGCTGGGGACAGATGAAACAGGGTCATCCTTGGGCTGAGAGGGACACAGTCCTCTGCTAGCTGCCTCCAAGGAAAACTTCCTCTTGTCTTGGCCTCCTCTTAGCCCCGATGACAAACTCCTATTTCAGTAGAACTGGGTACGGTTGTTACTCAGCTCACTGTACACCTCACACCATCCCTGCCTGTCCCTTCCCTGGGGGACACACCTGGTTCCCACACACACCTCTCTGGACACGACAGTTTGTTCAGGTTTACTGAGCCGGGAAGTCACACAAATTAATTAATTAGCACTTGGTGAAGTACTGGGAAGATGATTTGAGGTGCTAAGTATTATTATTACTAATTTAATCCACAGCTCCATTCAGTCCTCAGCCTCTCTTGTGAAACTGCCAACAATGATGCCAATTAGTGGTAATTGTCGGGGTGGCTTTCGAGGCTCCTTGCCAGCCAGGCAGCGACCACCAACCCACCTCCCCAGGCTGCCAACAGCAGCAGCTTCCAGGCACATCCAGAGCCTCGGGAGCCCATTACAGCTCCCCAGGGACACGGCCTGCAAGGCACATGCAAAACTTTTAATTAAGGATAAAATGAGGCACCTATTTCTTTCTTTTCTTTTTTTTTCTCCTCCACTTATTCAGTGCACGACCCAGCAACTGATGCTGCAACACCCAAATGCTGATCTGTGATACTTTCAGATTGAACTTTGCTTTTTAATTCCCACCCCCCACCTTCCTCATCTTTGCTGATCCCAATTCGCTCACAGCCTCACTGTGGCAGCAAACCGTAAAGACAGCAGCAGCAAAAAGAAAGGAATTGGCAGCGTGGGGTGCAATAAATCCAGTATTTAGGAGAACTGCAAAGGAGTTGTAGCATAAGCAAAGAGGTCTATCTCTATATCATTTGTCAACAGAGATTTGGAGTACTTGAAAAAGCCCCAAACAACGAACAGCATTCTGTAATCAATGCACATCATCTGAGCACCGAAACTTTACATTATTTATATATTTTAAATAAGTCTAATTGAAAGGACAGCAACACACAAACGATGAGTCATCGCCCTCCTGAGCAATTAGATCTGTTATCCCTGCAGACTGCAAACAGTGCCTTGGTTTTTTATTCTAATGTGAATTCAATCCCCTGTCAGCTGCCCCACGCAGAAGAATACAACTGCTCCCTTTCATCAGCACAGATATCAACAGCAGGAAACTGGCCCTTCTTTCATCTCCCAGGCTCCCACCCACCTTTCCAAAGGGCTTTAAACCAGGTGTGGAAATCTTTCTCAACCTGTGCTGAAAGATCCCTTCACTGCGACAGCAAAGGACAGGGCTGTGAGAGCAGCGTGCTCCCAGCAGCCTCCTGCATTCACTCACCTGGGAGCTGCTTCTTCCTCTGACAGTGCATTAGGAGAAACTTTGGACCTTTACTGTACGGGCACGAAACTCGGGGAGAGGAGCTGCATTTTCAGATGTCTTGTTATATAATTAAACAAGAAAGAAAGAAGGGGGGGGGGGGGAAATGCAAGCTGCCTTTCTGGCACAAACATTACAGTGCACTCAGCCTGCCAGCTTATTGCATCAGATTCTCACTGCATGGCCAGCAAGCTGCAGCTGAGCACCCCAACCTCTGCTGGGTATCTCCTGCTATCTGCTGGGCAGAAGGCAGTGAGTGGGGTTGCTTGCTGCATCTTCCTACCTAAAGGAGCAGCTCACTGCCTGACTGAGGGGCCTGTGAGCTTTCAGTTAAGGCTGGAGGTCTCGTGCACACCAGAAAACTTAGTTTTAAAAGACCCCAGCTATTGGTATGCTGCTCACCCAGTAACCCCCAGGTACCCGCGACTCCGTGACTAAGCCTGTCAAGGTTCCAGCGCTGTGATGATGACTCTGTTATTACTTTCCTAGGCATGCTGCAGAAAAGCAGGATTCACTCATTCATTCACCCATCATCGAGTGCTTATGAAGGACCGGAGGGAAAGGACCACACAGGCACAGCCTTCTGCTCCCCACACACCCGGCCAGCTCCTTCCCCACACCGCTCATCCCAGCAGGGATGGGTCCCACCACAGCGATGGGAATTGGATTGTGTGCACACTGCTCCAGCCCTATCACATGGATCTCACAATGGGAATTAAACCATCCATAAAACAAAAGGTCTGACAATCCTCATCCGAGACCTTTACACTGCAGAGGAGGAGCTCGTATTGACCCAGTCGGTCAGCGCAGGGACTCCTGTTGATTTCAAAGGGCTGTGGGCCAGGCCTGAGAACACAAACCTCACTGACACTGCTCCACAATGCACTTCCAAACAAAACTATATTTAGATTCAATGGGAATGCTGTAGATCATACAGGAAATCTTTGAATGAAAATGAAGGTCAATAGGGTTTGGCTTCCTCTTCAGACCCTCCCCCATCTCCCCCCCATTCTTGCAGCCATCCAGATAAGCATTGTTTAGAAAACAATACCTCTGCCAAACGTTATCAAAAACCCAATACGGGTTTTTGGTGCCCTGAAACAGAACCTCAGGGTCTTCTACTGCATTTTGCACCATCACTGAACTCCAAAGGTCTCCCCAGGTCCCAAGGCTGAGCGTGAAGGTTTTTCCACCTGTATCACCTTATGAAAGCTTTGTTTCACACAGTTATTTAAGAAAGACAGACACCAGAAGCAATGATAAAGATTTCTGATAGACAGAAACACAGAAGGAAGAACAGTACACATCTGGCCACCTCTGGAGCGCTCATGCACTTTATCCACTCACTGCCAGAGTCACCGCGAGGCACAGACTCGAGAGAAACCACCCTGAATGACTCCAGGACCTCAGGAACCCGAGGGAATCCCCAGGAGCACCGGGCAGCGAGGACCCCGCAATGCTCCGCTCCGGCTTCCTCCCGACCACCAACACGGGGGAGATGCGTATGGGGGACATACGGGAGGTGTCAGCCGCGTTTCACGTCCCGCTCGGGAGGAGGAGCCGAGCTGAACCCCCTGCAGCCTCAATGAGCTCCCACAAACGGGGTAGTGCAGGGGAAGCCCAGATACGCCGCTCTCCGTGCCCAGACGGCGTTCGCTGTGCCGCCCCGCTGCCCCCGTTAAAGTCACTTCTTATTTCAGTTTCTTTATCCCGGCAGCCGACGGCGTTACCCGCGCAGAGAACACGCAGCGGCACTTTCCGATAAACCAACGCCTGCAAACCGCGCAACTTTTGCAGCACCCTCCCGCTTCGCAAAACGCCGGGGGTGCCATATCCGCGGGGCGCACACCTGCACGCCCCGGGACCGAGTTTGCCCCCCTCCCTTCTCTCCCCTCCAGGAGCCGGCAGCCCCCACTTACCGGCGGGGCGTTGGGCGGGCAGCCGCCTGCAGCCAACCTGGCCGCCTGTTTCCTCAGCTCGGCCAGCTGCGCCTGGCAGCTCCGGCACCAGCCCCCGGCCGCCGCCCGCTCCAGCGGCCGCGCTTCGCTCCCGACGGCGGCGGACCCCGCTCCTTCGGGCGGCGGGCGGCGGGCGCAGCGCTCCTCCTCGGGGGCGGCGGAGGAAGCGGAGGACGGAGGTTTTTTCCGAGGGGAGAGCTCCCGCCCCGCGCTCCCCTCCGCCACCTGCGGATAGAGCAAAGAGAGCTTCAGCGCCGAACATCGCGGAAAGCTCGGCACCACTCCCACCCACCTCAGCCACCCGCCCCGCGGGGGGGAAAATAAATAAATAAATAGGCGGCAAAATGAAATAAATAAATAAAGTTATCAAACAAAAAACCCACGAGCGGGTATAGCAGAGCTCCCACAACTCACCCCCTCAGCCCGGGGTTCCAGCCCCGGCCCCCTCCTCCCGGTCACCGCGCTCATGTTGGAGGATGGGGACGCGGCCCCGCTCCGCTACTGCGGGCGGCGAGGTGCCCGGCGGTGCGAGGAGCCCATGGTGGGCAGAGGGAGAGGCGGGGGTCGGTGCTAAGTGATGCTGCCTCCCATGCTGCGGGCGGACGGAGCGAAGTTTGGGTCGGGAGAGGGAAGCGGAGTGAGCTCCCCACGGCGGCACGGAGAAGGAGCCGGAGCACGGGAGCACGTCGGAAAAAAAGCTGCAGAAGTGCTCTCCGGGCAGGGGAGGAGGGGCCGGGCGGGGTGGGGTAAGCGGGGCGGGCTGGGGTTGGGTTTGGAAGGTGAGGGGGTGCTGTTTTCCTAGCGGCCCTACGGGACAGTCCCAAACCGCTGTGCTCGGGGTGTTGTGCACTGACAGCCCCGAGTTCAGCAGGAGCGGGGCGAAAGGGACGGGGTGCCGTGCGGCTGCAGCATCGGGGAACCCCGCGGGCATCGCGAGGGCTGGGAAGGTCCCATCGCTCCTCTGCAGATGCCGGGGTTGCCCCCCCTTCTACCGCATCCGCCCTCCCCGGGCCGGCTCCGCAACCGCTCGACGGGGGCGCCGCGATGTTGCTACACGCGACTGTTGACCCGGCAGATGGGGAAATTAACGCTCGCAGCTAATTGTCTACTTGGCTGCCGCTCCGGCTGGTGTATTTAGCACTTTTTTTTAAAAAAAAAAAGTTTTTCTCCACCGGATTGAGCCACAGGAGCCGCTGTCTCCCACTCCTCCCCCTCTCCCTCAGCACGGTCCCGCTGCCCCACGGCGGCAGCGCGGTGCTGCCCGCGGAGCGCGGGTAGAAAGCCGGGACTGGCGGGCGCTGTGCGGGGCTCAGTCCCTCCCCGGCTCCGCCGTCGCTGTGGCTATGGCGCCACCTTCCGGCCGCGGTGCGGTACCGCACTGCCGAGCTCGGCTCCCGCTTCGACCCCGGCTACGTGCGGTGGGACCGGAGCACAGCAACGCGCTGCGGGTAGCAGCGACCAGCACGGGGAGTTGGGAGGAAAATGTACAGGGCTACGCGTTAATTCCCCTCACCCCGAGAGACATCCTCAACTCCCTTTCATCAGACACCTTCTTCACCGCTTAAACTTTCCCGACCACGTGTTTGAAGAGCCACCTTCTAAAAAACATAAATGGGTGCGTGTCCCCTGGGGGCTGGGGAAGTCGTGTTCATCCCCTGAACAGCTTTACGATACCCGCGCACCGTTGGCCGGAGCCGTACCAAAGTTTCGGGTATTTCGCGTGCCCGAGTGCCTTCCGCAGAACGCTCCATCGGAGACGTTCTCGGGCTGGACGGGGGCGGTGCCCCCGCGCTTCTCCGCGCCGCTCCGCGGAGCCGCCCGCACTGTTCGTGGTGCTGAAAGCCCGCAGAGCTTCCAACTTCGCTCCGCTGGAAGTTTGCCGTCGCCCCAACCCCCCCTCCCTACTCCCCTCTCCGTCCCGGGCCGGGCGAGGTGCCCCTACCTTGGCTTTGCGCCTCAGGAGGTGGCTGGTGAAGCCGAAGATGATGTCCGAGTCCAAGCACAGAGCGCCGATCTCCAGCAGCCCGGGGCTTCTCCTCGGGGCGGTTGACGCGTCGGGAGGTTTGGGAAAAGCCATAGTTTGAGGGTGGGAGATATCCGGCTCCTGGGGAGGAGGCGATGTGTTTGGATGCAGGAAGAGTGTGTACGGGGTGGGAGGGAGGTTGGGAGGGGGAA
The DNA here is from genome assembly GCA_035772895.1 of Perdix hodgsoniae. Taxonomy (NCBI): domain Eukaryota; kingdom Metazoa; phylum Chordata; class Aves; order Galliformes; family Phasianidae; genus Perdix; species Perdix hodgsoniae. The sequence goes on along the minus strand of JAPSGF010000001.1, from coordinate 48,053,728 downwards.
GGAGAAAAAAATAGCAAAAACAAAAAAGAAAGAAAGAAAGAAAGAAAAGAAAAAAAGAAAAATAGCCAACACCCCTCACCCTTTTAAAAAGGAAAAAAAAAAAAAAAAAA